>VXBU01016504.1:1190015-1264527 GCA_013400315.1 Bombycilla garrulus | reverse complement strand
TTTTTTTTTTTTTTTATGTGAAATCACATTGAGTGAAATAAATTTGGGGTGGGGAAACCCAATGGTAATTTTAATGATGCAGCAAACTGTTAATGATGGAATATAGTTCCTCAGGCTGCATTTCATCATAGCCTGTACCTTTAAAACTGTGGGCTTCAGGGGGCAGAGATTGTAGCATCTATCTGTTCAGGCTTTTATTTGACATGGTTGGGTAGGCTATTGAATTCTTACTCCCTGCCTTTAGCTTAGCTGTGTACTATATGTTCTCCACAATACCTCAAGCTGAAAATTGATCTCTGGTCAATACTGTGTGATGATTCGAACCACTCCCGTAATCAGCACCACTCGTTGAATGAAATTCATCGTGGGAGGCCTGATTATTGTCTCCACCAAGACTAACCCTACTGAAAGGGCTATCAGACTGTCTGAATTTGGACACTTTGGACAACTGCCATCACAAGTTATCTGTGCTTCCAGAAAGGGCTAAATTGAGCAGAGATGAAGTGCTGGTGTTTATTGATTTCCTTTTTAAAAAAAAATACTTTTTTCTTTTTTTTTCTTTCACTTCTCCTGACTAGGTAGAGCAGAGGCAGCTTTTGCTACACATTCTAGGTGTTGAGATAGCATTGCTGCAGTGACGGTGCATCTTTTTTGACCCCATGTCAAATTGTCTACTGCACACACTGGCAGATCTCATGGATGCTTTTTAAGGGAAGACCTTTGGTCAAAAATGCTATGTCGTGTCAAACAACCTTGTGGTCCTCTTGGCTATATGCTGTGGACAAAGTAGAGCAAACAAGTGCCATAGATGAGGCTGAGCACTTACCAGTTTGTATATCAGCCTCAGTACGGTAGTTCTTGTTCTCCGGGAACAGAAAAGAGGAACTGCAGTCTTAAAGTAAGTGCCTGGTTAAACGGATTCACCACGCAAGGTGATTTCCATTAGGTCATGTCTTGGTATACTCTTGTCTTACATTGTGGAGTTTTCTAGTGCTGTATAAGCAAAAGGGACATACTATACCAGCACAATGAAGAGCTTAGTAGCAGCTTATAATATTTAAATACTTGATACTGCCTTAAATAGTGCCATTTGTTTCTCCTACACTATGTTCAGGAGTACAGAAGGTGGGTCAGATTTTTTCTCCCCTTACTAGTGTGGAAAATTTCAGTAGTGCTGGTGTGACCTGCATTGGGAGACCCTGTTTCATTCTACCGATCTTTATTAAAAATGTATTCAAAATAGCAAAAATGAAGTGCAAATACCATGACTGAATTTACCTCACTGAGTGTTTTTAAAGCTAGTATGGATTAGGGCTTGCCAAGCTTTAATCATGGAAAACCAAAGGGTGAAACTACACCACTGTGCGCTGTTGCCTGCCTACTCCAAGAGCTTTATGCAGTAACAGTGCATGGTCCAGGCTTGCTAATGGCACAGTTTGTCTTCCCAGTGACAGCTCCTCTGCCTCTGGCTCGAGGACCTGGACTGAAATCTTAATCTCACTGCAAAGCTCTCATTGACGTGTATGGACTTTCAGCTCCGTTTGATGGAGCGCAGTGGAAGCTTTACAAGCATTCAAGCCAAAGTCTCTTCACCAGGGGCGTTGTGCCTGTTTGTCACCAGATAACCCTGTGTCTTTTAATAGAGTTAAAGCTTCGTGGGCAGCTTCTGCTCTTGTTTAATGCCATGGCATCGTTCCCATTGGCTTCAAAAGGAGGAGACACTTAGACTGGGACTCTCAAAGGCCCTTAGGACCCTAAGTCCCATTCATTTCCTGATTTCAGTGGGACTTAGAGTTCTAAATCCCTTTGTGAATCCAAGCCATAATGCTCTACTGTCTAGGCACAAGTATTAACAAGAGTTCTCTTTTTATCCTCTTAGCATGGTAAGCCTGGAAAGTGGAGCTCTGTGTTATCTTCCCTGTGCTCCTGAAATAGGCTGAGAATATGTGTAGCTGTTTAAATGTGGAAGATATCTTCTTATTTGAGTCTGAATTATCATCTCCTCCAGAACTATAAAAACAAACAAGTCTGGATGACCAAGCTCCTTTTTGAGCTGAAACTCTGCAGGATGGGTATTGTGGTGGAGAATGGGTAACGTGAGTGAAGTAACATTGCTTTAACCCCTTTCTGTCCTCTTCTCAGCCAGCTTGGTTCCTTGGGGTGTACACGAAAATCATCTCTGTGACAAACCCTTTCCATACTGATAACCATGAAGAAGATCCCTGTGCCAAAGTATCCACAAGCACTCAATACACAGAATCTGTGGGGAAGCTAGGCACTCACTAGTGGGGCCATAAACACCAAACCTTCAGTAGGAAACCTTTGTAAGAGCCTCTTACATCCACTCTTTCAGTGCCGCATGAGTTTTTTTTTGTATCTGCTTGCTCATTTCCAAATCTATTGATAACGGGCCCGGTGCTCAGCTGATGCAAATTAGCTTAGTGCAATTGAGATAAGGTCACTGCCTGTGTTGATTTAAGTTGTCTGAGGAGCTGATACAGGCTCTCTGGTTCTTTAGGTGTTAAACAGCTTTCCCTCTGTAGCCATCTTCTTCCATTCAGGAGTAATGTGAGTCTAGAAATTATTTTGAGTAAGACTAAAAGCTGTACAATGTGTTATGTCAAAAGTAAATAATGTAAAGGCTTACAGACGCTCTAGTGATTAGTTGTTGGCATATATTCTTGATAGATTAGGAATCCTTATCTCATTAATGGGTCAACCCTTAGCCTCTGTGATAAAGAACTGGGATTAACACAGAAGGAAAATGATGAGGTATATTCTCTTTGCTATGATGATCCTAAGAAGCAAGGAAAAATCCTTTCACCAAAGTGTATAAAACAACCAGTTGATGTACAAGTTAGTGCAGGGAACTGCTACAGAGGTGCCATTCAAATCCTGGCGTTTACAGTAAAGCATGTTTGCAGCAGGTAAGGCTTGAACTGAACTGATTTTAGGGTTGATTTTCAAATCCCTGAAATATGAGGACTCACCATCTTCCACTCTTCCAGAGAGGAAAGGGATATTAATATTTGTGCAACTTAATGGAAACAGAGAACATAGCCTGCTCTTGCATTTAGGGGCTAGGGGTAACGATGCTGCTGCTCCTTCCCTAGTGAGCCATCCTGCTAAGCCAGGATGAGCTTTTCTAGGGAGCACTACAATGTTGAGTTTCTCTCTTTTTCTGTTGTGGATCATTGTGGTTGTAGTGGCTTGTGCCACAGTTTTCTCAGCAAATGGGGTTCTTCCTGCTTTTAGGTAATTTTGCTACAAATGAGTGAGTCCCAAGTGCGGCGCAGAGTTTTGTAACTGGAGAGATCTTGGTTAGTGAGGTTGTCAGAAGATTTTGCATCTCTCAAGGGACGTGTATTCTTCCACATTGGTATCTGTTTCACGACATCTTGTATTGGTTGTGTCTGAAGATCTGAGAGAGGCTCAGAGCACAGCTCTGAACCAGTCAGTTTTTCACAGGGTGGTCAGAGGGATTTCCCTGCTGAATTCCGAACTCATGCTAGCAGAGACTAGCATTCCAGGAGGATTCACAAAGTACCTAAGCACAGTACAGCATTTAGCAGTGCTGGCGCAGACATCAGAGTGGGGAGGGCTGGCCTTGCAGGGGACTCCAGACTGCAATTCAGGTGACCTGTGCTTGTATGCTATCGATTTTTCATCTGACCTTGCACAAGGAGCATAACCTTCTCCTGCCCTGCTTGGCCATCTGCACCACAGGGACAACGCCACTGCCTCTTTCATGGTCTTTGTCCTCAGACTTATTGAATATATATTGTACAGGGCAGAAGGGGTTTTGCTTTACGTGTGTGCGGTACTTAGTGGGCTGGAGCTTAGGACTCCACTGGGATTTTTGGGTACTCTGGTAGTAGTAAAATAATGAACGATAGCTTGCATGCTGCTTTCCTCCCACTTCATCACTATTGCCATCCTGACCCTTTCCTGCCTATAATGCAGGGAACTCCATGTTGGCTTTGAAATGGTCTTCCATGACTGTCAGTCTCTGCAGCAATTGATGGGTGATGTGTAACTTACTCCACCAATGGGCATTTTGCGTTTTTGCTTCATTACTGGCTGCAGGTGCCTTGATTTCGGAACAGTCCCAGTTTGTAAACTCATTATTTGCTGAAGCTATGTTAAAAGTTTAATGCAGTAGCAAAAAACCTAACCTGGCCATGCCCTTGAGAAGTTTGGGGTATTACTCCCCCATCAAGAGCCATTGTTGAAGCTTCCACAAACTTGGTTGCATCCTGACATAAACAGATACACTGGAACAAAATGTTAAAATGTTTTCTTGGAAGTCTGCAATTAGACTTGCTGGGGAATGGTTATAGACCATATTAGACAGAGTGGCTCTTAAATAATCTTCTTAAAAGCAAATTCATCTGATTCTCAGAATTGCTTTCTCTAAAATTGCTAGTTGCCATGACCAACGGGACTTCAGTGACTCTCAGGAATGTATCATTTGTAAAAGTGATGGGAGATTGATTAAAGAGAGTTTCATCATTTGGTGGAATAGATGAAATACATGCTTTCTTTCTGGGAAGTTTGCAATGAAAGAGGTCTACGTGTTTCCAGTGGCCAGGGGTGCTGCTGTGCATTGTGGAGGCAGCATGTTGCCCTTTATTGCCACTTTGGCAATTTCCTCAAGTCTTTTCTTCATTACTTCCGTGGTGAGGCAAGAGCAGGGCATGACTGGTGTTGCCTGGGGCATCAGAGACCTTCCACTCAGGACAGAAGGAGGGGTCATGGTCCCTTTCAAGGGAAAACCAAAAACTGTATCCTTATCTTTTGTGGTTTCCTTGGGTGGCAGCTTATCTGATAACGAGGGACTCAGAGATATCGATTTAATCCCAGGGTCTAAAGGATGAAGCTTTTCTTTCCTGAATTAGCATAAAAGAAAAAAAATAAGATGCCTTCTGCATGTCATGTTTGACTTTCACTGGCAGCTTCTGCTTCTCCAACTGTTGGTTGCTAAAACGTGTGTTTGTTGTGGGTGGAAAGCAGGGTAGTAAACACATGTTCCTCTCCAAACATCAAGCAAATTTGGTGTCTCCCCCCACTCCCTATTTTGAATCACAAATTTTTCTTTAACCCCTTGTAAATAATTTGAAAATCCATGTTGTATGTCTTTGAAGGATAAGTGTAACTGTAAGATCCTATGAGCTTAAGCTTAAAATCTTCATGTTTCATACTCTGAATGGTACTTTACCACATACCTTCCTTAATTTTATTTTTAAAGTAGATATTCCTATTCCGCCTTCTCCTGGAATTAACAATGTCTTTGTCACTAATGATCAAGGTAATTCCAATAAGAAAAAAAATCACATGAATTTTTAAAATGGTTCCAATTCATGCTTTCTTCCTTCTCCTTTTCACCCTGCCCTGTGGAAACGATTACAAATGTATGAGAAAATGTATGGTTATGCAGGTCAAATTATCCTTCAACAATGATTTTAATGTTTTGAATCTTACTCTAATACCCATGTGCCAGAACTTTGGAGGCTCAGATTTACTCATTCTAATGTCACTTCATTTTCTGGCTACAGGAAGCAGCTGTAGCCATCAAAGGACAGGAGCAGAGAGGGTTCTGTAAGCACAGGACAAATCAGCCAGGATGCTGTGTGCGTGTTTAGTGTGCAGAGCACGTGCTGTGACAGGCAAAGGCTGATGTAGCTCCACACCAAAAACCAGCATTCTTGGTGCATCCTTGCTGATACTCCTCACTTGGCTGTCCTGTTATTCCTGGAGCATGAGGAACCCGTGTGTGGCCGCGCGTTGTGTTCCGTGCTGTGTCACCCTCGGCAGTGCTGCTGCTCCCTCGCATTCCCGAGTGCTGGCTGAAGCACTTCCTTGTGACAGTGCGTCCCACCACTGCATCGAGGAGGCTTCTAGCAAGGTGCTGATCATTTCATAGTGTCCACTCTTGGGCAAGGATGTGAGGTAGCCAGACCCCTTCCAGATCTTTTAGAAATCCTGTAGGAAACAAGGTGGAATTTCCCATCCTTGTTGGAAAATTATCTGGGATCATCTGCTGTGGCAGATGAACATCATTGTCCTGATCTTAATTCTTACTGTAACTTATTTTTATTAAGATCTGAATACAAAAACCAACTTAGATGATTATAAGATGTAACTGTGCAGTCTATTTCTCCTAACCTACTAGAGTGTATCCTTGCCCAAGGCAATGCAACATGCTGTTGGACTGTCGGAGTGGAGTTATACCAAACATGAAAAAGAAAGGAAAAAAACCTCTTTGTTTTGTTCTGGCCTTAAATGCAGCAAGATGGCAAAGAAATCCAGTGTAAACCTCTAGGCAGTCTATGCCTTTATTGCAGCCCTTGAAAATAATCCAGTAAACAAGCAAAGAAACATAATTTGGAGTGAATGGTAAAATGCTGTGTTTCTCTTTAGTCAGCTTTCTGCAGCCTTCAAAGATAGGTTAAGTGTCTGGCAGAAGAAGGATTTGTGTGTAGTCAAAGGGCCGTGCTTTATCCTTAAAGTGACCTGTTTGCCTAATTATTATTTTTTCCCCAACCAGCTGTAGTTGTAAATACCACCTAAATTTGGACTGGATGAGTTGGTATCTGTTTTTACATTGCTCCTTTGTGTTTCCCCTCTGTGCTTCCAAGATTTTCTGTTTGTGGCTTTCTGCTTTCCTCCTGCAAGCAAAGAAAAACCCCAAACCAAATTATTTTCTTAGGGGTACGAAAATCTTGGTGTCAAACTGCAGACTTGGTAGTAGAATATTTAAAATATTTTCTGATTAAATTTTGTAGAATGGTACCTGTCAAATCAGTGATGCATCCTTTTAAGAAAGCACTATGTTTCCTAGTCCTAAGATGTCAGTTGTTCTGTATATACATGCGCACACACGCACACACACATATATATATATATAGTCACTAGGAAATTTAAGTAAATTGTCTCCTCTTTTCTGAAACCATTCCCCCTCAGCAAGGTTAACCCATTCTAAAGCAGAGGGTAAATCCTTTCTGAAACAGTTCCTGAGAGCCTAGTACTCAAGTACTTGAAGAAAGGCTGAAATCAGTGGGCTATGGGCACCTCAACCCTGTCCCTTAATAATTCCACATTACTGTCTAGCTTTACATCCTGAACCCCATCTCACTGGTGTAAGAAGGGACAGTGGCTGTATTGCGAGCCCCTTCATAGTATTTCGTATTCCCTTGGCTGTTGGCTTCATATTTTATTATTACCCATAAAGTACTGAAATGCGGAAGATGAAGTTGTTAATGTAATTTTTGTGGTGTTTGTGTCAGATGTATGCTGAGCTCCAGAAGCACTGATGAGTTTATTTTCTCCTGACTATTGCAAAATATCTGTCTATCTGTCTGTGTATTTACTTGGGTTACTGCAGGTGGCGAAGTCAAGGTTGCAGAGCTCTACCTGCTGGCTTCAGGTTTGGGTCAGACTTTCCCTCACAGAGAGTTTGTGTTGTGCTCTGTTTAGCTGAAGAACGAGCTCACCTGACTTGAGTCGTGGGTTTATGTGCACTAAACTTCAGCGGTGGAAATCCTTGACTCTCACTTCAGCTTTCCTTTATCTTTCTGGAAGTTCGACTCTTACTTCAGGTTCCCAGATCTGGATGGGAGGTGCCCAAAAGAGAAAAGGATGCTGCTAGTGACTGGGAAGGTGTGAATTCTTTGAGTACCTTGTTCCTCAAGACAGCTCAGGTGTTCACAGAAAGCTCTTGGAAATGTGTGCATTGAGTAGAAAGGAGCAATGCAGAGGGCCATTCAGGAGGAAGGAGAAAAGCTATGTGGCAGCAGGAGAAATAGCTGCCACCATTTTTATGGGAGCATCCAGTTTAGGAAAGCTAGTCATGAATCAGCTCCCTTTGCCTGGGGCTGCAGCAGAGAAATTGGTAGGTTTCCACTTAAGTAGTCCTGCGCAGGGCCAGGAGTTGGACTTTGATGATCCTTGTGGGTCCCTTGCTGCTCAGGATATTCCATGATGCTGTGATTCTTTGAAGTGCTGCTGAGTGACCAGTGCCTCCCAGCACTTGCCTGCTGTCATCTCGCTGGGTGCTGCCGGCTCTGCCTGCTGGGCTCTGAGTACTTCCCAGCGCTGCCATTTTCTGCTGAATGTGCTTTTTCCTTGCACAGCTGCGTTCATCTTCCTGCAGTGGAGTCCCTTGTGAGGCTTCCTGCCTCAGGAATTTGTTCATCAGCCTGCAGGATTCAAAAATAGCATCCAACCTTCTGCAGGGACTCCCTTGCTAGAGTAAACAGAGCAGCCCCGTGCTATGACTCCACACACTTCAGTGGCCAAGAATCTCCTGTGGGCACTTAACTCTTATTTACCTGTGGAAAAAAAAGAAACTGGTATTTGGGGTTCTTGATTTCTCTGAAACCTCGAGCTGCCTTTGGCTGACTTCTATCCACAGCAGAGGAAGGAAGAGAAGCCTGGCCTAGCAGTGCCTGCTGACCTTGCCTGGTGATTCTCGGGGGGTGGGAGGGCATCTTGGGTTCCAGATGCAAGCTGACTCCACACAGCTTGCTGGGCTCTCTTGCTGCCTCCTAGTAGAGTTGAGAAGTTATGTGAGTCCAGCTCCCTCACAGAGGAGTGCAGTGTTGCTGCCTCCCTGTGCCAGTTCTTCCTCCCTGGGAAATGAAATGGCTAAAAGATATAAAAAGTTCATGTGGATTCCAGAAGCAAAGCCTGTGCTTTGGGGTCCCATTCCTTTCTCTCTTTGCATTACTGGTATTTGTGGAGATGTTTTCATTGTGAAGGAATTGGAAAGTCTGCTCAGTCCTCCCTTTTAAATATGTGTTCCCAGTGTTGTCTCATTTCCAGACTAAGGCATAATGTAGCTATCAAAGCCTCCCCCTTGGGCTCACCATGCAGTGTAGCATATTTTTGGCCTTAAGCAAGGGAAACAGATGATAAGCTGAAGCTAGTTATCCTTGTGCTCAAAGTGCCAGAGTGAGGCCAGCAATCCCTGCTGCTGTGGTATGAACTTGCTATGGACACCTCACCTTCCATTATTCTGTGCCCTGTTCCAGCTGCTTCTTTTCAAGTCTCTGCAGCATTCTAGGGAAGTTATTCTGCAGGGGAAATGATCAATGTAGAGTCCTGCCTCCTCATGTCTTTGCAAAGCAAAGTGTTAAATGTCCATTTCTTGTAGTGGTGAGAGATGGTATTTTTCTCCTTGCTACTTGTGTGTATGTAGTTTTTGGGTTTTCTTTAGTTTTGATAGCAGGAAAAGTGCTGATTGATACATGCAGATCCCCATCCTAGACTTGGCTTTCATGTGAGGACCTCTGCTCTTGACTTCAGTGGGTCCTCAGCAACATTGCTAGGTGAGAATGCATAGATACTGTGCAGGTCAGGAGAGGAAATAGGAGAAAAAGGAGCATTGCTATGTAATATCTGCAAATCGATTCTGTTTTCCCTTTTGAAGGTTCAGCCGAATTGCCTGCCTTCAGCTTCTGTTCTCAACAAAATATAAAGATGTAACAACTACTGTGCTTGCCAGAAGGAACGTAGCTGTGGGAGGAGCACCAGGCACACCCAGCAGCTTTGTCCCTTGTGCCTCGCAATTGCCTGTTGATATTTGGGGTTCCTGGAAAGCTGTCTGTGCTGCTGTTCCTTGCTGAGAGTTGATACTTGCAGCAAGCATGCAAAGTCCTACCATGACAACTTTAATGAACATGAGTCATTACTCAGGAGGTTTACTGTACTGTCAAAAATGGCAAGCCTCTTGGTTGGCCTCAAAGATCTGGAAGCCTTGAAGCACTTTCAGATTTTTCTGGTGTTGAGGTATTCTGTGTAACAAATATCCCTAAGACAACTTCAGAGCAGTATGGCTCTGATTGCAGTACAAGACTATCAAATACTTTCTCTAATCCTTTGATTAATTTTGCCCTTTTTCTGGAAATGGGGGCCTGCCTTGCCTGCCCTCCATCTATTCTCTAGTTCAAGTCCCATGGGAAATACCAGCAGCATTAGTGCTTTCAGGAAAGCAGGAGTGTTCTTTGGCTTGTCAGAGTTCAAGGGAATACAGTTATCTTTTCTGTGGTAACAAGTGGTTGATTTTGTGATCCTACCTCCTATTCTGACCTCCTGCATTGGGAACCCACTTGCCATAGGTTTATGTGCTGCAATACAGGAAAGACAAATATTTGGCAGATGCCAGAAACTGTTTGTGTTGCATAAATTCTCTACCTTTCCTTTTAACATAGCCTCTGTTTTACTCATTGCTGATGATGTGAGATGTACCAGCTCCTTTCTGGGCCATATCCCTTGCTGTATTTCTCTTGGTGTAGTCAGCAATGTTCGAGACAATTACAATTATTTACTCTCCAAAGTGCTGTGATTAAAAGAGGGAGCTGACTCGTAAGCATCTTCGAGGATAAGTCCTCTGTTATTTGGGGAAAACAAGAGGAGCTGCTAAAATGCTCCAAAATATCTCTGTAAAATGTTTTATTTATTTGGCTTTATCCCTCCTTTACATTGCTATTTAGATGGATAGAGTAGTATTTTATGAGCTGTGTTAACTAAATCTTTGCTGAGATGTGACTCCAAGTTAGGGACTGCTGCGAAACAAAGATGAACCACACCAGGATTTTATTGCAGTGTCCAGAGCTGCTGCTGATCTGAAACACTTCTAGCTTGCCAGTGCTGGTGTGGTGGGAGGCTGTTGGTTTGCCAGGGTGCAGGGCTCAAGTCAGGCTGAAGGATGTAGATACTGAGGAATTGAAGGGCCAAAGACCTGCTAAGCAGGACCACAAATCATGCATTAACTCGGGTTTGCACAGTGCTTTGAAGATGATAAATGCTGCCTAAATGTTCACTTGGGCTTCAGCATGAATTAAATCCAATAGAAACATGGTTTGGGTATTATTTTCAAAACATTGCAGCTGGACAAAGAGTTTTCATAGTGGTTTTCTGGTTTTGTTTATTTAAATATTTATGAAAAGTATGGGGAAAAGATTTCATTCAGAAAGAAATCTTGCCATATTCAACTGAGATGTCTTCATAGGTAGTTCTGTGGTGTAACTGCTGCACCAAATCCTGCAGATTCCTTTGCTTTTGTGGCTGCAGTAAAACGTGAATGATGACACTGAGCAGGGCAATCAGAGTTAGATGTAGCCCTCCTCTGACCCTTCAGATTTTGCAACAGGAGTTATCACTGTTTTCCCTCTTTCTGGAGCAGAGCACAGACTGACCAGCAATGGCTGTACTCACTGTGGCTGTAGCAGTGAGCTGAAATCCTTTGGCTGATGTTAGACAGAAATCCAGAACAGCTGGGCTCTAAGTCCCTTGCAGCCTGGAAATGGGGAAGCTGGGCCAGGATTCCAGGGAACACTGCCCAAAGCTAGGCTTTAAAACACAGCATTGCAAATCTCAGACCTGCTGAAACCCCAGGGGCTCCTGTGAATGTTGAAAGCTGTCTTGGGAGTCTCGGCCACTTCATCCAGGTCACTAAAGGCTTTAGGACCAATCTGGGGAACGTCAGCCTGTATTTCTGGGATGATCAAGGCCTGACATGCAAGGTCAATGCATAAGGTCTTAGCAACTGATAAAAATCTATGAGGAAGTTTGTTGTTTTTTTTTTTTTTTCCCCACTCCCATTAAGCCTTGCTGGGTAACACAGTTCCTCTCAGTTTAATGTCTTTGTGCTCTTCATCCTCCTGCCATGCTGTGCAGAATCTCAGCCTTTAACATTTTTCACCTTGTTGGATTCACTGTGTCTATTAGTACAGTGGATGAGTCATCTGGCATATTTAAGTGCAAACCTTGGGAGAGGATAACTCTAAAATTGCCTTTTCTACTGGAAGCTGATAAGCTCATTACATATGCAAAGAAGGATACGTACATCAGGCAAAGCCAATATATGACTTGGTAGCGAAAACCAGTCGGAAATACAAAATATATGTAACAATGAATTTAAACACCCTACTAAATCACAGCTATGCTGTTTTATTAGACATTCCTTCCTCAACTATGAAAGCTTTAGCTATCATATAAATCTGTCTCTTAATAGTTAGCAGTTACAGTTCTTTATAATTTATTTATCGGGTACTGCTCAGCAAAAATGCACCTTCCTGTCAGCTTCCTTTATATACTACATTTTGTTCAATGCTGCAAACCTGAATTTTTTGCTGTGCTCTCTCTGCTGGTGCCATGCGAATGATTGAAGTACAGTCCAGAAGTTGTGAAGATAGGTGTTACAAGGAAGTCCTTGGTGCTGCTGGCACTAAGCAAGGGTTTGAGATGGGCTTCTGCAAGCAGCTTCTCACATTTGTCCTGAGGGACCTTCCACTGCTTAGGATTTGCTTAACTCTGTGGGCACTGGGACCTCTGAGAGCAGTTCAGAATGAACGTGAAAAATGTACATCAGCCATCAAGGGTTGCTGGTATCCCAATTCAGACCGGTTACTGTCATTTTTATTGTCCTAATGTGCTGTGCTTTAGTGGACTCACTTGTTCCAGATGTAGGAATAGGTGTGAATGTCTCTGATAAGTGTTCAAGGAGATCCCAGCCAGCTAAGACATTGCAATTTGAGGATGTTGAACATGGGTTGTGATGCTGATCAGGTATGTGTACAGACTGCCTTTCAGGGTGGTTCTCACCTCAGCTGTCATGGTCCCCCCAGCCATCTGGTGTGAAGCAACCATTGGCATCTGGGAGCTGCCATGGGTTTGTCAACCCTTTTTTCCTTTTAGGTCATTAGTGTTTCATCAGCACTTCCAGTCAGTCAAGAGAATGGTATTCAATCCTAACTCTGCCACATGTTTTTTAATTTTTCTGTCCAGGGTTTTTAACTGGTAAATGTAAAACTGAATGAGAGCATACTGCCTCTCAATATTTTGCTAACTGACTAGCACTTTTTTTTGTTCTTCATACTGTTTAAACAATTCTAGTCTCCTCTTGTCATTTCACCTGGTGTTTTTTCAGCCAATATTCTTGCTCTGGTAAAATGTTTTGGATACTGCGTCTCTGTTTATACTTGTCTATATCAATGAAGAAGTGCCAGCAGGAATGGGGTTTCTCTGTGAGGTTCACCAGAGAGCAGATCCAGAAGACGCATTACTCTGTGGTGTCCAGCTGCTGAGGCTTTTTGACCAAATGTCCTCTGTAATGGTTTATGTAGAAAGAAGGGGAATTTAAAGCACTTCTTTGTTCTAATTACTAGAGGTCTGCCTTCTTCGTTTCAGGTCAAAGTAAGATCTGTAAGATCTTCTCTTCCATGTTAAGGAAATCCTGAGCAGTGCTTGTCATATTTAAGAGTTGATTATTCTTTGCATATATCTAAACACAAGCCAACTGTGACTAAACTGTGGCATCCTTTGAGGCCTCCACGTTCAGAACGCCCTTAAAGGATCACCCAGGAAAAGTGCACTTTTTCTTAATGCCTTTATTTATTTTTTTTTAAGTTCAGAAAGGATTACTAATTTATGTGGCTTGTGGAAAACATATCAGCCAAAACCAACCTACCTAGAAGGTAGTCAGGTTTTTAGTATTGGCTTAAGCTGAGTGCAGTTTTCTAGAAGTAGAAAGTATCTATAATGTGGAATTGGAATGGGTTTAAAAAAAACAAAAACCCACCCTGTTAATTGGTGCTTTTGTTATCAAGTATCATCACAGACAAGTTTTGATTTACTCGAAACCAGTGTCTCTGCGAGTTCCTGCACTAGGTTTTTTTCACAGCCATCCCATTCAGTATGTCTCTGTAATTTAAATAAGTAATTTAGCTCCTTAAAAAAGCATATGATTACCTGGAATACTTTCCTGCATTTTTAATTTGCTTTTACTCATGTCAGACTACTGATGACATTGCAAAATGAAATGAATATTTGATTGCAGAGTTTATATCAAATGCAGCTCTAATTGCTTAAGCCAGTCATGTTTATATATCTGATACCATCAAACTTCTTTTGGAAAAATACATTAAGACCCCAGTCTGGCAAGGGCCCTTAACCAAATCCTTAATTTTCGTCCACGCTAGTTTTATGGAGGCTGCTAGGATTTGTCAGCTATTTGAAGCTGAGAAGGCGGCTGGCTTGTTTTCCTCATGCAGGAGTTAGGCTGAGGTTTACACCCTGTATTAGGGATGGTGTGGCAGCATGATCTGATGGGTCCTGGTATCTCAGAGCATATGTAAAGTTAAGCTCATGCTTAAACTGTGCAGTTGGTTGCTTTGCTTAGTAAGATGCACCCATCAGCTGAATGAGAAGTGCTGCTCTGAGCATCCATCTTGTCTGAGATTCAAGGAGAGGCCAGGAAAGCAGCAGTTCTGCTGTTTGGTCAGGCGTGGCAAACACAAGTGGCAGCTTGGCAGCAGTAGGACTCTTCTGTCACGGATATTTAGGCAAGTTATTAAAAAACTTATTCTTGTCCTTTCTGTGAAAAATTGTGGTGAGTAGTTGGGAGATGATTTGTTTATGCTAGCTAACTGCAAACAAAATGTTATCATTTACCTTTAAAAAAAATTAGGATGGAACCAAGCAATGAAATTTAGAAGGTAAAAAAAAAAATAATTAGGCTGTTGAGAAGCAGTGAACTTCTCAAACATACAGAGAAAATGTGTGTTAGTGAGAGCTGGTTCTGTGCTACCTCTGGAAAACTAGCAATTAAAATACATTCATCTGTTCCTGAGGGAAACCCAATATTGGTTTGATTATTAGTTTCCCCTTCTGTATCACAGCACATAACTTGAAGCATTTGTTGTGAATTCCAGAAGTTTTCATGGAAATCGAGGATTACCCAAATTGCTCTCCTGGAGTTGAGCAGGTAGTGGCACAGCCCCTGGTTTATTGAGAGCCCTGTATAGCAGGGTGATGCTTCACCTGCACGATGTGGGGTGACGTATGGGAAAGCCGGGCTTGGGTGTCTAAACCTTCATTAAAAACTGTTGCAGGGTGATGCAGGCAGGTAACTCCTGAGGATTTTGGTGGTATTGCAGGTGTGTGGCAGATACTGTTGGAGGCACACTGTTAAACGTATGAGCACCCCACGCCAGAAAAGTTTCCTGTACACCTAGAGCAGCTCTTATTCCCCTTTGGCTTGGGATGTATCTGACACTCGATCCTGGAGCTGCCAAGAGCCAGGGTCCGTCTGCTTGTAATCTGTTCCACTTTCTGGTGCAAAGAAGAAAATACTTCTAATGTGAAATCCATTTTAAAACACACATTAAAAAAAAAAAAAGCCCCTACAGCTGTTTGAAAGCTGTTCGGAAGTATGGCATATTAGGAATAGTCCCAGCTGAAATGGATTAGCAGGCAGAGTTCAAGTGAGGAGGTCAAATTTGTAAACTGAATGCAATTTATCTTGTGGCAGTGCAGTTTATCACATGGTTGCAGGAATAAAGAAATGCCACACACATGCACATATTCACACCTAATAATTTAAGAAAACTGGAAAAGGTCTTAAAAGACATTAAAAGGCTTCTGATGACATCATGCTATCTGAGGTAATAAAACAAAGATGGTTGAAGTCCGTTCCAAAGCAACTGTAGCCAGAGATGTCTTTATATGCCAGTCTTTGTGTATCTTTCATATCACAAGAAAAAGGTGATTAAATCCTAATATTGCATAATAACTGTGTAAGCAGAAACTGGTTAGGATTTTTCCTCTGATGGATTTCTTCATGCTACATTTTATTTATTTATTTTAGATTTACAGAGATTCTTTAGTGTCCGGATTAGCTGCATTTATGGGTCTTTAAAACTTGTGGGATGTCTGCCCTGTAGAAAATCAAAAGAAAACTTTTTCAGGGGTGTGACTGTAGTTTCCTTGGAGCCCTTCTTTTTGGGAAAACTTTATTTTCTGCTTCATAAGGAGTAGGAGCCTTTCCTTCCTTTTTAAAATCTTCATGAGCTGCAAGGTTTCTCACTGAATTGGTGTAGAGATTGTTGGATAGTTGATTTCCTGAGGGTGTCTGCATAGAGATTCTCTGCTTCTCTGGTGGCCTCAAGTCCTGGTGAATTTCCAAGGCCTGTGCTTTGCTAGTGCTGCAGAGTTTGTGATCTTCACTGTTTTGTTCACATGTGATATTTTCCCTGAGAGGATGCAAAGCTCACAGAACAAGCTTGTAGAAGGTGCTCCTGAAAATCTGGTCACTTTTAGATTGGACTGTGTTGTCTTGAGACAATGCAGCCTGTTAATCTTTAGTCTTGATTATGAGTGTCATCTAAGCCTGTGCCTGCATGTTAATCGTGCTCTGATGTGGGAAGGTATTCTTCTGTCCTTCAAAAGAGGTTCATTAACGTCACCAAAACAGAGATGGTGACGGCCCTTCTTTTGGAGGAGGACTGTGACTGCTAAGCCACTTGGAATTGAAGGAAGTTGATAATTCTGCATTTTAGTCACATTTAGTGCTAAGGTTAATGATAAGGACATTTTTTCAAAGACACTTTAGGTGGTGTAAACTCTAGGGAAAGATGTTAGTGTCACATTAATAATAATTATTTACAAGTGTGACAAACTCATCTTGAGCACCCTCTATTAGACACAATTTTGGAATGAAATTTAAAGTAGAAGGTAATGTCTAGATGCAATTAAAAACTTGTCAGAGTGGAGAAGCAGCCACTTTCTGTCTCTTTTTGATGGTAAGCACTGTAATGAAGTAGCTCAGCCTGGCATTTTCCAGCCTGCAGCTTGATCATGGACACTCTTAGTGCAGGATGTGATGCAGCTGCATTTCTAATGCATTGAGCTCTAAATGTTCTCAGAGGGAAAATATCCTAAACTTGTTTTCTATGATAATTTTCTGTTAAGGACATTTTTTCAAACAAGTCTCTGGAGCATCAGTACCCCTTATGCTAATTACAACCATTTCAAGATGTGATCCCTGCAGAATACTATGGAGTTGGTATGTTTGCAGCTTTTCCTTATCCTCACATGCCAGCTGCTAGAGGGATAATAACTAGAGCATGCAGCCCTCCTTCCAGCATGCCTTTCTAGCTTGAATATTTCTGAACTCCTCTTTTGCTTTTGCCTGCTTATCTTGTATATTATTAAGGAATTTGATGTGTGCAGAAAAAGCTTCAGCCACAGCCTTGGGGCATCTTTGGTTTTAGATCAAACCTATCATGTTTTGCTGTTTATGCATCCCCATTCACCACTTCCAGTGACTCCAATCTACTTCTAGCCCAGACAGTCCCTGTAATTCTGCCATGGATGGACTTTTTTAATTTTGACCATCTAGCCCACAAGGATAGATTTCTTTATTCCCCAGTCTGGTTTTGCCACCTACCTATCTTAGAGCCTCGTTTCAAGTTAACAAATAAATGGCATAATTACAAGACTATGATGGGCCTAAAATACCCATTGTATGCTAGTGTGCATGTTTTTATCTTGACACTTCTCACAAGGAGGACATTTAATAGCCAATCTGGGAGTGTTTTGTCTTGATTTCTCATCAGGCTGGCTTTTTCAAAGGAGCTGGTGGTGGCTATGCAGAGAGAGTTCATTTTAAATTGGAAATATTGAACTTGATGTCCCTCAAACCCTCAGCACCACTGACCATGTCTTAGTTCACATATAGTGTGTGCCCTGCAGTGAGATCCCTTTAGAAGATTCTTTTCTGGTGCATTTCCATGTTTTAGGATGCCCTTGGGCTGCAAATTGTGGCAGAGGTTCATGAAGGCATGAATGCCTTCTCAGTGTCAGCTGGGGCTGACAGCAGTACAGAAATGAATTTAGCATGGGAAAAGAAAGGAAACCAATATGTCCTAAGTTTGGATACTGGTGTCTGGTGAGATTTTTGATTTGTGTGTGTTGTTTTGGTAGATTGGAAGAGTTTTATATTTGTGCAGTGCTAGGCATTTTATGGCAGATTTAAATGTCTATAACATAATTCGGTTTACCATCAGAAGGCATAAATGTCAGCCTATTGACACATTATAAAGACACAAATGGAATGTAGCCTGGCAGACTGGTGCTGGTTTTGAGGTTTAATAGTACATCTGTATCATTTATCCCAGCGGGAAATAACACAGGATGTTGCCTTGTAATTTTTTACTACTGTATAATAAAATGTAACCACAATAAATGGTGTCTAAGCAAGTAATGCAGCAGATTCTGGATTTTGTCCAGTGTGCCTTTACCACTTTTAGGTTAGTTTTGCCTCCTACAAGTTTAGGCAAGATGAGATTTTTCCTGGATACAAACAGAATGTGGATCTCTTTAATGTGCTACATACGTATCTATAGAGACCTTTCTGTGCATTCCACCTCTTAATTGCCTGTTGTTAACAGTGCCGGTTCATTCCTCTTGAAATCTCTCCCATCCTAAGTTGAACTGTCCTTGAAAGGGTCTGTTCTGCACTTGAAGAATGTCTTTGCAGGTTGATTGCTTTCCCAAATGTCCTCTCTGTGATAGTGTTATGTGCAAGCAGGCTGTTAATAAAAACTCGAGTGGCGACATTTCATGGAAGTGTTATCGGACTCATGCAAATGGAGAGCAGATATTCTGTATGTTTGTGCTGGTTGAATTTAACTTGTGGTACATTCCCTGCACAGTGCTAATGAGACAATCTTGCACACCTTTCAGCATCCTGAAAGGTGCTGTGTCCTGCCTGCTGCCAGTCCTTTCCTGCCTTCGGTGTCTGGGCTGCTGCACTGCTGCAGGCTGGGATTTTTATTTATTTTTTTTTAGTTAAACCCATGAGAAGTCTGAGAAAGGAGTCAGCACCCAGCTAGACACTTCTGCAGGGGCCTGGTAATGCAGAAGGCTCTCTGGTTGCTTTGTAACATGTGTCCTGCAATGTTCCAAGTGAAGAAAAATATGAAAACATTATTCTGTGCGTATGAGAGTGCAGCACATTTGTAAAAAGACAATTAACATAGAAATGAGGGAAGGTTTTGATTCATCAAGTAGATTCAACAGACTGTGTCATTTCCTTGATTTTCATTTTAATTAGGATTAATCAGTTTTATCTCCTAAGGTCTTTGCAGAGAATTTACACGAAACAGGAGATTCTGGTCAGCAGTGTGCCAGTGTAATAGCCCCTACTTGAAGAAATCCAGCTGTGGCACGTATAACCAGGATTAGTTTTGGCAGGGCTCCAGGCTCCCCTCTCCTCTCTCATTAAATGCCTTGCTGTTGCAGGGAGCTCTCTGGATCTTCCAATACCAGATCTTCGCTTTCACGTAGTTCCTGGTTGCTTGCTTCAAAAACGACTTGGAACCGGTATATTGCTTGGAAAAAAATATCTCTGGGATGCCAGCTTGAAATAATGGCTGCTCACTACTTTAAAGGCAGGCTCAAAAAGTCTCACTTAACCCCAGCACCCATTGGTCCTGACAGCTGGGAGCTAGAGCCAGCTGAGACAAAATGAAGCTGAACTTTTTCTCCTCCAACTCAATATATTTAACAGAAGCATTCGGGTTTGGATGGAGCTTCAGCTACGTTAGAAGTGGAGAGTGAGGAAAAAGAGCCAAGTAGTTCTCTAGGAGGGAGAGCAGCAAGTCAGTGGCCTCATAGGGGGAGCAGCAAAGGCTGCATCCTGCACAGAAAAAGCAGGACTCCAGCACACCCTAGGTGAGTGTTGCTGTCTTGATGTTGGGCTGTGTTCTCTTTCTTCTTCTTCTTTTTTAGATTTTTTCATATTTTTAGAAGTTTCTTATTCCACTAAGAAAAAAGAATGAATCTTTGAAAATGGTTACAAAACCAAAGGAAATCCTTCTGCTTTAGTTATTAGATGTATTTCTGAGTGGATACATTTCATCATGGAAATTAGAATAATTTGCAAACATGAGGAGCATTTCATTATGTATGTTTTTCAGTACCTGAAATAGATATCTTGCTATGAAAACTTCCATATTATGTGCAAGTGAAAATTTAGCTTCCAGTTTGTTTATTTAGTGGAGAAGACATAATTGTTCCAAAATACGTGAAATGTAAATGTTTTCCTGTTAATCGTAGGAGAACAATATTTCATCCATGTGGGTCTTACAACAGTAAATACCAAGTGCAGGCTTTAAGCATCTTGTACACTCAACAGATTTGAAAGCCGTTAAGTGTATGAACAAGAAGAAAATGGAGACAGAAGGCAAAAAGCGCCGAAGGGAAAATGCTACTGAAAGCTCACAAAGCATTTTCAAGCTTGCAGAAATGACCTGCTCTGTTCCTGTTACACAGAAGTGTTAAAATGAGAGCAGGCGACCCCTTTCCCCCAAATCATTCATCTGTTATGTCTGCGATGTATTTAGACGGAATCCTTTCCCAGATGCTGCGGATCTGTCGGTTCCAGGGGAAATTAATGGGATTTTACCATTTGCTTTGAGGAAAAGAGGACTGGACTTTCTCCTGCTGTCTTTGGCAGGAAGGAGCAAGGAGCTTTCCTGTCTGCTCTCTTTAAATACTGTGTCTTTCTAAGCTTTTTTTTTGCTAAAGAGTCTTTATCTGTGTTACTGCAATATACCGTGTTGGAAAATTACAGGGGTTAATGTACAGCACTATGATACACAACTATAATGGTAGACTCTAATGTTTTTTAAATGGTAAACCAAAGGCATTTGTAATATGAGTTGTAGTGAATTGCCTGCACTTCTTGCCAGAGATTAGTTTAGCCTTTCTTTTAATATTTTATGCACTGAAGTTGTTTGCAAAGACTAAAGGCTTCACTCACTTTGCACACTTGTGCTTTGTTCTGTCCCTGTACAAAGCACAACAGGACCACTCTTCTTACTGATGAATTTTATGTCAAGAAGTTCTATCAAATTACAGTTATACTGCATTGGAAAGATTTTTCTAGTAATCAGTGAAGACTACATCAGATTTATGGTGTCATAACTGAGCCAGGTAGTTAGAAATCTAACCTTTTGTAATATCACAGGTTGCATATTAATGTTTTAAATATCTAAACCACACATGAGTGATGTAGGAGGTTTTTACTTTAAATGTTACTGTAGAGATTTGATAGTACATAATCCCATTAAAACAGAAGAGTGCAAGATGAAACTATCCATCTGCAATTATAATTATGCATATTGAGATTGACCATTCTTTAAAAAATTGGAAGTGCAAGGTTGAGAAGGGTGCTTGAGCAATCACTCTTTGTTGAGAGCATTGATGGAAGAATAAAAAATTTGAGGGGGATTGATTTGTCAGTAATCTGTATGAAAAAGTACGAGAATCATTTCTTTGGAATGTGAATGGGAGGTAACCCTTTCACTGTCATGGTTAGCTTTGCTTGGAGAGCCACCACAAAAGGACATGATTAAAACCAGAAGGTCAAGTAACACTGAACTACTTCACCTGCTCTTGACACTTGATAAATAAAAGAGTATTAGTTGATCAGTTTACTATTGGAGAGTCAGCATGGTGTCGTGAGTAGTCCAGAGGGGGAGAATTTTGTGAGCTCTGTCAGGAGCCTGCCTTTTGACCTTGAGCAAAAATTTTTTGTCTCCTTGCCTTTCTTTCTGCTATTCCTTGATGGCCTTGTCTTTGTGGAGAATGAGTTCTTCTGGAGAGAGATTTCTTTGCATTGTGTTCTGTGAACAATGAAGTCTGAGCCTCGCAGAAACCTCTAGGGGCATCTCTAAAAGAAATGATAATTGTTAGCTTTAATCACTTTCATCAGAAGAGCTTGGTAATGGAGGGTGTCAGTGTGGATGCTTTGGAGAAATCTGTAGGGTGCCTGTTAATTAAGTCCCCGTGGGTGAAAGCTGCTGATTGGGTTTCCTTGGGCTGATGCAGAGATGCGGATACCCAGGAGCAAGGCAGTGCTGCTCCTTGTGGGTTTTCATCCCCAAAAGCCCGACGCTGACACCGGGTGTTCACTGCTCTGCTTCTGCAGAGCCGGAAGTGAGCTGCTTGCTTTTAGCAAACAAGACTTTTTCAGAAGCTTCCTACTGTTTGCCTGAAACTTCATTTGCTTCTTTGTGGGTCCCTCTGTTGTGAGCATTTGCAAGAGAAATTGGGCTGCTTGGCTTTTTGCAGTGAAGACAGACGCTTGAGGGTGAGCCATCCCATCTGATGGATTCTCCTCCTTGCTTTTGCTGTTGCCAGAATTAAGTGTTTATTGTTGCTCTTCTTATTAGCAGCTTCTGGTTTGGGATGGAGGTGCAGCAGCATGCCAGTTTGCAGATTAATTACCCTTCTTGTGGCATCTTGTGATGCAGAGCAGCGTGTCTTTGTCCTCTTTGGATGGATGCATTACTCCCAGTAGCAGAGGATTTAGAAATACTTAGCTACGTAAGCACCAGCAGCCGTGTTAGTAAAAGTGGGCTATGTCAAAGTGTTGGAACCCAAGGCTCAGGAAATATTCCTCTGAGGTCAGTGCCCCTCAGCACAGGCAGAGGAATATTTCCTGCGCCCTAGGGTCCATCATTGAAGTATTTCCATTATTCATTTAGCAGTAAACTTGGCAGGTAGAGCTCCAGGGTAATATGGGATGAAGCAAGGGAGGGAGGTGATTTCCCCTCTCCTTAGCAGCCTGAGTGAGCCCACTTTCCAAATTGTCCAGGCAGAGTATGACCAAGGGAGAACTGAGGAAGCAGCAAATGCTTTCTGAGATGCACTGTAGATTGGAGGGCAAGCAGGTTAGTCAAGTGATCTGGAGAGCAGTAAAAGAGGATCAAAACAAGGCTCCCTTGCATAAAGGGCAGGAGCTCCACTGCTCTGAGTATTAGTAGGAGTCAGAGGTAAAGCAATGCCTCTTTCTTCGGTGTGTTTATTCTCTGTTTTAGGGCTAATGCCAAGTCCCTGTAGTTCCTGCAGTGCACCACTGCCAGTGAGTGTCGACTCTCTAACAAGTACTTTGCTCTTGCAGGAAACCCTGTATAGTTCCCTTCCTATTTTAATAAGAACAAGAATTCCCCAGTCTACATTTGAAATCTGCATAGAAATAGTATATGGCAGAAGCCAACCCAAGGTTACACATTTGGTATTTGGGAAGGGAAGGCAAGAAAAATTTACCAGTCAGTACACTCACTTTATGATAAAATAAAGGTGAGCTGGGAGAAGAGCATGTGCTGAATCCTAAAACGACACAGAAGAGCCATAAACCACAGTATGTTGTGCTGTCTCTAGTCTTTTATGCTTCAAGCAGAAGAAAAATGTGGGGTATCATAAATGAAACAAAGCTCTTGTTTTAATTTTATTTTAAAAGCCATTGCATGGCAATGGGGTAACAAACATTAACTTATTCAGGCAAACTGCAATTTCTCTGCTCTGTACTGGTCCCATCAAATGAGAATTATTCTCCAAAAGCTTCTTGGAACCAGGTAAAGGTTTTACTCTAAAGCACAAGTAGAGTAGTCTAAACAAATAGCGTTTTTCCTAGAAATAAAGTATATGGATGCCCTTATGAGGTGTTGCCTGGTCTGCTCTACACTTGTAAAAGTGGTTTTTCCTACTGAAACTGTATATATTTGGTCAAAATCCAAGGCTGAAAACGGGTATAGTCTGTACATCTAGAGATTTTTTTCATTTGTACAGTGAGGAATAATAACTGGCCTTACCCCGAGTTTGCCTGTAAATTTCTTACATGATCCAAAGCCTGTTTATTGCTTACAGAGGCAATTTTGCTGACAGGCAAGCTGGAATAGGTCTCTTTTTCTTCCAGAGCATCCATACTTGCCTATTATAGAGAAATCACTCAAAAAGCAGCATGCATGCTGGACTTTCAAGCCTTGTTTTAACTTTTAATTTACTTGTCTGACTTCCAAGGTTACCGAATGCTCAGAATTGCTTCTTCAGTACATAAATAAGGTGAATTACACGTTAGGGACCAATGCCTTGGCCTCGTTCTTCTCATGCTCTCAGGGGAGGATGTGCTGAGGAGTGCTTAGAGCTGGGGTGCAACTTTATTTTTTTGTCATTGAAAATTAATTCGGGATTAGCTCAGATGTGATACTGGAGCCCCAGGACCATTTTTTTTTGGTCTGAAATTTTTGAAGGTCTAGGGTGGTCCAGGGTGTGGAACCATGGCAGCAGAATGAAAGATGTGCTACAGCCCTGGTTGGGAAAGGCTTGGCGACTCACTTCTGTAACTGGAACAATTGGCCCCAGTATAATGCTGGATCCCTTTTTAATCAGCTTTTAAGGTTTTTTCATTCCAATACACTTCTTTGAAATAGACCTGTGTTCTCCCCTACAGGTAGCAGAAAATGAGCTGGGTTTGTAGTTGATGTTGGAAGCAAAATTCAGGCAGGAGAACTCACTGCTGTTTCCCTTGCATGGGTTTTTAATTAAATTTTCTAGTTGTTTCACTGGGATGGGATGAAGTACTGGGGTCCTGTGCCATCCAGCTTGACTCTGACAAGACTGATTCTCACTGAGGTTTCATCTGTAGCAATCTCAACTGTGAGGAGCAATTTTTCATGTGTAATTAATCCAAATAAAACCAACACTTGCGGGAGGCTGACCTGGATCCATCCATTTCATTATTTTGTCAATTAGTGTTATATTTAGCATCTAACACTGTAATTAGAAGAAAATACTGAAGATGTACCGGGAATGAAAAATTTTAAGTTGTAACTGTCGGGGAAAAGGAATTACTATCCTTGCAGTCATAATTTATTTTAACTTTTTTTCAAACTAGATGTTTTTTTCTTCTGGTGCAGCAACCCCTAAAAACCTCTGATAAATTGTCTGGTTTAGTAATAGTTTCTCCAGATCACATTGGAGCCTGTTGTGGGAAGAGATACTCGTGTACCTGTACATTTGTGTTTGATATCTACTTGAACCTCTTAAGGTTTTTTTTAATTATTGGCAGTGATATTGTCCACTGATTTTTTCCTCTAACCATTGTTTTGTGTGTGTTACTACTGTCTTCCCATGCAGAGATCTAATTTATAGACCATAGAAATTCTTACTTTTCAAAAATAATTCTCTTGACCAAAATCAGTTGTTCATTACTCTGTCCTCCAGTAAATGCATAGCCAAAAGTCTGTGAATGCTTGATAAGTCCTCAGAGGCAAGTGTAAACATTTTTTAATTGTTTTCTTTTTCTGTTCATTTCCAGAAATGTTGAATACAGTACTCTGCAAAAAATAGTGTGTGGATTTCTCACACCTGAAGAACAAGAAAAGGTAATTACTGGACCGTACAGTCGAGCCTCATTTGTTTGCTGTGCTAAAATATTTAGACCTGATCACGTTGCATGAGCCTCCAGCACTGTGTCTGCATATGGGTTTTGTGGATTTTCAGTTAGGCAGGCACAGTTGGTTTCTTGAGAATATTCCTTTATGTAAGGGGAACAGGGGAACAAAAGCAGCAGAGCATGAAAATGCTGAAGCAAATGCTAGGAATATTTTCAGTACAAGTAGAAGTGAAAAGGGTAGAAGAGGAGAAAAAAAAAATAAAATCAGGGCTTGTCTGTGCCAATGGGAAAAGGGTTGCAGCCTTGGCTGTGTTTGCGGGACTGGCTGGTGGAGGCTTGCAGCCTGCTGGGCAGGTGTCGGAGGAGGCTCAGTGATCATCTGTGTTACAGTGGCCTCCTCATGTTTCAGTGACCCAGCAGCTCGTGGGGTGGTGCACCCTGCTCCAGAGGTTGTGAGCTCCTCTGCTGCCTGCAAGCCTGCCTCTTGCAATCGAGTTTCTTGATCCTCCTGGGTCGTGACATTTTGTTGGTGCATCGCAGCTTGGCAGGACTGTGGCTCAGTTGCTGGTGTTAAACAAAATGCTGTTCATCAAACTTTCATGAGACACTTTGCCAGGGGCTGCATCTTGAAAGAGCAGGCTCCAAAAAGCAGCGAGCAGAGCTGTGCTGCTCCGTACTGCTGCCATCTCCTGTATTTTCTTCTACCTTTTTTCCAAGGCTGAGAGGTGAGCACCCTTAGACAGGGCCTTGCACTCTTTCCTCCCTGGTGGTAAAGTGGGATAAGGTGGGCATGGCCATGTTGAGTGGTGGTCCTGCTTCAGCTGGTACATCCCTTCAGATGTGTGGTGAGCCAGAAGAGGGACCAGAAACTCACCTCTGCCTTAAAAGTCTGTGTTGGGCATGATTGTTACTGGGGTTAAGCTGAGCAATCTACATGAGCTGAGCCTTCCAGTAAGTTTTTGTAGTAATTAATGTAATGACTTTAAAGTAAGAAAATGTGTCAGTAGATACCAATATGAAGAACAAAATGAATATATAACATGAAGGTCTGTAAATCTGAGTATAGCAAAGCAAGCCAAGTGAGACTTAAAAATGTGGATATGAAGGGAGAGACGCAGCAGATGTTGCTGGGGTCAGGAAAGTTTCTGTATGAACATGTGACGTGTTCTTACAAGACACTTAATTTCATTGCTTGGGTTTGAAAAATGTATGTGAGTGACATCTTGTGTTCACTACATCTACAGTGCCACACTGCTGGTAATTAGCATGTGCATTTTAGAGGCAGTATAAAGCCAAGATGGCAAACACAGACAAATCATAGAGTGGAACAATCCTACTTTCTCCTTCTATTAGCATTACTATTTTCTGAATGTCCATCTTTCCACCCTGCAAATGGAAGTGTCTTCTCAAGAAGCATGTTGAAAAATACTTCAAGGGCCTAAATCTGCAACTTGTGTGGAACCTTGTGTGTTTTTCTTGTGGTGGTCTCTGCATGCATCAATTTAGTGCAGAATTATGACAGCAGAGGAAGAGCAGACAGAAGTTCTTGGAGCAAATAAATGCTTGGTCAAAGTGCATTAAACTTTTTGAGAACCACTGTCCTATATTTGGGGTCAAATTGTTTTGAACTACCTTCCACATGCTAACAAATGGGATTCATTTTGCTGGATGCTTCCATTTGGATTTATGGTGTCACTTAAAATTCTGTCATTTAATGCTTTCTGTCACCATCACCAGCTCATTTCTGTGCTGTGGGACTGTCCTGTTTTTGCACTCGACATGTATGAGAGATGTAGGATAGCTTTACTAGGAGTCAGACAGTTCAATGCTCTGAGTATAAATCTGTTTATCTGTGTCAGAAAGGTTGAAAAATCAGATTTCTTTAAAATAGTGATTTTTCCAAGGGGAGAATAATGGTGCAGATTACAGTATGCCATGATGTGTTGGCAAAGAGGAAGACTGTGCCTTGCTGTTGAGTTTCACTGGTATTTCGCTGCTCTTTTATGAGAAGGTGGATATTATTTTAAGTTATCTGTGCAATTTAAAATAATCTCTACAAATCCAGTCCTTTATGCTTATTTATGCCTTTGAGACAGTTGTAAAGAGATTTTTGAAAAAAAAGCAGTATTTCTTTTTGCAAGTGAGCGATTAAAAACAGGCCCACGTTCATCATGGCTGCGTGCTTTCCAAGGCCTTGAAATACAACTACCTGTGCTATTGCAATGTGGCTCAAACACTGAAATTATTCCCACTGGGTTCCTTGAAAACTGTAGGTGTTGTTTTAAACTTTCCCATAAACAATATTGTAAGTAGGTAAGGGTATATATGCAGTGAAAAAATGGCCACTCACATTATTATGTTTGATCTCCTCTTCTGTGAGGTCAAGTAGTTGCCCAAGATTTTTTTTCGTCCTGTGAACGGGATCCCACAGAGTGATTTAGCTCTGTCAGCTGTGTGAGTAGAACAGCCATGAGGTCTTTTATTCTTCCAGACTGGAGGGATGTCTTTTTATTTGGTGCTGCATGGCACTTGGTTGCAGTGGCTGGGCTAGGGGACATATCAGATGTATTTCATAGCAGAAGACACAGTATTTGCTCTGTGCATGAGCCAGCCCCTAGGAAAGGCTTTGGTCCATCTTACAATGGCGGTGACCTTGATGGGGATGTTCACCCCTGTGCATTGGGGGCTTTTTGCAGATGGAGTGGATTTCTTGCTGTGCTGCTGTTAGCATCAGTGAGCGGAGTCCAAAGCTGCAGAAATTGAAACTGTGCTTTTATTTCCTGCGTGGCCAGACCGAAGGAAGAAATCCCAACGCTCAAGGGCATGAGAAGCGCTCTCTTTTTTTGTTCTCTGTTTTTTTGTTGGTTTTTCTTTACTGGCTGGCCATGACATTAAGATTTCTAATTAATTTAGAAACCACAGGCAGTTGAAGAGAGTGAGCAATGTAATAACTGGGCCATGGGGCAGAGTAAAAGCACATCAATTATTCAGGCAGTCATTGCTTCTTATTCCCTTCCCAAAGCTGGGCTGGCTGTCAGCTTGTGTCAGTGATGCTGCTAATGCCCTTCAGAATTTACATGCATAAATAGTGGCCTTTTAAAATCTGCATGAGGATAACTTTAGTGTTTTCAGCAGTGGCTTCCAGCAGCATGCTCTGTCTAGCGGGTGCCAGGGGCTCGAACCACTATTTTGGGTGCCTTGTTCAAAACTGGGATATTTGCAGGTGCATCCCCCAGAAGCCTCTTCTCTGGAGAAGTTGCTCCTCAAAGAGGTTGAAGGGCAATCCGAGCCACACAAAGAAAGGAACAATCCTGTTTTGAAATGCAGGTGGTGCCTGAAAGTGTGCTCTCTGCTCGAGTGAGTCCAGCATCTCTTGCCATGCATCATCCCCTGCTTCTGTTACTGTGATGTCTCCAAAGCACACTTCGTGAAGATGCCTTGGATGCCACTGGAGTTGAACCCAGTGCAGTTCCTCTACAGGTGGAGGAGCAGGAAGCATCCTTCTCCTCCTCACTGCTCTGGCTGTTGCAGGTGCTGCACTTGGAGTAGTTGGAAAATAGAGGAAGCTTCTCTCACTGCCAAGAAACTACATTCGTAGGACTGGTCATGGTTGCCTTAAATGGGTGTGCCTCAAAGCCTCATGTTCGGGATGCCACAGGGAGCAACACTGATTCCTGCATTGAACCAGTAAGGGGAGTGAAAGCTGGGGGACCTGTTGGATTTTTCTGCCATGGACTAGTAAGTGAATGACAAAGCCTTATTTTTCTGTCTGGTCGGCATGGTAATCCCATGCTACTGGAGGCAGCCACCTTGCTTTTTAAAAAGTGAACTAATTTGTGAAGGCAACGAAATAAAATGAGCCTTGCTAATTATGTGTTGTGCCGGTGAAATGACCAGCTTGGGTTTGGAAAATGCTGGCTGTAATTAATGGTGAAAGGCTTTTTCTCTCATCTGTGTAGCCATTATGAATCACTTCTCCCCGTGGAAACTTTTAAATCTGTCTCACTGGGAAGCCTGAGGAGGAACAGGTAAAATGGATTTGCCTTAATAGCTGCAGTTGTAACTTAAACACTTGAAATGATATTAAGCATCTCTCTCCATTAGCATTTCATGTTGATCCTGATGATATACCAGCCGAGGCTAAGACAGGATGAACGTTCATTAGATGGAAGAAACTAAACTCTGTAGACAAATGCTTTGGCTAAATGGGGCTTTCATTGCACTGAGAACAAGAATGCAATTAGCTGAAATGTTTGTTTACAAAATCTAATTCCTGGGGAGTATCTTCTCAGATTGCCGCTTACATCTCTTGGGCTGGCTTTGTTGCCAAGGCTTGCAGGTTGACGGATTTTGCAAAGCTTGGTTGTAGTATGTATATAACAGATGTTTCAAACTTTGCATGGTAAAGCTGAACCCAAGTGAAGAGCAGGGGCTAAGCTGCAGGTGTGCCTGAGTTTATTTGTGAGTTCCTCACATTTATTTTACAGTTTGCAGTTAAGTGCAATTAATAATAATTATTAGATGTTCCAGATACTAAACACTGTAGGCTGAAGAGAAGCTGGAAATTGTGCAGCACTGAGTGCTGTTACTGCTGTCCTCCTGTCCCCCACTTGGAGCCTAGCCCAGGGGAATCACCAATGGGTTCCAGCTGGGCGAGGATGCATCTCTGCCGGGATAACTGCATGAAGAGCCTTGTCCTGGTTGGTTGACAAACATGGACACCCTCAGAAGGTGATTTTGCCCACCCACTATGCAAATCGTGCTCTCGAAATGCAGCTTCTCTTTGGGTTATGAAAATGGCCAATGGGAAACTTGACTGCTGCCATGCAGATAATAGAGCAGATTTTTTCGCTGTGTAGAGTTTGTGGAGTGGAAAGGATCAGGCATTATGAGCCTGTGCTGATACCAACAAAACACCTTCATACTAGTTATAATCATGCAATAGAGCATTGCACTGCATGCTTGGATAGGGTGTGGCAAATTTTGTTAGCTCTTTTTTTTCTCCTTGGTCCATGTGGTGGCTTTGATTTCCTTGCAGTTTTTTCTAGTGGCTTCCATCCAACTGAAGGGTGTCTGCACTTACCCATGGGTGATACTGGGCAAGTAAGCATTTCATGGACACATTTCCCCCAGGTATCTGGTGGCAAACACGAAACAGAATAATACCAGAATAATGCCTTTTCTTCCTCATTTGCTGAATACAGGATTATTAATGAGTGGTCAGTGTAATCTGGTTGGGGATGGCTTATAGTCACATGAAATGATGGGGAGCAGACCAATGGAGGCCATCCTATTGATGGAATTTACCAAGCCTGCAGTCATTGAAGTATGACAAAGTTGCTTTTGCCTGATGTGCAGAGTGGTAGGGGGTGCACCCGTGTGTCTGTGTGTGTTGCAGTGAGCGCAGCGGCACAGCGAGGGGGGAAGCTCTGGACGTGTCTGGGAGGGATAGGACTGCTGCAGAGGCTCCTGGCATGTTTGCAAGCAGTAAAGTCTCAAAGTCTTTCAGAGTCTTAGCTGACTTGTTAACCAGCTCATTGCAGTGTTGTGAGTCTTGCTGCCTCCTCCTGTGCCAGGGATGCTCTCTGGCAGTGCTTCTCCTTCAGGCAGAGAAAAGGGAATTTCAGGAGTCAGTGCTGGGGTTTGCTCCTTGAAAGGCACTGCTCAGGAGATCCTTTGGGAGTCTGTGCTAATACAGCATTTAAAACACTGCTTTTTCAGTGTCAGCACTGGAAATGACAAATGCTTCCCTTAATTTGAGAGAAGTGTGCCTGATATTACATGCTTATATATGCCTGAGAGTCTATTCTCTAGACAGTACATGGGCCTAGCTCCTATGAAAGCTAATTGCACTATTAGGAGAAGATATCCTGCTAACTTAATAAGATACATTTATTTGTGTCTTGGAAGATTTTTTTTCTGAGGTGGAAGAAATCCTGAACGGTGCCAAATTTTATTTGAATCATATTGTTCTTCACTGTCCCTTCCTCTCTCTCCATGTCAAAACTGTTCTGAAAATTGAAAATATTTTATAAGTTCATGGCACACCAATGTAATTGAAGGCAGGCAGCACATACAAGAGCTGAAGGGGAATTCATCATGCAGATGACTTGAGGCTGATTTTTTTTCCTGTGGAAGGGAAAAAGTCAGTAGAAAGCAGCTTTGCTGACAGGGCTATATACATTCAAGGTATAGAAAACTCAAGTGAACAGAAAGAACAGAAAGGTGTCTCCCTTTGCCCCTGCTCTGATGTGACTTCAGCTCTTTCACAGATGCTGTCAAGAATCTGGGGCAGATATTGGGGGTTTTATAGCCTGGGCCTGCTTTAGGGTGGAGGACAGGACTTGGGGCCTGGGTGACTGCATCCACCCCCTCCCAGAAACCCCCTCCTTTTGGAATCCCACAATGCAGGTCATCTTTGTCTTCTCTGCACTCCACAAGCAGTTAAAACATTAGGAGCTGAGCATTGAGATTTTGTACCAGCATGGTTTGAACTTAAGTCTAATTGAGACAGAAGTTTAAAGATCTCTCTCCCCTCCCTCTCATGCAAAGCACACTGGAGAGTCTAAATGCGCCGTATCTGGCTTGGAGACATTTCCCTGTGGTTTATTGCTTTGCTTTTATTGATGGGCTGTGTTTGCTTTCACACAAACTGATTCATTTGGACACAATTATTTGTTTCACAGAAGTTGTTTGCTTAGGGATGAAGGCTGAATTAAGGGGGTTTTATGGGGTAGAAACTTTATTTCCACAGACTTCTTCACATCTCAGTTCCACTCCTTGCAAAGTTTGTACAGAGTGAGATAAAGTGGCCCTTGGCCAAACTGGGAAGATGCAATGTGCCAAGGAGCTGTAGGCGAAGCAGAAGGATATGTTAAATTACAAAGAGCTTTTGAAAATTTTAGGATGTCCTGCAGGAGCAAAATGATGGACCTCATAAAAAAAGTAAGATGATCTGATTCTGCTTTTTAATTTCCAAAAATAAGAACAAAATTGTTACACTCAATCCAATCTTATTAAAATATGAAGATATGCTAAGTACAGCATTAGATATGTATTTTCTCACTATAAATACACCCCCAAGGAATCATTCTATTTTTAAGACGAACTTGGTATTATGATAATGTAAAAGAAGTCTATAATTTATAATTCCAGTTGGAAGTGAAGAAATTTAACATGTCAGTTTCTCTATTCATTACTCCAGCAGTCAAGACTAACAGACTGTTCCTTCACCTTTGCTGTCAATCATTTAGATAGACCAATTATGGATTCGGTTTAAACATATATATATATCAAAAGAGAAAATGCAGCAGAAGAAGGTTCAACATACTAATTNCTGTCAATCATTTAGATAGACCAATTATGGATTCGGTTTAAACATATATATATCAAAAGAGAAAATGCAGCAGAAGAAGGTTCAACATACTAATTAAAAAAAAAAACAAAAAAACAGACACAAAACAAAAACCAATTCATCTGTAAGAGTATATTTAGTCCTACACTGTACAAGCTTCATGGCCAAAACTCCTCAACTGTTACTCTGGTCTTTCTGAAGGTGCCATATGGACTAAGTTAAGAAGTGGCTCTCCAGTGTTTGTGTGTTGGAAAAAAGCTGGTGACAGCTGACAGTCACTTCTTGTACCATTTAGAAACACTCACTGCCTGGCAATACTTTGGGGGAAAAAAAAAAAAAAAAAGGAGGTGAAAGATAAAGGATAAAGTCCTATATTGGTATTTAGGTCTTCATTGTGCAGAGCTGCTCATGTATGCTGAAAAAAAAAGTGCATTCTGGCTGAGTTGAGATCTTTATTAATTTTAAGCATTAGTTTTGGAGTTTTGAGCCTTAAGGTCTCCAGTGCAGTGCTTCTTTAGCACTCAATTTAGAGGGTACATAATTGCATTGACCTCTGTTCTGCCAGTACTAAATATTCAACATGCTCCAAAATAATTCCACAGACCTGAAACTGGAAAATCAGATTCCTTATTGAGATGCATAAATCTAGTTGCAGGTCTTTGTAATCTTGTATTAAAGCAGCAGCATTTCTTTGGGGGTAAGTTTATTATGACAAAATATACATGGCCGAACTTAAATATCGTTAACCTAATATGATCAGACTGGCTTGGAGCAAAGGTAGGTCAACACTAAGTGCTTTTGAAAATCTCATCCCAGCTCTCTAGAGATTAGGGCTATGAGTGCAGGGCCTCAGCCTATTTCATGCTGAAGAGGCAGAAGGAATGTTTCTCAATGGAGAGAGGCTTCATTTGGACAGCAGAAGCATGAAGCAGACTTGGGTTAGAAAGATCTGCAAGCAGATGGAATAATATCCAGCTTTGCACAAGGCACAAGGCTTGGAAGTTAACCCACGTGGATGCATCTGTGAATCTCTGCAAAGTGTGTATATGGGCAGCCTCCCTGTTTCTGGGTGGGTAGGGGCATCCTCTCCTCTCATATTTTGATCAGTACTGCTGCACCGAGGGAGTACAGATGAAAAACTTGAGACTTCTGGCCCCAGCTTTCTCTTTGGGTTTACCTTATTTTTTAAAAAACCCTACATTCTCACAAACGTAGTGGCCTTGGAATTTGTAGCACTCAGTGGAATCTCACAGCATAGAGGATTATTTTTTGTGTAATATTTTAATTTAAATATCTAAAAGTTAAGTGCTCTTTTAGGTATTTGAGTGAGTAGAGTGTCTCTATTGCATATGGGAAAAAGCTTGAGGGCTCTTCTCTTGTATCTCTGTGAATGGTGCATGTGACGGATTTAGTGAACAAGTGAAAGATGTAAGGTCTACTGAGGCCATGGAAGGAGTATCTACACCCTTTGTGTGCATGACTTCCCACTGAAATAAGCGGAGTTGTGTTTTTTGAAGTGAGTTTGAGTTTGGCCCCTAGATCACGTGGGTATGATGAGAGGTTCGGCCAGCTCCAAGTCACGAAGTATCGGTCCCTTTGTGGTCGCTGAGATGACTCACTCTGATACCTCATTCTCACCTATTACTCACTGCTAGTGCTTCATCCTGCACATGTCCAGCTGATGCAGGTGTTTCTCCCATCAGCCCTGGTGTCCCGACATCAGATGAGTGCAGTCTGCAGGTACCTCCCCTCCTCTCTTACTGTTTTTTCTTGGACCACTTTATCTACAATTTTAAAAGCAATTTCTGCTATTAAAAAAAATATATAGCATAAGCAGGAAGTTTAGCCTTTGAACTCCAGCAGCACAGTGCCTTTTGTAAAGGCACACGGCTGCTTTATGTACAACATGTGCATGACTTAAATGTCATGGGTTGCTTTCCATGATCTACCATTTTATGCAGGAACACACAAGTAAGTGGGTCTAAACCTATTGAGGCTAACCCTTTGAGAATGACTTTTGTGTGTCCTTATTACATGGAGGCTGCAAAAGACTGGAAAGACATTTTGTCAGTGTTGGTGTGTCCCTGGGCTAGGCCTGACACCAAATAAAAGAAAGAAAAACCTGCAAATGCTCAAGGCAGAGGACAGGAAAGAAGCAGCAGGTTGAGTAAACAGATGGGGTGGGCCAACATTAAGAGCAGGATGGTTATGGTAACTGTAATGTGCAGAAGTCACAGTACATCAGCTGGCTAATCAGTGCTGAATGATTTGTAGGCATCTCAGTAGAGGTGAGTTTTAAGGAGGTTTGAAGGAGAACAGTGTTGTGGCTCTGCAGATTTGTACTCTTCTCCTGCAGAAACAGGGACTCTGTGAAAGGTTATTACTTCAGTGCTGCCTTTCTGCATATATCTTATTTTTCTTTTTTTTCAATTCTTTTTTTCTTCCACATTTGCTACAGAGTCTCTCTAATGAGCCAGGGTGGCTGTTGGCCCAGATGCTGCTTTGCAAATGCTATTTTTTTAAACCAGCTGAGAATCTGGCCTGATATTTAGCACTCACTTAGTACTTTTATCTTCAAAGTCCTGTGCAAACATTAATTAATTCTGCTGGGGAGTGTACAAGAAGGTGCTGCTGGAATAGTTATGCAAACTGCAGAGCCACAGGAGATGGCAAGGACAGTGTTGCTGGGCTCGGGAGGTCTATGCTTACATACATAATTCAGCAGAGCACAGCACAACAGGTGCTTTCATGGCAGAAAAAAATCGCTTTTAGGTACCTGTTTTTTCCGCTGAGTAGATGCTTGGTGTTTTCAGTGGAAGAATATTGCTGCTGCCCCACTTGGGTAGATTGGCAGCCTGGGATTTCTGTTTCCACATCTACCCCTGCAGATGGGTTTGAGCTTGCAGAGACAGTAGCTGAGCAGCCAGGCAGATGCTCTGTGGATGCTCAGTGCTGAAGCATGGAGGCTGTGCAGGGCTGCAGCTGCATGTTTTTCACTTGGAAAATGAATAAACTGCTTGCTGCACATGCAGATTTGTAGGTGCACAGTGCTCTCCTCTACACTGGTGGCTCTTTGCATGCGAAAAATCATTTTGCCGTCGTGGAAATGGTGCTGAGCAGAAGTGAAGAAGCTTAGCAGAACTGCAGAAACAACTGTGGGAAAGCCTTCCATCTTCTCTTACGGGCAGCATCAGCAGCCTTGGGCCTGGTCTGCAGTAACGTGCCCTGGAGAGGATGAGGAGTGCTCACCCATCCCCCGCTGCTGGCTCTGCACAGACAGGGCAGCAGCAGCTTTTAAAGCTGGCACGATCACCAGCATCTCCCAGCTGCACACCTAACACACTCTGGCACGGGGCAATCAGCACTGCCTGTGCCTTGAGACTTGCCTGGAGCACCGCTTCTGAGTGAAAACACAGCTCCAGACACTGAATCCACTCAACCAGGCATTATATTAAAAGGGGCTTTTAAAAGATCTTGCCTACTGATGCTGAATTATTAGCAGAGAACCATATGAGCCTTAGATTACTTGATTCATGCTGTATCAATCCAACGGGCATCTATGTCTGAGAATGTGTGTCATTTTTTGGTATTGATGGGGGTAAGTCAGAGTTGGAGCACTGATGGAACAGGGCAGGTAGAATGATGCTTGATGCCAGAAAATAACATGGCTGGAAAGGGATTTTGCTCCTTGGATGTCTGTTAGGGATTGGATGTGAATCTGGGCTTTGGTCTAAGAGCTGAAGGCAAGAGGTATCTTCATATTGAGTAGAAACAGGTCTTTGAAAAAAAGGTTCAGGTTGATAGTGGGGAACTGGGTTTTGTCTTGGCTTTGCTGACCTTGCTCAGATGAGCAAGTGGTGATGAAGCTTTAGACTTCTTGCACGATCCATTTAATAGTACTTACTGCCGTGGAATTTTTTGGAAGCTGTGGAAATATATTTAGAAAAAGTGCATTTCTTTTAGCTTTGCCAGAATAGGTAGATAAAATGTTCTTGTGGCAGGTTTGCGTTCTCTGAGATATCACTGATAGTTTTCTGAATTTATTGTTCATGTTGGTGAGTTAAGGAGCCGAGGAAAGAGACATCACCGCGACTGAGACAGTTGCTTTTCCAGTGTGCATGATCTATGCATTTAAGATAGTAAAATTATATCTAGAACTGCACAGTTTTAATTTCCCGCTCTTCCTAAGATTTCAATAGATAAGCATGCTCAGAAATATTTCTTTTTAATCTCAAGATATTACCATGCCTAGGTTTGCATGAAAGGCAAGGCTGGATTTCTTGAGCCTTGAAAGCTAATAATCAAAGATGTTTATATGAAATTTTAGTGTTCCATCATATCTTACTGTCTTGGGAGTGAAAAATAAACTTAATGAACCTAGATCAGACAGATTTGTGATGAAGTCCCAAAGAAGAGAGAGGGCTTGCAAGTAGCTGTGATTTTGCTGTGTGATTTTAATTTTATGGGCCCCTGTTGTTCAACGTTTTCTTCAGAGTAACTAAGAGTTGCATTAAATATTAAACAAACGGTGTGATGATTCATAAAGACGGTCATGAGCTCCATATGTGAGTTAGAAATTTAATCTCCAGCTGGTTTTACTATAATCCATGTCATATGTCCAGGATCAGAAAACTCCAGTGTCTTTGAATAATTAGTTAGTGATCAAAACAGGAAAAAAAATCCATTGAAACAATTTTCTCTTAGAAAAAAAACTGTTTCTTCAAAACAACATTGCTTGTTAAAGCTTGTTAATTTTAATGGGGTTGTCTTTTGAGTGGAAGTAAGGCAAAAATAATTTGGAAGATATGAGAATGTCTTCTTGATGCTTGCAGAACTGATGATACTTGTTTTTGTGCTCAATGTCTTGCATTTAGAGTTGTAACTCTTACTCTGTCTTAATAGGAAAAGAGGAAAGTTAGACTTATTTTTTTCATTAAACGTAATTTAATTAATATAAAATAACTTTCTGTCTAGGATGCTGTGTCACCAGAAAGGAAAACTTGATCAGCTTTTTTCTGATATGTGTATACAATTCTAATACTAGTTCAGGTATAGAACAAAGAATTAAAATTTCCAAGTCTTTTGTTTGGATTAGGAAATTAATTTTTTTCCCTGCTTCCCCCTGGAGCCCTGGAAAAATACCTGTCAGCCTTTCATTGCAGAGACAAATATGCTGAGGTTTTCCCCAGGCCTTGCTGAGGTTGCATCCTCCTTTGCATGACAATTATGAAGGGATGCTGGGGGATAGCAAATGAGTGAGGATGCCTAACTTGCTCATCCTTTATAGGAGCTTTATTCACGCACACACACACACACATGAGACCAGTGCTCATCCACAGCCTCCCAAGAGGTTTTCCTATGCTCCAGCTTTCAGCCTGCACATGGAGTTTAAGTATTGTCTCAGTTGCATTTTCCCTTTGAGCCGCAAAAGGTGTTTTTGGGGATCATCTGGAGGTTGAATATTTAATCTACACTCCAGAAATGCCGTGGAGGCAGTGGAAGTGCGGGCCCTGTTCCCGCGGGGTGTTTCACTTCACGCATGGTACTGCAACATGCTGTTGCATTTAGTTGCTCAACTCATGAAGTCAGTCACAGCACATGCTTGAATTTAAAAGCAGGCATATGGACGCACACAGAATTCAAGTTTTAATGCCTATAGTGTCTGTAGAGCTCTGAAAGCACAGCTAGGCTTAGTCTCCTAGGGAGGAGGGCTGTATTTCTTGGTGTGTCTTGGGTCTTTCCTGTTTCTTCAGAAAGAAGTAGGGTAAGCTGTTTCCTTCCCCATGCCAGGAGGGCAGGATGTGGAAGTTACAGGAGAGCTCATGCGATGGGATCTGTGGAGTTACTGGTCCAGTGTCCCATTCAGGGCAGGACAGCTGTCTGCATGAGACCAAGCTTGATGGTGACTTTGTACAGCCGTTGCCTCAAAAGCCTGCAAGGCTGGAGGTAGTGCTGTCTCTCTTACGACCTACCAATACCCAGGGCATAGAATGCTTATTTTTAAATCCGTCTCCTCTTTTACTTGTAGAAATGTGTAGACATGAACAAATTTAAGGTAAGAAAAAATAAACTGGATTTAAAAATATCTACTTAGCTGTGTTAAAAAAATGTAATGGGGAAGCATGCAAATGGTTACGCAAGCAGGAGTTTGGTATTTAGTTGTAAATTAGATAGACAGCTGCAGGGTATCAATAGACATATGGCAGGAATGTAAATAGTTTGCTCGCACTTTAGTGACATCCTGGAAAGCTGTGTGTAAACTTTCTGAAGTGAAGAGAGAAAAGACGATTTCCTGGAAAAGAGGGTTTTTGAGAGAAATAATTGCTAATAAATAATCTGTGTCCCTCTGGAAGGCGGAAGTTTTATTTTGGCACTCGCTGAAAAAGCAGCCTCTAATCAGACTGCATTTTCCCGTTTGGCTGATGAGCACCAAGCAAGCCGAGGAAGGTGCCAGTTCCATTGTGTGGCTGGAGCCATCACAGATCAGAGCAGCTTCTCTGTGGTACCTGCCTGCTGATTTCAGCATGACCTCTTGGCAGATGCCTGGTGTCTACCAGGATTTAGGGAAGATGACAAAGGAGGAGAGTAAACAGTTGGGTGATTTGAGGGAGGGTGTCAGAATCCAGAATGTAAATTTGTATGTCAGTGGCCAACACTCCTCGGTTTTCCACCAAACAGAATACAAGACTTGCCTGTGTCCCAGCTGCAGGGGTTGCTGCTGCTTATAGCCACCTTTAAAATAGTATCCTGCTGGAGTGGAATGCTGTGAGGCACTAATTTTGGCTCATTTTACAAGCCAGCAAAGCTATCTAAATATTTAATGCTCTTTCATTAATAGCTGGCCATCATATGTTTTGCTTTATATTAGGTGATCCAACTGAGGCCATAACAATTCCCAATCTAATGATAGCTAAGGTTGGTTCTCGTGTTACCTAAAAGACACAGCAAGAGTTAACCTTGAATAACTTGCTTGGTTTCTGGATGCGTGTCTAGTGACTTAATTTTTAAATAATTCTTGTAAAGTTTGCATTGGGCCAAACTCTGTCGATTTTGAGGTCAACAGCAGCTATTCCAGTTTACTTTGTTGGGTTTGTGCGTCTGCCTTGGGGATGGATTTCAGTCCCATAGCTTGTTAATTGTGATTTTAGTTAAAGGGCCAGACTTATTTATTAACTTAATTTAATTTTTTTTAATAAGACAATTTCTGAAGGATGCAAAGAAGCTTTTATGGATTGGAAGCAGTGAAAGGAGAGCAAGAAGAATCAAAGTAATCCCGACATCAGTAGCGTTTCAAAAGTACATTTCACAAGGGAGTTTTCCTTAACTATCCTTCAAAGATGACATGACAGAAAATTTGGTTATTAATCAATGGTGCTATCTCTCTGTTGGCTTCAAGAACACTTTTTAGACATGGAGATTAACATCTGGTTTAGTCTACAAAGAATTTTTAGAATTGTAAAACTTTAAGTAACCATAAATTACTTAAAGTGCATGGAGGATTAATATGGGAAAAAAACAAACCACTTCCAAGCATTGTTCTTTAAGAGGTGAGCTTAGCCTGTGTAGTCATAAGAGTTATGTCATTGGTGTATCCTTACCAAATAATTGCAAACATATAGCACAAATTGGTCCCTGGAATCAGTGGACACACAAATACGCTATAGGGAATTTTATTACAGTGGAGCTTGAGAATTGCAAAACCAATTTTCCGCAGAAAAATTGCTTTCATATGATCTGAGTGCTGTGATTTGGTTTATTTGAAACGCTGTAAGTCAAACTGTTTGCTGCTGTTCCTAGAATGCCTCTGTAATTCTACATTTATTTACCAAGGTCTAATTTAGAATAGAAATTATTCCCACTGTTCGTAAATAAGAAGCTGGAATATTTCTTGTGTATGTTTTTAAGTGGATAATTTTCCACTCATGATGTAGGAAGGCGTGGCTCATAGCGATGGCCATTGCTTTCCAAAAGTTGCTCTGAAACATGAGAATGTGAACTCCATTCTTCTCCTTTATTGCAGCATATTTCTGATTTGGTTTGCAGCAAAAAGAGGATCTCACAGTCAGCCCATGGACATAATGCTGTGGATGTTTTCTTCCCATTACTGGACTTTGGTATTTCAGTAGCCTCCAACTTTCTCAAAGCACTTCTGTATTCATTTAAAAATAACAGTAAGTTATGCCCCCGTCAGCTATGGTGGCATTTTGGTATTTTAATGGCGAGTCATTGGCATTTTAATGACTCTGCAAGCTCAGTTGTGCTCCAGATGAGTCTTGATCAAGATCTTTTCACGTCCACGTTGAAAATAATTTGCTACGAAGAGGTGCCTAATATCATTAAGGGGTTTTTTGACTGTCAAAAATTTGGTGTATTTTAGTGCTGAATGCTGGGAGCTGAATAGGCCAGGATTGTAAGTGGATTGTAAGTATTTTCTTCTTCTGGAAAGACTGGTCGGTATTTTTGTTGGTGGGCTTCTCTAGTAAGGCTAGGTTGAAACCTCCTATAGGTAAAAGAAGCCTGATTCCTTCTTTCAGTCTTACGAAGCCATAAGTAACTAACTTTTTAGTGTGTGGTTTTGCACTTACATGGCTAAATAGAATGCAGTGGATGCTGAATCAAACCCTCAAAGAATGCTTAGGAGTGAATTCCTAAAAAAAATACTTAAACCTATTTGTTGTCAGCTACAGATGGTAGAGCATTAGTTCTTTGTATCCTCTGTGGGCTTTCCTGTAGTGAGACTTGCCTGTATATTCCTGGTCTCCTGTTTTCCATTTGGGTCACTATCTCCTCTCTTTCTCATCTCCCATCCGTAGCTTCCTTCTCTTCAAGTCTGTTTCCTCCTTGGTCCCAGGTGTAAGTGATGGCAGCTCTGTGAAAAAATTAAGGTTCCGTTTGAGTAAAAGTGTTGCTGATTATTGCTTGCCCCTCTTAAAGCCCTCTTAGGTGTTTCTTAGTGCATCAGCACATTTGTGGTCATTATAATCTTCTTCTGGTTTTCTCTTTCTCTGTCTTTCTAGTCCGAGTCCATTTCAGCCATGCCTGAGGGCACTGTGCCACTCCAGGAGCTGCAGGCCCCGTGTTCCAAAGGGAGGATTCCCTGGCCCCAGTAAGGGAGGTGCTCACTGGTGCTGGGGTGACCTATCTCTGCTGGGAGATGCTCATTTCTGCCACAGCTCCAGTCCTGTCTTGTTTGGGCTGCTGTAAGGCATGTGACCTGAACCTGTTTTCCAGTAGTGAGAAGGTAGAAAGTGAAGAGAATTTGGCTGCTGCAGAAAGTGTAAACTTTTTTTCAGGGGAGAATGGGAAAAATCAAAAAAAGGAAGGCCACTTCTAGTGCAGATCATGCAGAAGAATCCAACAGTCTTAAAACCTGCAAGTTTGGCTCGCTCATCTTGAGCTGGGTGGTCTTTCCAAGTGCTGCACAATTTTTACACAGCCGGCTGTGCTCCCTGCCTGACTGCTTCCTCTGGGTGCTTTCCAGCTGTGTGACTTCCACTGGTAGATGAGCAAACAGGTTTTTTATCAAGGGAAAATGGACTGGAGGAGAAAACGGAACATTTTAATCCTTTCAGAAGGACTGTAGTGGAACAGTTGATGGAATACTGTTTCTAAGATACCTTTGACTTGTTTTCACTGTCTTTGAAATAATTTAGGTTCCTGGGGGGAATTTTGTTTTTGTGTAATGCTTTATCTTCTTGGAGTTTTGATGAAATGTTGAAATGTGTGGATCTTCTCCAGCTAGCTAAGTTTTGCCCTTCTGGGAAAAAAACCACACAAACAAAAACAAACAAAAAACCCCAAACAAACAAAAACAGACAAACAAAAAAAAGCCAAGATCCAAAGAAAAGCAAAATCAGAAGCTTCGTCTTGCTTTTTTGAAGATGGGAAGCATAATTTCTAGGGAGATTTAAGGGTGTAAAACCTTTTCATAAGAGTTTAGCACTGAGAAACTCCTGTTATTCTTGCTATCTTGGGTAATACACTAACCTGCTGAGAGGGCGGGAAAAAAATGTAGAAAATATCTTCATCAACACCTCAATATATAACTCTGCAGTGCCAGCTCCTGCTGGCTTGTTGTCTTGATTAACATTTTCTGAATTGGTATAACTGAAGGTTGCATTTAAATTGCATGCTTACTAATGTACATTTTTATTTTTCATTGTCTTGGCTTCACAGAGGCTTCAGACTCTGGGCTTACTGTTTTTCATTCTCTGACTTATTGAGGGAAGCTCAAAAGTCTTTCTCATACCAATTCTCCATTTTAAAATGAAAATATTACATCCTGAAGTTGAGCAGCTCAGTCTTCTTTATTGCAATATGCAGTTTGCACTCAGATCACTTGCTCCAGATATAATTTATACATGAATCATGAATTATGTTTGGATTCTCAGGAAGCAAAAATAAATTGGGTAGAGCCACATCCAATTATGTAATGAATTCCTCACGGTAAAATTTACAGCAGGGATGTTGCAAAGTGGAACACTGATAAAAGATTTCCAAAAGATTTGGTGCAGTATCTCCTGATAAAAACAAAACCTTTGTCCATTTTAGACATAGTAGAGCCATTTTGATTCAAACAATGAAATATTTAAAGGTGCATGGGATTGTTTTTCATTGTAGCTTTACTACCAGTGCACACAACAAGGAGGGAAAGAAATACTTGGTGCAGTCTCACCAAACAAACGTTCATTCCCAATATGTTGTAAAGAACCTGCTTCATAACTCTTCTTTATTTCTCTAAAAGCACTTCCTGTGCTGCATCTAACAAATTATATTTTGAGGAGTTATTTCCTGACCCTCAACTTGACTTTTTTTAAACTCACTGCTGAACCTTGCCTTCCTGGGCAAAATGCAGCTCATGAGCTTTTGTAAGGTGAGCAAACAACCAATGGCACTGGGAAAAAGCACTGCTAATTTAACCTCTGTTTGTGGCATTGATTTCTTTTAAAGGCTTTTTTTTTGCATTTCCTTCTACATGTTTCTCACTGTGCTTTGACCTGTTGTTTTTGATTCATTTTTCACTCAATACTCAAGTAGCCCAGGCTTGGGTCATGTTGTGCAACTGTTGTCCTGAGCAGGACTTCTTCACTCTTTCCAATGAGATGTTGTTCTTCAAAACCCATGACATGGCTCCTAGAAACTGCATATCCATCTCAGCTGAAGGGTGAACAGGTGGATATATCCATGGTGTTTGTGTTAAACAAATCTCTTCCTGCTGCTGCTCGAATTAGAAAATTTTCGTGACAGTGACCAGATACCTCTACTGTGTAGACATCAAGAGCTTATAAAGGGAACATTTTCCTTTCTTTGCTTTGAGTTTCCTGTCACAGCTAGTATTTGTGCTACTTTGCACCAAAAAACTCGCTGATGTGTGTGGCAGGGAGCTGGCTTTTGTGTGGAAATGAGGATAGCCACAAGCCAAGAGCAAATGTACCTGTTGGATTGACTACGTGAAGTTTTGAAGCTCACCTATGCAAGGGAAGAGCCTGGGACCTGGCCTTCTCGTTCCTGCAGGTTTTCAGAATTCCCTGTGGTGGCTTTACTGAAAGTTTTAAGGGTACTGTCTTGGCCCACTCTCAAGCTGATGACAGGAGGTTTGCCATCATCTTCAACAGGTTGAGGATTTCCCTCAGGAGGATTAAAGAATATCTGTGCGCTGATAGAGTTCCAGGTCAGAGAGAGAAAGAAAATGCCCTTTTTCTTACACAAAAGCAGCCTTCAACTCTTATTTCTGCTGCCCACATGGCTGTATAGAAAGGTGTAGGAGACATGGCTGGGGCAGCCTCAGGGGGGGGGTTCTAACCAGAGAGCGTGGTGTAAGCAGTCACTTAGGTGACCACAGCCTGTGGTTTGCGTCAAGGGCTGTGTCGTGGGAGCACTGCCAAACCAAAAGGCAGTGTTCTGATGGGCTCTTCCGAAACCCATACTGATTATTCCATTCCCTCAGTGATGAGACAAGCGCAGTGTTTTCCCCTCTGATCAGAGGCATGCTTGGCAGCACTGTTCTTCAATATATACCCAGTGCTGATCACACTGAGTTTTGTACCAAGTGGATTCCACTTGTGCATATCAGAGTAGAGCTGGCAGGAGCTGGATGCTTGTGCTCATAGCTCTGCTCCAACTATAAGCTTGAGCAAGGTGTCCTGAGTGAATGCTGTTTTGGACATTAAAAGCTATAACAAAGTCAAGATGAACTATAAAGTTCCTGAGAGTTTACAGCTTTCCCCCTATAGTCTTAGCTAAGCGAAACTTGATTTTTTTTTCCCCCCCCAAGTGCAAATTCAAGCTGAGACAATAATTAGCATCCTGTTTGTTGTTGGTCACCTTGAAGGAAGAAAGGTCAAATACAGTCAGCCTGAGAACTACTTTGCCTTTCCCCCTTGAAGCATTTAATTAGATTTCTCATGTAATGTAAAAAAGAGATAGAGAGCTTGCTGAAATGACTTACCCATTTAAGACTTCTTTTTCCCCTCTCTTTTTATTTCTTGCTGGCTTCATAGACCAATTTATAATTTTTCTGAAGAAGTGACAGGTTTAAACACTTAACCCTTCTTGCAGAGAATAGGCATGGTTGTTTTTTTTTCAATTTTAGAAGGGAGAGCTGTAAATCAACACAATGTACAAATAAAACTACTTCTGTGTAAGGCAGTAAGATGTACTTTAGAAGATGCCCAGGGTGATTGTCCAACAACTTGTGCCTCTTTTCCTGCCTCCTGCCCCCCGAAATACATATATAAGTGCTATTTGCATAACTATTTGAAAATAGACTAATTATTTCTTGGGTTTTTTTCCCAGTGTTTTTTTCACTTGTCTGTCCTGGGATTTTTTGTGTTTGGTTTTTTTTTTTTTTCCTTCCCTCCCTGAGGACAGACTTGTTAGATAACCGGAACTGTCCATGTTAGGTTGGGAGCTTGGTTCAGTGGTTTTCATGATGTGATTCAATTGCAGGCAGGAGAGAGGCTGTGTAGATTCCTGGGTCACAGATCAGGATTTCTGCGTGTCACAACAGCTGAAAAGCCCTAAACCTTTTTTTTTTTGTTCTTCAGTCATGTCCCGATTCATTGGAGTTACAGCTGGAAGGACTCTTCCCTTGTTCTCTCTCCTGCAGTGCAGTGTTCCCTCATGCCTGCAAACAGGGACAGACACCGATTTTCTTTAAAATCCCAATATAACTCCTTTCTATGCCCACCCACAGGACTGAGCTACCCTGTGGGTATTTTTTACTTATGCAGATCCTTATTCACTGTTCATTAGAACAGTGTGTGCATTAAAATGCACCCCGAAAAAGAAGTCAAAACAGCAGAGTGGATTTGCAGTATTACCTATGTCATGGTATTAAAACTGGAATTTTTCTGAAACTTCTTTTCCCTGTGTGCTGTCCCATCCATTTTATCTCCCAGAAAGCTGAAGTTTGTAACCACTTCTAATCCAGGTCTTTTTGCTGTCATAACTTTTACTAGTAATGCAAAGCCCCAGAGGGGATTAGCCAACCTGAACATTTCAAATTTTAAACTTCAGTAAGTCTTGAGTTATAAGTAGGGAGAAAAAGCCTTTCTCAGTCATTTTCAAATCAACTTACTATCTGTCCCACCATACCTTCCTGCAGTAAAACTGCATTTTTTTTTGGTGAATGTAGAATGAAAACCCTTAAAGGGAAAAATCGTGCTCATCCCTCCTCAGCATGGAGAGGTGGCAGAGCCTGGAAAACGCCAGAACACAAGGATGATTTTCCAGTCTCTCCCGTGTGGAGAAATGCTCCTGTGAGCTCCACCCCTAACCAACACCTTGCAGGCGCTAATTGCACCTGCTTTTAGATTGAGCACCTAAACCTGCTGACTCTAAAGAGGGAAGAGTTGAAGGTTTTAGGTATCAGTAGCTAGCAGATCTCCCCGTTTGTACCAAGAGCTGCTTGGTGGCAAATCAATAAAACAAACAAACAAATAATTGTGATGTTTTCATTTTGATTTGAGTACCTGTGTCACGTCTGTGAGGATGCAGAAACATGTAGAACTGCTTGAATCTTTCCCAAAACCTTCATCAAAAATGCAGCAGTACTTGGTGTCAGAAATGAAGACATGTACCTCAGCAAATACCCATAGGCTGGAGTCTGTAAAAATGAAGAGAGAAAGACAGATTTCCTGTCACACCTGGAAGGAAAAAAAATAAAATTCTGAGGTAGTGGAAAAAAGAATTATAGCATTACTGCAGTCAAAATAGTCCTGTGGAGTGGGTTTTTTTGTTGAATTCTTTGGGTTTATTTCAGTGGTGGAAATACATCTATTTCTGCACAGCACATTTGTATTCATGCTGCTTAGACATACCATTAAAATAGCAATTCAAAAGTCAATATTATATTTAAATGTCAGGCAGTTGAGATTTCAGTTATTTCTTAGCAAAAGGGCTCCAACTGAGAACATACCAGCACATAGTCCTGTAGGTGGAAATAGCCTGTAATGGACAACTATGAACTAAATAGGCAGTGCATATTCAGGAGGAATTTTATTTATTCTGGAGAAAAACAGGGTGTTGAGCAGTTTCTTGACTGCACGTTAAAAAGATGGGGCAAGGAAGGTGAGAAACAGTCTTGAGACATCCTTGGTTGTCAGTTCAAATTAAAATGTGGAAATTAACGGTGCAAACTAAGAGCCAGATTCAAATGTGGCATATTGTTAAAAGGCACAGCCATAATTTGCTTATGATATATTAAAAAACAGAAACACCTCAAGCTGAATTAGGTAGTGTTGATTGCCAGTTCCCTCCTGCATAAATGCCATTAGATGCCTAAAGTTACAAATTGCTTTAATAACTTTCACAACTGATTGGTAATCACCCTGCAGTTAATGAAATAGGGAAAACACCTCTCGCTAAATTCATTGTCTTCATTTCCTCCTGCATAATTTCCAAGGTGTAGAGATAATTTTCGACAGATCCCAAGCTAGAAAGGTCATCTGTTAAGACTTACATAAAATCACATTTGTATCTTCCTTTTCCAGTGCATATAACTGTATATCTAAGCCAGCTTTTCCATGCCCTGGTGTCCAGTGCAGTACACTCCAGTATCTGGCTGCTTGTTAGTCCCAGGGAGATCTTTGCATCTCAGTGGAAGTGGTGCTGAAGGCAGATTTGCCAGAGTTGTTCTTGTTGTGTGTCCATCCAGGCAGTTGGAGAACCACGCTGTAAACCCCCACAGCAGCACACTTAAAACCTTGTAAAACCATGCGAGCTGAAGAATTGCAGTTCTGGATAGACTGGTTTGATGCAGTTTAGGGTTTTTTGTGTCCTCCCAAATAGTAAAAGTTACAATAATTGGTCTCTGGAAAAGTCCCATAAAATTGTGTTGTCGTTTAAGGATAAAAGTAGTGGCTGCCAGTTAATGATGCAGGAATTATATACATGGCACTGAGCTGAGTGCAACATTTTACCTCTTGCTAGATTTCAGAGACATTAATGTCCCTTAACAAACATCTGAAGGTAATTTCAAAAGGTGGGGGTGATTGCAGAAAAGAGCACAGCAGTGTTTTATAGTTGAGATTGCCTATGTATTAGACAGCTCTGACAGAGCGTGTAATTAATTTTTTAAGTGTTTATATTAAAGAATAAATAACTAGTAATACATATGGCACATTAGGAGTGTTTCAAGTGTGCTGTAGTTGGGCTAGATGTTAAGTTATGGCTCTGTCGTGGCTTTTAACAGAATCAGCATAGGTAAAATTGGCCATTTAGGGTCAGGTTTTCTCAAGTGCATTTAGCACACACTTGAGAGCATAAGTACAGTGGCCTTGTTTTGAAAAGTCTTCACATCCAGGCTGTGTATCAGCAAAATTCAAGAGTGTCATGGTGGTTTCTGCCATCCTTGCTGTCCTCAAAAAAAAGTCAGCTGATTTTTCCAGCAGTCTCTGCTGACAGTGAATTGTCTAAATGTGTGCTGAGCGCTTTTGAAACTCTGGTCCTTAGCTTTTTATATGATCTATAATTTTATACGCAGTGCATCTAAGGAAGAATATGTATGATTCATATACACATACAGGAACAACACAGAGGGATCATTTTAATATAAATCCCAGTGCTGTTTGTTATGTTCTGAAATATTGCATAGAATAATTCAAATATTTATAGGTGGTAGTTCAGCTTGTGCTTTGCTTGCAGCATTTGCCTTTTTTCATGTCTCAGTTGAACTGTTCTTCCTTCCTTCCTTTGCAGTGTAAACATTGCCCGTGCCCAGCATGGTCCTTCTGCTTCTTCCTCTGGAAACTCAAACAGGAAAAACATCCCTTGGATTCTGGGTCCCATTTTCTGCCCTGCTCACAGGAGCTGTACCAAGGAGCAGGGCTGCATTTCTTTGCCACGTGCTCCATGTGGAATACAGGACTCTGCTCTGCTTTCTGTGGAGTGGGTCCTTTTGGGGCTCCAAGGGCAGAGGACGTTGTGGAACAGCTCTGTGAATATAGAGATTGTGCTAGATGTGAAGTGATGATTAGAAGGGTATTAGCATCTGCATTTTCATGCTGACCATACACAGTGCCTTGGCCTGCCAGTCTCACCCTGGGGGGTTCCTTCTAAGCAGCTTCCTTGCACTGGTAAAGAAAAGAGCTTTTCTTCCTTACCAGGAAAGCCCCAAGGTGTCCCAAGAACCCCATAGGTTGGAGATGTTCCTGGAAAGAAGGTTTGATATAATTACCCATACAGATTTGTGTCTGTCATCAGCACTGGAGGGTAATTAATCTGAATGTATGAACTTGCCTGTTTAGGAAGTTGCACATTTTGCATGTTTCTCCTTTTGCTCGTGCTTTAATTCTTCACCGCCTGGCTGGGAGACAGAGAAGCAGTAAAGTGTCAACATTGAGAAGTGTGGTATAATATTAAAATGCTCTAGTTTCCATTGAACAGATGATGGTAAGAGGTTATTTTAATGGGTTTGCTGAAAATTGTGATTTCAAAGACTCTTTAAATTATTGCAGACTGCTGCTGGGATGTGTATGGGAAACAGCCATTTTAATTAGGAAGATACACTTGGAAATGAAAAGTCATTTTTTAAATGTCATTTCCTTTGTGAGCATTTTACTGACCACTTGAATTTATTTACCACACAGACCTAGCGATAAAATAGGTATTTATGGGTTGGTTTTTAATTAGAAATAATGGCTGGTAGAATTGAAGTGATTAATCATCTTATCCATATAGGCTGAGGTAGTCTAGTGACAGACAGTTGTATTGACAGTTTAGAGAGCTATCTGATGGTGTGCTTTGTCCTTAAACAACACCCAACAACGCAGTCACCTTTTGGCGTGAAAGAGGAGAAAACAGGATATCCTACTTTAGTGAACTTCATGTGGGCATGACTGAAGAAATACTTGACAAATCTTGGCCTTCTGGGTGTCACTGACATCCAAATAAGAGTAATTAAAAGAATAATCCAGTGACGTGGCTTTATTTCTCCATGCAAATGGCGCTTGGAGGGAGTAGACCAGGGATGACAGATTTATGGAGATGGTGCTCATGACAGCAGGCTTGCTGCTGAAACACTTGGGCAGATGCAAGTGAGTGTTGTTTCAGGAAGGATCAGAGGTTTTCCATCAGCCTTTTCTTTCTTGGTTGAGAAGCATGGGAACAGAAATTACAAGAAACCCAGCTTAACAGCTTTAATGGCCTCAGCAGAAAGAGGGTAAGAGTTTGAGGAGCATAGCACAGGGAGAGTTTTGCATGTAATGCCAGTTAGCTTTATTGAGTCATACATCTCCTTTACCCTCTCTGCCCGAGGAGGTTTCTACTCCATATTTCAAAATGCAGCGTGTAAGAAACAAGAGCCAGCGTGGGGTGCGGTGTATATTTTAGCATGAAAGAAAAGACAGCCAGTGCATATAATTTTCTGGGAAGTAATGAAGTGTCATGGAAAGTGCATGAAATGAATGTGTTTTTATGTACCCATTTTAAAAATCAAGTTAGGGGTAATATTTGCCTTTTTATTAAAGGGTCTTTGCAGAAGTCTGCATCCACATGTGAGCTGTGTGACTGCTGCTATCTGATTTTCACTCTGAAGTTATGCTAATTATCTTTGCCAGAATCAAGGACTTTCTCCCTTTTCAGTATCCATAGGAACCCATTGGGGATGAAAAAGCCTGACATTTTGATTCCTAGCTTTTGTTTCCCTAATCAAAAATAAAGGTATAATGGACAAGAAGAAGCAATTTCATTTAGTCTTCTCATCACAGCAGGTTTTATTATTTGCTTGGTTCTCGCTGCATTTTATTAAATTATACTTCTGTTTGAGTTTGCAGCATCGCTTTTCAAGGAGAGCCCACTGCAGCCCATTTTGTAATAATATGTGTTTTCTTATAAGCTTAGTGTTCACTAAGTGAGCTTGAAATTTCTCCCTGGCCTGCCTAATTTCTGAGTTGGGTGCAGAAACCAAATCACTGCCTGCCTGTTTGTTGCCCCCTGCCCTATCCTGCAGATTGGAGCCTGTCCTTGCTAATGTAGGCAAAACAGAGGCAGGGCCACATCACATTGCTGGCTGATTTTCTTAACAAAACAGGCTTTGCAAAAGCTGCTTAAATTCAATTTGCATTTGTAAAACAAAAACACGGTGCAGTGTGGTCCACTGGGAGATTTTTCATGCTATGCAGGTATATTTCCAGAAGTGGTAATCAAATATTCTGGTGCCGTACACACACGGTTTCTGGTTTAGCTGTGGTCCTTTTGTTTTGTTTGGGATGAAAGTGAATGACTGTTGTTGCTTTCCCATTGAAGAAATCCATTCAGAGGACAACAGAAATGTAAGCGGCTCTGAAAGTGCTGTTTACAGACTTGAAAAACGGTTGAAAGGCATTTCTGTCATCCTCTAAACCTTCACATGGTGGTTCATGTGTATGGCCAAAGCTCCTTCATCTCCGAGGGAGACCTGTGGTAGCTGATGCTGAGCCCAGGCAAGTGTGAGAGAGCTGAACATCACTGGTGAGATGAAAAGACTTTGCATTTGTCATTTTACTGCCTGCTCCTCAGAGCAGACCTGCTTTGTGAGTAGCAAAGGCTCCAGGCATCAGGGAGAATGTACAAAAACTGGTGGGATAATTCAGTAGACTTGAAAAAAAGCCTCTGAGTCCACCTAGGGTACAACTTGCCGCCTATGATGTTGGTAAGGTATTGTATATTAAGGTATAAGTCATATTTATGCATTTATTTTGGTTCTACCTGATGTTGTCTGTGTCTGCCTGTAATGTTTTTCTGCTGAATGCAAGCTGAGAACTTTAATTTGCTCTCTTAGGAACCTTCTCAGGAAGAACTTGCTGGCACTTCTTTTCTGCAAAGGGGCTTCTTCTAAACAAGACATCTTGCACAGTCATTTGGACTAAGAGAACCCTCATTTCCAAAAGTGCAGGGTTTCTCCTCTTTTTCCCCAGAGCACTCTGAACCCAGTGGGGAGGTGGCCACTGATTTGTGTGGGGGTGAAGGGCAGGTTTTGGTGTCTCCTAGCTGCTCATGTGGCCTCCCCAGCCATTTTCTTTTCAAAGATCTTTAAAAAAATCTGTGAGCAAGAGTTAATTTATGCGTTAGACAGAGACCCTGTTTGATAGTTTACAGCCAGTGTGTATGAAGTAAGTATGGCTTTGATTAAAGAGGAGACATGTATTTTAGTTCAGCTGAGGAATAGGGAAATGTGGGCCATAAAGACAATATTGTAATAGAGTCTCCCTTTTTAATACCAAACTGTGTGCTGTGCTTCCGAAAAGCCTGGAGTTCTGGGGGCTGAGCTGATCAGAGCTCAGCATGCTTTCTTTCCCTTGCCTTATAGCCCTTGTTAACTTTTCAACTTGTCAAGTACATGGTGGTTTATGAAATTTTAAAGCTAACAGTATGCTGCGTGGGGATGTCAGCGATACACTAGACTTTTGAGTGCATCCTGAGATGAATAAATCATGAAGTCACAGAAAGTTGCAATTAAAGAACCCAATCCTGGATGTTTGAAATACTAGACTTGGGTTCATGTGACTTTAAACAATAATCACTGCTGGAAGAAGTCCACACTTGAATTGTAGATCAGCAATAGGAAAAAAAAAAAGGTATCTGTGAAATAGGTGTCTCTTCCAGGGCATCATACTGATATTTACTGACCTTAAGTGGAATTATTATTGAAGGAGTCAATTCCCTTCAGCTCAAACAGGTAGCTATGATCCTGCCTCAGTGGAGATGGAAATTGTCCGGCCTGGTTTCCTCCTGGTCCTGCTTCTTTATAAATTAAGATAATCCTTTGTTTGATGTTTACTTAGTCGGTGACCTTCCTGTATTTTGCAGAGTCTCTGTAAAGAAGCTGCAGGTTATATTAATTTTTGCTGGAATCCACTATGGCTTTAGCTGCTCCACTGTTCCTTTGGGTCAGGCAAGGGTTGCATTAACATTTCATCCCATCTCTGTCTCCCCAGTTGCCTTTCAGATATTTCTGATTTTCCACAGACTTGAGATGAGCAGCCAATGTGTCTCATTGCTTGCATTGCTTCTTATTTTAGCTTTTCCCTTTTTAAAAGGGGGCGGGGGGAATTGTCATTTTGGCTGTGTGTTTCAAAAGGGTCTCCGTGGGAATCGTATGTTGTCCATCAGTAGGGACACCCGGTGAGTCACGTCTTTGACTCCATGTCCGTGCGTAATCTCCCTAACTTCAACAGGATTACCCAGGTGTTTAAAATAAAACTGTGTTGTAGAGGTCTGTGGGATTATAGGACCAGAAAGATTGGTTGTGTGGCTAGTCACCAAGATTTTCTTTTATTTTCTCATTTTATGAGTTTGAAAAGTCAATAAAAAATAATGCAAAACACATGCATGATTAAGGCAGGGGCTTAGCTGCTGCTATGCCGGGAAGTTCACAGTTAGGGTTTCTGGAGGAACTCTCTCATGCTTTTTCTCCCTTAAGGTGTTTTCACGATAAAAAAATGTGCATTATGTGGCCCCATATGTGGACGGATAGCACCCCAGTTAAGGTTATTTTTAACTAAAAAGCAAATCTGGTTGATCAATCTGACTGGTTCAGGTGGATGCACCGCTTGGCCTTGGTTTCGTGCGGTTTTGTTTTTCTCTCCTCAGTTGTTTCTGGGTATCACCCTTATTGCTGCGGTTTCCAAATAGCTTCCAGCGGTGCACATCTGTACATACTCTTTCATCTACTCCCCAGGGAAAGACGGATGTGGAGTCAAGTGTTTTGGTTGTGGAGGTTTACATAACCATGCACATGCTTGTGTGGGTAATGTATATGTATGTGCTGTGCTAGAAAAGAGAAGTAAGTGCCAAATTACCCTTACACCCCGGACCAAAGGTTTGTCCACCCTGAGCAGCTGCCAACAAACCCCTGCTCCTTCTGTGAGCAAACCTGCCCCAACTGCAAATTTACACACCCCCACCACTCTGAGCTGGGTGATATCTGTGGCCATAAGGGCATTGAGGGCGTCCGCAAACAGCGAAGTATATTGTCGAAGAGCTTGACTGGAACATTTTTTAAAATTTTTTGCAGGCTGAAAAAGGTTAAAAATCGCCATGTGACCTGTGTGTATATAGAGTCCCAAGTGTATTCATTCTCAAGTCCTCCCTCCTTCCAGCCCTCCCCGTTTCTGACTGCGTTTTGCTGCTGTGAATGTCCTGCCACCATCCCTTCCCTTCAGAGGCTGATAGGGTCCCCTTCTAAGAGTTTGTATGGGAAACATTAATCTGGGAAAAAGGTAGTTGGAAACAAAACCACTAAGTATATGGATTTCATCTTAATTTCTGAAAATTGATTTTAGATTTTATTTTCCCTCCTGTGAAACATTTTTAAAATTACAGGAATATTAACCTGCTAGCAGAACTTATTTATTTCAGTGAAAATGGTAGTTTTCTCATGGCTGGAAACTTATACAGCTGCAAGATAATGTAGAACTCACACATGTATAATTTTTTATTTAAAAAAGAAAAACTGTGGAAACCTAGTGTTAAGACTTGAGGATTCTGGTGACATGAGATGTATGTATGTCTTAAGTGAACATCAGCTGGAAACAAGAAACATTTGGCTTTGTTTTGGTTCCTATCAACAGTGCAGTGGCAACCATAAACTCCATGGTAGGGATGTAGGAATAGTTCTCTTTCACACCCAAGAGCGTGAAATAGGAGAGTGTGAGTGTATATAGGAGAGGGAGTGGAGGGCCTAGATTCACATCTCTCCTTCTGTGGTCTTTTACTTCTGTTAATAGTGTACCTGAGCTAGTTTCACTGAGATGTTCCCTAAAGTGAGATAATTTGAGCATGCAGTCATTCTGCCCCTGTCTCCCCTCCCCTCCCTGGTTCTTCAGTAATTGCATCCTGGTTCACATTAATCCGGCGCACTAATTGTTAGAGTTAAGAAATAAGAGGCTTGCCAAGATGCAGAAGAATTAAAGTGATTGCCCTTTTGTCTGCAGAAACAGGGGAAGCTAATAATTATTACTCTTATATTTTTTGTTGTGAAAACTTCTCTCTCCCGCTCTCAGTTTCCCAGACCTGTGTTTTTCCTTTGACAAAAAGCGATATGATTTGATGTACATAGGCAGTGCTTCAGAATCCATCATTCACGGCCACAGCCTTCCCAGCCTACTGTATATTAATAAGCAGATGTGTCATCCTGCAGACTGCTCAATAATAGATCTTTTTAAAAACTGCTTTTCCTCTGTGTAGTTCAGGTACTCCAGAACTAGAATTTAAGCACTGCTTTCATTTTATATAGAGATATCAGGAGATACTCAGCTTAATGTGGAATTGTATATTTGCATTTGCAGAACATTTTGTCTTCCTTTAGTCTCTTTGCAGACACAAAGCTTGGAATGCCAAATACCTCATCAAGATATACAGTGCGCAGAGAGAAAATAATTTTCGTGTCTGTCTGTAGTAGGGGTTTTCTTTGCCTTTTTTTTTTTCTTTCCCAAAAATTACTTCCTTACATTGCTTTCAAAGGAGCCTGAGGAACTCAGAAGTACATAAAACCAGTTTTCTTCTCCCTGGGATTCTTGCTCCCTGAGGATGCAAGGATGCTGCCCTTGCTGAAGCAGCACTTTGGTCTTGTGGGCTTGCTCCTGCAGACATCCCTGTGACTTTGCTTTGCTGTCCTGCAAGCCCCTTGTCAAGTGCTTTCTTCTGTCCATGCTGGTCAGAACTCTGTGGATTTTGATGAAAGCCAGAAACCTCCCTGTTTTCTATTAATTTGGGCTCCTCCTGCCTTCTGCTGAAAATAAACAGGCAGGAGGTGAGCCAGCTGGGATAGAGCAAGGATATAAAACCGTGTTGGAGGAGAGCTGCTAGGAATGCCAACCAGCTCTCCTCAAGTTTTTCCTCTGGATTCTCAATGATTTTAAGGGAAATCAGGCTTTCTAGGACCCTTGCAGGACTGCTGTGTAGAGATAGCAAGGAGCAAATTGAAGTAACACATGAGGCGTGCTGATGACCACAACGGTCCCGTTAAACAAACAGCAGGGCACGTTATTGTTATTATTCAAATATTATCTGGTTCCTGTAACATCTGGGAAGCCCAGACATGGATCAGAACCAGATGTGCTTTGTGCATAATGACTGCAGAGCAGAGAGGAATGCCTGCCCCAGAGCCCCCTCACTGTAAGGTGTCATGCATGAGGTGAAGGCAGGCTGTGGGCCAGGGATCTGCATTAGTGATCTACATGTCAGCCTCAGCGTGCCAGAAAGCAGAGTCTATTTTAAAATCCACCAATAAATGCAAGTGGCGATGCATGTGTTGATTTTGGTGACACTCACAAGGCCAAGAGTGGTTTTTTTGACCCTCTGGAAACAGATGTGGGGTCTGTCTTTGGCATTGCAGCAAGGGGAGGGGTTTAGGGAAGGACCAGAGAGAGTTTTCCAGTGATGAGTGTTGTCTCTTCTCTGCATGCCAGTGTAAGAGAAAACATGTTTGTTTGGTTTTCAAATACTGAAGTTCAGAGGGAAAGGTGCCACGGCAGAGTACAAGTGCATCTTGGTAGCAGTAGAGGTGATGTTCAAGTTGGAGGGTAAGCCATGAAAAAAACACCTGGAACTAAAAGCACAGCGTTTATTCTGGATGTGTGAAACAGAGGTAACCACAAAAGAAAAACATGGAAGTGGGATGTGGTCAAAGCAACAAGGTGCAGAAAGGATCGTGGCAGCGTTTTGAAAGAAAACAAGTGTGTCGGGATGATTTTCTGCGAGGCCTCAGGAGAGGATGTTGCAGTAACCAAAACGTGAGTACTTGGAAAGGAAGGGGTAAAATATTCTTTGGAGCTGTGAGATCCATTAAAAACCTTCCTTGGGTAGAGCAAGCCAAGCATGTATGTAAAGCACAACCTTAGAAATCCAGGTGCACCCTGGCTTTTGGTGAGTTTAGATAACCTGCTGGGACCACACTTAAAGCAGAATCACAGCAGAGTGTAAGCAGGACCACAGTGAGGAGGCCAGCAGTGTCCCTGGGGAGTAGAATACTCTCCTGGGTGAGAGTACCTTCCCAGATATTACTGGGAAGTAGTGTCTGGGAAGATAAAGTGGGAGCAGGAAGAGACAGGGAGGGGAAGAAAATGTCATCTCGGCTGCTTCTTGCATAGTGATAAATGTTTTTGTAATAAAACGTTCCTGGAAGGAGGGAGAGCTGCATGGCCGGGCTTCCCAGCACAGAACAGCATCACTGGGAGCTGCAGGGAGCTTGGTTTTCTGAGTTGGGTTAGGGCACTCAAGCTGATTTTAACATGAGACACTGTGTGCAGTGTGTCATAGTTCCTGTTCTGTTTAATCCCATTTTCATTTTCTGGTAAGCATTAGCTTTTAATTTTTGTTACTTGCTTCTATTAATTAGTCACCCATCCACTTTCAAGTTGTGTCAAACTGAATTTTACCTCGCTTTCCCTAGGCAGCAGTTTGATTGGCACGTCTTCTGTCCAGCTGCCATTGTCCACAAATCATAAAAAAAAAAAACAATTTACCTTTCTGCCCTTCTTTCAAATATGATTGAAAAGAGTCCCTGGATTCAGAGGTACAGGAGAGGGAGTGAAGGCAATTAAAAGAGACCCAAAAAAAGAGTGGTTGGATTGCTTTTGCTTCCGTAGGAAACATGCAAAAAAAGGTTGCACTCCAAAATCTGGGGGAACTAGAGAAAAAGTGCTATTTTAAACAAACTTCACCATTGCTGTGGGGTGGGCTGGTTTCTTTTGGGACAGTTGTTTTTTTTTTTTTACCCCCAAGTTTGATTTAAATAAAACTTCTGCTGAACCTTCAAGGCAATGAATTTGCTTATGCAGTGATTATATTTGTAATTTGATGGATTTTAAAGCCAGAGGAGTGCTGCCTGCCTTCTGCCTGCCTGCAAGTCAAAGGAAGCTTGCTTGCAGTTGCAGGGGAGGCGTGTAAAGCACCTGGCTTGGTGCAGAGCTTTGGCGATGGAAAGACTCCTTAAAAATTCCTAATTGATTCTAAAAATTAAGCCATTATGTAAATGTTTGTAATTCTGGGCTGCTCTGAGAAGCTTCATTAGTAGGAATACAAGAGCAGGAATTAATTTTACTTATGTGTAATGAAGAGCGGATGGGTCCTGAGGAAAGGCTGTGAAGAGAAGGAGGGAAAGGGATATTTGTTCCCCCTTTACCAGCTCTGTTCATCAAGTGTCATTTCACAGGGATTAGCTTCCTGTTTGTTTTTATTTTACTGGGGGGGATATCTGTGAATATATGGCATGAGATTACACTTTTATTGTCTGCCATGAATCCCTCGTAACGGTAGGACAAGGTGGAAATGTGCAGCCAATGTTGCATTACAGGGGTGCGTTAGGGGTCCCTGTCTCCACCAGTAATGACCGCTGAGATAAGCAAATGAGAAGTCAGGGCTGCTTAGAGCTTTAACTCATTATTTCCTGACCACCCATGGACAAAGAGGCCTATATTAGTATAGTTTTATTTAATGAGTGTTTCAGATGAATGAGGGACTCACTTCACGGTCTGGTAGGGCAGCTGCGTGGACATTTTGCTGCCAGCCTGTGTGATACCTTTATGAAATCACATAAAACTGGGAGAAAATCCCAGATCTGTGTGGTGGCTGGAAAAAGTTAGTTCAGTTGCTGCTCAGTTGGGGTAGGCTGGTAGGATTTTCAGAAGGACTTGGCACAAGCTTTGATGTTGATGCACTTCAGGTCAATGGAAGCAAAATTTCAGGTATACTTCTTCTTGTGCCAAATTTTCTGTGCAAAATGAGCCACAGAACATCATGTATTCACTCTCACAAAGTAGATTCACCACTGTAAACTTCCAAGGGTTTTGCTGGGCCAACTCTGTGAGGAAAAAAAAAAAAAAGAAATAGAAAAGGTGGTGACAAAAGAGGTGTACTCTCATGTATGTTGGACATCAGATTTTCAAACCAATAGTGAAATAAGAAATGCTCATGTATTTTAATAATTAGGCTGAGAAGCAGGGACTTAAGGTAAAAATCTTGGCTCCACTTGAAGATGGGGGTACTCCATCATTTATGTGTCTCTAAGATATACAATGTACTCCCTACATTGAGTTTTATTGGTTTCACTGGGCACCTGGTCTTGTCTCAAAGCTGGATGTTTAATGACTTGTACTAATGAAAGTTATTGAGCAGTCAGGATTGCAGAGGAGGCTTGAAATGAACAAAGGAGGCAGAGAAATCTCAAAAGAATGAAGACAACTGGATGGGATTGGACAGGCAATGCCATTAGCACTGAAGGGAGAAGGGTGGAGAACTCCACATACGAAGCCACTAAAACCAGTAGCAAGAAATTCCCCAGAGCGCTTGTGGGTGGGACCTTCAGCAGCAAAAACACAAGTGAGGGGGAATATGCAGCCCTGAGACTGCTCTTCTGGCTGCTGGGACTGGACTGGTGACACCCCAGATAGAGAAGTTGTGCTACCAGGCACATTTCCCGACTTGCTGCCGTTTTACTGCTGTTGATAGCAATGGTTGCTACCACTGAGAGCCTTCAGCATCCTCAAGCAGAATGTGTCCTTTGTTTTGGAAAAGAAGAAGAAAAAATCCTGCTTTTATTGCTTGATCCTGCACAGCCTCACACAATGTGACAGTGTGATCCCTCCAGGTTTTATAATATGGGCTCCCTTTGCCATGGCTTCGGGGGAGAGTGGTGTTATTAATGAGCTCTTCTGTGTGACTGCTGGGCAGAGGGGTAGGAAAGAATAGAGGAATGTCCTTTTGTATTGCCCAGGCATCAAATACAAATGCTTTGTAATAACAGAAAGGAACAGACAGGGGAGCCCTTGTAAATACATTTAGAAGAGGCTGTGGAGGTGATACAGATGGCAGGTTTATATCTGTGGCTTTGGGAGGGAAGGACGATTAGGTGTTCCCATGCATGCTCCTCACTGCTGCTTTCATTCCTGCATCCTGGGAGCTTTGCTGGGTCTCCAGGCACCCCTGGAACCCACACAGCATGTAAGTCCTCAGAAAAAGAAAGAAAATGACAGGGACCAAGAAGTTCTTTTGCTTTGGTGCCACGGCTTCAGGGGAACAGTGGGGAAGTTTCACTACTCATTGATGCTGAATTTGGGCTCCCAGCCCTGCCTTGTTAGTAGGGAATGAGGCATTATGGCTCTCAGCTGTGGCCTCAGCTGTGCCTGGGGAGGAGATATTTAGCTGTTCTCTTCTCAGGTGCCTCTCATCTTGGGTGCTGGAGGGGATCCTGTTTTGAAACAGCTTTTTGGGGTGCTCCTGCTTGGTCACAGTGAGAGGAGGCTGCTGGAGGTGATGGTGAGTCAGGGGTTTAGTGATTGATAATTCTTATCAGCAAAAAGAGGAATGGGCTTTTTCACAGCTGCTTCTGTGAGGTCTTTGAGGTTTTCTCAATCAACAGAAATGGGATTGAAGTCAAATTAAATTGATGTGCTTGCAATAAGGCACTGAGTCCATGTCCGCTGGCTGCATCTCTTGAGTGGTGTGTAGTGGTTCCCTCCGATCTTCTCCACTCCTTGATGCTGTTACTGCTCCTCCTTTTGTCTAGAACACAGGTAATGCCTTACACAGTGTTACAAAGGCTTAATGTTTGTCTCACGTATTCAATCCAAAATGCGGCTGTGCTCAAACTTAAAATGTTTTTAAATGTGACTTAATAGCTCTTAAAAATGAGTGTTCCTGGTGCTGGCAACATTTCTCAGCCAGAAGTGAAAAGGAGAAGTGAAAAATGAAGACTGTGTTATTTGAAGCCTCATATTATTGCACTTTGAAAGGGTTTATGGTGTTCTGGTTGCTCAGGGAAAAGCAGAGGCAGGACACAAATAGGCTGCGGGGAGCTCCGTGTGTCTCTGAAGCCCTGCCTTCATTATTATGCAGCGCAAGTGGCTGTTGGCACAAGAACAAATTCCACTGTAAATTATGTGTGATTTACATGAGAAGCTCATTAATTCTCTAACACCGGATTTAGATGGTTTCATTTGTAAAGGGTGTCATTTTAAACACCGCTCAAACATATTTCCTTCTATCTGCTGACTCAGAGTGTGTGCTGAGAGATGATAAACAATAAAGTGTGTATGTGTTCATAAATACATGCACGCAGGCACACATTAGAAAATGGAATCAATTAGAAGGGATGCTTTGTGTTTAGCAGTACTGCCTGTGATACACAGATTGGTTGCCTGTTTTATAATTTTGCCTGCCTCAATGCTTGTGTATTGTGGACCTTGCAGGTTTGGTTTTTGTTTAGGTTTTTTTTTTTTATTAATTATTGGTGCAGAGGTAAGCCCTTGCAATTTTGTTTTTTAGTATTAAACTTGTATGCTAATGCTTATTCTGTGCTGCTGCACCCCTAGTTCTAAGGGCTTTGCCTTTCTGCCCTGACTTTGGGAACAGCGAGACTCAGCATGAATGAGCAGCACAGTTCCGTGGCATAAGCAATAAGCAGTGTCTTTTTTGCTTTTTGTGTTGTTTGTTCATTTTTTTCTCAGCTCTACCATAACTCTGAAGTTTGGGAAAAATAGCAGTCAGGAGGAAAAACCAAAAAATCCCTCAGTGGAAATACGTTTTTATTGGGGGCTCTGCCTCTTGCTCCAGGACAGGCACAGCTGATAGGCACACCAGAAGTGTCTGTGGTTGCAGCTCATATGTTGAGGCAATGTAGCCCGTAGTTTCATTTAATGCTGCTTTTGCATTAAGCAACATGACCCTTCTGCATTAGCTGAAAGAATTATATGCTCATTTTCAGCTTGCACTTATTGTTTTAATCCAGCATCTGGAGCTATGTGTTCCCTGATAGAGGGCTGATGTCGAAATTTGGACGATGGTGTAAGTGTTTTATCATACGTTCATGTGCTGTTCGGGTTTAAGTTGCAGCTTATAATTATTTTAAATGGGCAGTTGCTCTTTAGAAAATCTTAAGCTTGACGCAAACAATAAATGCAGGACAAGCTGCCAGACTCACCTTTGAAGTCTCTCTGGCCTAAGGAAACTGTTCCTTGACATCTCATTACTTTCCTTCTCTTATTAGAAACAAATGTGGATTTCCTACACATAGATTAAATATGGCCTGAATTAAGAAAGCTGAGTTAGGCAGCAGCAAAAGAGGAGAAATTATGCCATGCTCTGCTGCGGTTTTGTTTATCAGGACATAAGTCTGAATTTATTATTTTTTATGACTTGTAAGTTAGTGCAAGGAAAGAAAAAGGAGCAGTCATTTTTTTCCTACGACAATCAATCTACTGTTTCATACGCATTTAAACAATTTTGCCACAGGGAAAAGAAAAACATGCCTGTCTTAAGTAACGCAAATATCCATGGTAGTTGTTCTTCTGCACGTAGCAGGGCTTTCCTTGCTCAGAGAGAATTTTTTTCTGTTATGTGGAGAAAGTGATTTTGATTCACATGGTATGGGAAAACGAAGGCAGGGTTTCAGTAGAGGAGCAGGGAATTCCTGTACATCTCGTGCTTGTGAACAGCATGTATCAGACCTTCTCTGACCTGGTTTTTTGGGTCCCAAGCTGAAGTTTTATGTCATGACCTTGTCTGCAGCACTAGCTAGGAATGGATAAATGTGTTTTTAAAAATAAGGATACTGACAGGTTGTTGGTTTTTTTCCTACAACAAAACTGCTTGCATTCAAGCTCCTTATCTAATTTGTTAGAGGCAGAATTGAGGGAGGGGAGGGGGAAACCAAACCAAGAAACATTGTGCTATTTTCATTTGTCTTCAACAGCTTCTCGCAGAATAGCACGGGAACAGCATTTTGTTTAATGTTACAGTAGTTGCAAAGGTGGGGAGTGTGCTTTGGCCCTCTCCCCACACTTGCTCTGTCTTGGAGTGGAGATATGTTGGGAAGGAGGTAGGATGAGATATCCATGGTGATGGGTTGCAGACAGACAGAAATCCTGTACCGAAAGCCAGCATGTGGCAGAGTGGGTCACTCTTCAGGTGTTGCCACCCTGCATACTCTGTATACACAAGCCACTGAATGTAAACCCTGTGTTGGCTTGATGTTTTTTCTGTAGTGCTTTCTTTTGAAAATCCAGTGCTTCTGCATGCATAGGGTAGGTTCTTCTTAGCTTGGTGTTGCTTTAGCTTGGCTAAATTTTAGGTCTGGAAAAGCATTTGGAATTTTTTTTTTTTTTTCCTGAGGGAACATGTTTAGGTCAGTTCTGTTTGAGCTGTCCTAAAATATTTTACCCTCAGAGGGCATTTATGATTTCAGCCAGCTGTTCCCATATAGACTGAGAAGGAGGCCTATGCCTGGTGCAAATCTGTGCAAATATTATTGGAAAAAAAAATTATAGGAATAGTGCCAGATGACACCAGCTGTTAATGGCACTCATTAAGCATCACGTTATAACACAATGTTATTTTCCAGTGTAGACAAGCCCTCAATGAACTCTCCTTTTTTTTTCCCGAAACCCATCATGCTATGCAGCCTTTAGTGGAATATTTTAATTCTTTGTAGATTTTCATTAAAAGTGTGGGGGTTTTGTGGTTTTGTTTTTTTGGGGTTGTTTGTTTGTTTGTTTGGGTTTTTTTTTTTTTTTTAGTTTAAAATGTACACAGACATTAGTGCTTATTTATCTTGAGGTTGGAGGCGACAGGCTCTTGGTTATAAAGAGTTTCCGTCTTGAAAAATATACAGCTGTAGGTAGGCAAGATGAAAAAAAGGTGGGAGAAAAGAATTATCTTTATTTGACAGGCCTACTGAGATAGAAAGGGAAAACAAAGATCCCTAGTTTTGTAGACTTAAAAGTCTACAGTGTAATCCCATTTGGAGAAACACAGTGGAATACAGGAGTGAAACTGGTCTTATTTCTCTAAGGGAAAGCTCTAGGAACATTTTTAGCTTATGCTCCTGGTACATGGGAGGCTAGGCTAAGTATTTCCAAAAATGAAACATTCTGCCAGCAAACTATTCTGTGTGTATATATTCATATATAAAAGTCTTATCACATCTCTACTATATGAGGATGTTTGGGTTGGGTTTCTGCATGGAACTTTTCATGCCAAACATGTATGTAGGTCATTTTGTTCCCAACCAAAGCACTGAAGAAAATCAGTAGTTAATGCTATGCAAAGTGGAATGAGGCAAGCATGTCACCTGTAAGATGACAAGGTATTAACTTCTTAAGTCAGAGAAATTTTGCTGGACAGGCTGGAGTTTTAATCTGACTCCTGACTGCTGTGTCAAACAAATTTCAGCTAAGTGAGGCAAATGTTTATAATTAATTTCAGAGTGGCTTAATTTTTGCACATTAAGCAAATTGGTATCTTGTTTTAGGCTCTGAAGCAGGGAGGCAACTCAGCATGAGTCTGTGTGTGATTGATTTAACAAGAGACCAGCTTAGGGGCTCTGAAGTTGTGCTTGGAGTTGAGCTGGTGCCTAGCTTTCATGCACTGTGGCATTATCTCTCTCAAACGGCAGCTTCATGGTGAGGCAAATTCAGGAGTTCTAAAACTCAGAAATGCACAGATGAAACTCAAAGTTTATGAGCCTGTCTCTTCTTTTTGTAGTGGTTTGGTGCTGGCATAACTCTAATGGCATCAGGCACTTAAGGAGTGACACTGCTGTAATAAAGACCTGGAGACTAATGGTGTTTGCAGTACCATTTCTCATCCAGTCTTTGTCTGCTCCTAAAAGCTCCCTGTTTGATTCTGCTCACCCTTTCCGCAGTTGAACACGCATCAGTTGACCAACAACAGTTTCTGCCTTTGGTGCTCAGGATCCCAATTTATTCTTCCACCTAAGCAAGAGTCTAGGACAGCTCAGTTTCTGAGGTCAAACAAAATCTGACTTACGGCTGTGGGCAGGAGCTCTAACAGTGGTAATATTAATTGGAAAAAAACCAACACACTGTAAGGTCCCCAATTCACAAAATGAATGATCAGTTGTTTTAAAGCCTGGGGGAAACTTAATGCAGTGCAGACGTTGTTATCTTTTCAGTGGTACTGTGTACAGTTCTGAACAGCTTATGCTGTTCCTTGCCTTACCTTCTTTTATCTTCACTGAACTGTGCCCACTGAAGGTGCCACCTTCTTGCTGGACCCTCTCCTGCAGTTCGTGTCTGGTCTGCCCATGCAGACAGGTTAATGTTTTATTTCTGAGTTAACATGTATCTTTCACATTGTTTCTCCCAATCAGTTGTAAGGAACCTGTGTTTTTCTTTAAAGCCTGATCCCCCTGAAGTTGAGAGAATGATTATGAAGGAAACATGCAGGTGCTTAAAATGCTACAAGTAGTGTTTCATCCCATCCCTCCCCTCCTCCCATGCTTTAAAACCTTTAAGGATCCTTAAGTCAAAGCATTAAGAAGCTCAAGTGCAGTGCAGAATTATGAGCCAGATGTTGATCCTGGTAACTCAGGTATGCCATTCCCTCACACCCACTCAGCTTTCCTTGTGGCATTTCCCCTGAGAGGACCCTGGGGTTGGATGCAAGCTGAGATCAATCCCCAGCCTGTGGCATCTGTTTGCTGAGGGTTGGAGCTGCTTATTGAGTTGAAGTCGTGTGAACTGAGAAACGGAGACAACGTGATGTTGGGAGTGAGCCTGGATCTTAGGAACACATTGCTCAAGTGACCAGAGACTAAGCTGCTGTCTGTGTGCCAAACCAAAGTTAAAAGCCATATGAGTTTCAGAACTTTCTTTTTTTTTAAGAAAACACTTGTTAAAGAATAAGCTGCATTCAGTGATTGATTGCTTGTTGCTTTTGCCCAGCTATTTGTACTCTCAGCTTCGACTTACACCATACACCTGAGGCCTTGCATTATAGAGAGCACAGTGTGCACAACAGAGAGCTGAAAATCGGGCCAAAATACTGATGTCTTGAAGTGCTGAATTGAGGGATATTTCTGGAGGAAGTAGTGCTGCTCTGCTTTGCTGGATCAGACTAAAAGGGAGGAGGGATTTTACTCATAGCAGTTCTTCCCCTTGGCTTTTTCAAAGTTTTGCTTGGGACTCTGTCTGGGGTAGCTTTGGATGTTGCATTAAGTGTTTTTGTTCTCAGCTGCAGGTAAGTGCTGTTCCATGTCTGTAGCTTGTACAGAAAAAAAAAAAAAAAAGAAAATGAAGGAAAAATTGTTTTGAATTTTTTTTTTGACCTGATAGATGGTAGAGCATGGAAGGGGAAGGTTTTCCTTGTGGAGCAGAGGAGGAAGATGCAGGGTGTGGATGAGGGCTGTGCTTGTATTTTTGTATTTCCAAGATCCCAACTTACTTTCTGTGCTAATAAAGAGAGGAGGTGGTGGGCGCAGGCATCATTCTGGGACATCTGGCCCCGGTGAAGTTCTTGCGGGTGATTAGGTCCATCTTGAGATCAGCCTTTCTAGCTAACACATAATTACTGGCGTTTCGTTCCTGCTTCGTATTGTTAACATATGATACGTCTATACATTGTTTTTCTTGCAGCTCATTTTTCCCCTCTCGTGTGATTTGCAGGATTTACACACTTGGTTTTGTGTTGATGGTGCCTCTTCTGACAGTTCTTTGTTTAGAAAGGTTAAGGCAGCTTGTGAGCTCCTGAGGACAGGAGTATTATGCTTGAGCCCGGCATTAGTCATGCTTAGTTGCTTGCATACTAATTTGGCACTAAATCATGACGACTTTTTTGTTACTAGATGCCACCATTTTAGGCAACTCTACTTGTGCAACTTGCAGTCGGGCTGATGAACCAGTCAAAAATGATGGCACTGCACAGCTTCTCCCTTCACATGTGCCCATGCTCCAAATGTGGTAGGAGGACTGGAAAATACAGCCAAGTGAACAGAAAATGCAAATTGGCTTCATATTGTTACTGGAGAAGTAGCTTTCTATAGGAGGAAATCTGAAAAATTTAGAATATGCTACTAAAGTTTGCATGAGAAGTTTTGCATCTCCTTACAAGAAGTGAAGTAGTGCTCTCCTGGCAAAGGTGATTGTGAAGAGTTAAGTTGCAGTTGGATTTCTCTTGGTACTGGAACTGGACTAAAAAGGTAATTTATGTTGCCACACTTGCTTTCTCCTTTTGTCTTTGCAAGATGATTAGGCAGTGCAGAGGACAGCATCAGAACTAAAGGAGGTGCTGTCTCTTGAGCTCAAACCTTCTTCAGGGAGAAGGTTGTTCATCTTTGTACGGAGGTGGGATCCTTGGCTTTCTCTTTTGCAGCTGCCTGGGTCTGCCTCATACCTAAGGGGAGTTGCTGGATTGTTTTTTCTTGTAGCTGTACTATTTTGTCATGAGTGTGGTTCTTGGTCTGAATTTGGTGGAGCTGAAGTCCACTGACAGGGCAAACAGTGAGCAAACATTCAGGGCATCTTCTGGCCGACAGTTTGATGAAAGAAGTGGGCAGGACTGTATTTATGAGCCATTACATCTCAGCTATTTTCATGAGCATAATAAAAGGTTTCTTTGATTTTTCATTTCATGGCTTGGCTGCTTGTTACGCTAAGGAGCCCTATCAAGTGCAAGAAAAAAAAATTCACTTATCAAAATCTGCTACTACAGCTGAGAAGTTAAACCATGGACCTCAGTTGTCAATTTGCTATGTGGTTTTCTTCAGTGTTTCTCTTTTTTTCCCTTTCCATAGCTCAACCTTATATGCATATGACTATGATACCCATAGTCAGTTTATGGTATCCAGAAGAACATCATGTTACTGGTGAGTTTTTTTTAAAAATAAGATTAGTTGAAGATATAGTTACAATAAATAACAGTGTGATTTATGACCATCTTGGGATATCCCCTCCCCTTCTCAGTTTTTCTGCAGTGACAGATGGAAGAAAATGTCTTTCCAATTTTTAGAGTTAGTTACAACTGTGCACAAGGACAGGCACCACGTGGACCTCAGTGGGAAGTAGTTTTGATTTCTTAAACATGGATCATGTTCCAGTCAGCTTCAGAAGAGAGACCCTCCTGACTGATATTTTTAATGAGCTAGGGGAGAGTGTTGATACTGCCTTGCCTATCTACCTACGAACCCTCAGGGCAGAGAGCTAAATCACTGTGAAGCATTAGAAGCAGAAGAGGTTATCTAACTAGGCATTTTCTCTGGTGTAAATGGTAATCATGCATGAGCGTATCACTTTTTTCTTTTTAATTTCTCTGTTTTCTTATAAAGCAGCATGAGTGACTGTGCTCCCATCAGCAGCCTTGATTAACTCTTGCCTACCTGACAGCCTGAAAACAATTTAGCAGCCACAATTTCCTGGTGCGTTTGAGCCACTGAAACAAATTCAGTCCCCTTTATATTTTTTTCTACCCTAAAGATATTGAAAGGGGAGCTTATAAGCATAGAAGAACAAGAAGTTGTGTGCATGGGGATATGTTTGTATGTGTGTATTTGTTGTATGGGCCAGTAAATGCCTGGTTTGACCTGGAACCTGAAGGAATACCTGTGATTTGGGTACTTTATAATGAAAATAAATAGAAAGCCTTTGGTAGCAGAACTTAATGGAATTAAGGAAAATATTGGATTCTGGGTGCTGTTGCAAAGTCGTTTTCATCAGAATGGAAGTGGTATAATCAATATGTAGCTCTTTGGCTGTTAACTCTTCAGATTTAGCTGAAATCACATTAAATGGAATAGATTTTATTTGTGGCTTGGGCAGTAGGATTGTATTTAACTGAATTCTCTGGAAGTCAGCTATTTGGGAGCTGCCAGCTCTTCACAAAGTGGTGCTGTCTGTAGCTGTACCCAAACAAATCATGTTATCACTGTTTTGTCTTTACTGATGCGGGTCCTGCTTTATAAACACCAACTAAACACAAAAAGTTCTGGTGGTGTGTGTCCTGTTTGCTCTTCCTAATTTGCCCATTGATTTCTTTCCCCATCTGGTCTCAGGTGAGCTTTGTTATGCCTTTCCTGTTCCAAGGTATCTTTGCCAGGAACAGTCTCCCTGCCATTGATTTGAAAACCTCTACTGCAAGCAAAATTGTGGGCCAGAGTTCTGGCAGGGTGAGGGTCTGGGCTGAGTTTGCAGCTGAGCTGTGTGGAGCATCTGTAGCCATGAGAAGTGTCAGTGGGAACAGTTGTATTTACCACTGCTGAGAACGACACGTGTTGGTTTTAAGTTCAATATTCACACGGTCAGTCTGCAATAGAATCTACAGGTAAGAGGGCAACAGTAATTATTTCTGTTAACTACCAAAAAAGCTATTAATAGATTCATTTGACAAGCCTTAGAAGCTAGTATTTCCAATTGCAAAACACTCTGTAAAAAAATTATTTTTATGTATTGCAAAGAAACCACCATACCACACAAACAGAATCCAAATGAAAAAACTGTCTTGTGTTCTGGAGATGCTGTCATGAGAAAGGCCTCCTATGTAGCATCTGTTCACACTTCCCACATATTGTGTAAATATATCCACTTCAAGTATTTAATCTTCCCAGAAGTTATGCTTGCCTTTCTTCTCCAAACAAGAAAGCTGGAATCTTCTCCCTCCTTACAAAACCCACCTGTAGCTTGGCAAACTACCAGATTAAGGTTGTTTGGGTTGGGTTATGTTTTTTTTCCCCCTTTTTTTGATAATGCTCCAAATTTAAATTTTGCATAAAAGCTGTAAATGTTTCTGGTGTTATGACTGATCTCATTTCCCCCTTTCCCTCATTCCCTAGGAACATTTCTAATAAGTTACTCAGTGTCTCTGTCTGCTGAACAGGGAGAATTTCAGCCATAAATAAGGCAACACTTGAAATCGTAAATAATGTTTGGACAGCCTGTGCTGAGGGCTTCCCAAAGGGAAGGAATTATTTTGTCGTGGCAGTGTATCGTGGGGCTGTGCGGTGTCATGCTTGGGAGCTGATGGTGGTGCTTTGGAGCAGGCTGTTTCTTGTGCAGAGTGCCTCCAAGGATCTGGAAGCTGGGTTTTGACTCTTGAAAAATTGGCTTGTGGGAATAGCAGAGTAAATCACACTGATGGAAAGAGGGAAGGGGGAGAACTGAAGCCACCAAATACTAACTGGTGCTAAGAAATTCCATGCTAAGGCTGAAACTGCAGCTTTATCTCATGACTTGGTAAGGGGAAAAAAAAAGGCAGGAACATATGTCAATGACAGATTGCCAACCTTAGCATTTAATTCCGGGCATTTTGTGGGTTTATAGGATTTGCTGACAAAAAGATGAGGGGGAAGGGTTGGATGGGATGTAATTTCCTGAGTGTTCTTCTTGGAGGGCAAAAAAAAAAATCTCAACCCATCTTCTTTTATATGAGTATATTGGAAACAGCCTGAACAATCGTAGTTTTTCAATAGAGTAAATAACTTTGAGTTATGACACTTTTTCTCCTTTAAAAGCAGTTTCCAAAGCATTGGAGAAGTATGCATAATTAAATGCTTTCCTTATTTGAACTTCATTGGGAGGCAGTCTATTTCTTTCTTCGTTTGACACCTCAGTGCTGTGCAGACTCCTGGTCTGTTGAAATGTGTGTGTTCACAAAGATGTGAAGAACCTCAGTCTGCCTGTTCCACAAAGATGTATAATGAGCAGTGTTTTGAACACGTCTGAGAAGCAAGACACTGAGGATATTTAAAATCTACACCCTGTATTGCACCCAAGTGTTTATTTAATAGACATTGAGTAGCCACAGTGTATGAAAGTTCAGTGTGCTCTCTTGCTTTGGCGTTTTCTGTCTAAATCTCTTATTTACCCGTGAAATATCCTTGATCTGATAGCCTCTAACCTGCTTGTGCCATGGGCCCTTGACAGGGAACCATTTTAAGTGATGCAATAACAAGTCCTGCTGAACATTTGGAAATTTCATTTGGATACTCTGAATAAGATATACTGAGTGGACAAGCTGGAGGAAGTTATTAAAGCTTTGCCGAAAAACCATGAAGCAATTGGAATATATTTTTTTTTCCCTCTCCAGACCAATTCTTGGAGGAAGGAGGTGGGGGGATTAGAGGGTTTTTTTCCTTTGGAGATATGACCTGTTTCTCTCTTGACCAAGAAATAACTTGGGAAAAGGATAATGCTGTACTGAAGGGCTTGAAGCTTTTTCAGAAAAGGCTCTTGGCTATGTTAAAAGTCTTTTAATATTCACAGAGGCTCTGTTTAAGTGTACATCAATCTGGTGCTGTTTTTCTCATTGAGCAGGAGTACATGGAGACTTCTTTCAGGGTTGGGTGCCAGTTTGCAAAGTGCTGGGTTGCAATTTTTTCCCTTTTTGCATCAGCAACTAAGGAGAAGTCAAAGGCCTTATCTTTTGGCTCTGGATTCTGTACTTCAGTGAGTTGAGGCATTACAGAAGGAGTATGTGTAATAGTTTTCCTTTTTTTCTCTGTTGCAGATTGGAACCTCTATTCTGATTGTGGTGGAGTCTTCCTAACCTGAGCAAATTTGATACTCCATGATGTGTGTGGATCTGAGTTGGTTGATGAACCTTGTAAAATTCCATGGGTTACACCTCAGGTGGAAATTAAAAAAGACCTTTGCCTGAGATGACAAACTGCTCTAACAAAATTATGTTTTATGTCCTCCATGAGTTATTTGTTCATTTCAGAGTTCATGAAATATAGCAGGTGGACAGGCCAGTCGGCAGTACTTGTAAAGCCCACGAGCTTGTCTTTGCTGGTTGCGAGACTTGAAAATCCCCAACAAAGTGTGGATGTCCATAATAATCTTCACTGATCTGCCTTGAAAGGCTTGGAGGAGTTTGCAAAATTCTCTGGTAAATCAGAAGATCATATACCCACCCACAGTGCGCCATTTCTTGCAGTATTGTATTAGGATCTTAACATGCTGAAATCCATCCTTCTCAGGCTCATAAGGGTTACCAAGCCTTTGGGGATGGCAAGTGGTGTTTTAATCCTGCTCTGACACTCTGTGGATTTATGTCCTTCTCTGCTCTGTTTAGTTTGGTTTTGCCAGCAAAGAGTATTTTATTCTCAGTAGTCTTTCGTACTGCAGATTGAGTGACTTAAGCTTGGGCTTTGACAAAATGCAACTCTCTGAGCAGGTGGAAACCCTGAATTAGTGAGATGGAATGTGTCTCTTATCTGTGTAACAAGTTTGAGCATCCCATGTGTCTGCACATGCAGCTGGTTCATCCAGGTTCATGGCATCCACGTGAACAGAGAAGAGAGAAACGTCTGTCTTAGTCTTGTCTGTTGGACTTGAAGAGAGGCAGTGAAGAGCTACTTGCTTGCTTAGATCTGTGGCAAACCCATGATGAAAAGTTGAGAGTGCTGTCGTATTTGGTCCACGTAGGCAGAGCAGTTTGTAAGGTGATTACACACCTGAGTGTGTAAATATCAAAAGGGAGGCTCTCTTGCACACCTTTCCTGAAGGGTGCTTGTTTAAAAGTCCTGAAGTGCTAAAGACCAGGTCTGAAATCCCTCTGCCCCTGCCTGGGAAAATGACAAGGTAGCTTTTTTTTTTTTTATGCAGAAGTGCTCCACTCCACAGGCTGGTGCTATCTGGGCCACCAGGACAGGGAGATTAAAGCATCTCCAAACTTGATTTTCTTTTGGAATGTGATGGTTCCTGTGTTATTTCTGGAGAAACATCTGCCTGAATGTAATCTTTTGCCTAAGACTGTGATTAGGAAATGCCCCATTTTTGACCATCAAGGACTGAGTCCAGCCCCTTGCAGTGGGACTCTTTCCCTAAGAGAAGCTTACTGAGTTGTCCGGCTTATGCGCATGCACGCACACATAGGTATGTGCATACCTTCTGCACAGTAATTTGTTGTAAATTGCTGCCAGCTTTTGAACTTAGAGGGGAGGATGGAAAGGCCAAGAAAACCAGAACAGCGTAAAAGCCCACCCTACCTTTCAAGTATCTCCATTTCTCTTAACAAAACCTGCGTGCTTGCAGGGCCCATTTGGCATTAATGCAGCCTTGACTAATATTTTTGCAGCTGGATTGGTGCTAGTGAAGACAGTTAGTTTTGGAAAGACCTCCATGCAGACCTCTGTGTTACTTAATTTCAAGTGGCTTGCTTGAGTGTGGGAAAGGAGAGCTATGGCTCAATGGTTGTCCCATCCTGGTGCTCTGGGCACGGTGTCCACTGTAGATGGTGTTCAAAGCCAATGGCATGTCACAAGCCTAGGATGGCTATGTGAATCAAGAGGTAATAGACACCTAAAAGTAGCTTGTGGTTTCCCCTTGATGCTCTTGGGGCTGAAATGTGTGGCGTTCCCAGTTATCAAAAAGATGAGAACATGGCCACAAGTGTGAGGCAAGTCCAGGAGAGCAAGTAATTTTTATTTTGTGGCATTTAAAACTGATGGATAAAACCGAACCAACGTGTTGTAGTTAGAGTGTTCCACAGCAGCAGAATTGGTGTCGTGGGTACCCTGTGAAGCAGGACTGCAATGGTCCAGGCCCTGGTTTTGTGCTCTTGAAGCCCAGTGCACCTAGGTGTGTAGGATAGGCCTGGAGCTGCAAGAGGAAGGTGAAGGATGTAGGAGTGCCTCCTGAATGCTGTTCCTCTGCTTAGTGTGCAGCTGATAATTCAGCCTTGGTCTAAGTGCTCATGTTTACCCATGAAATTAATTTCTTGGTGAAGTAGGCAAGCCAGGTACCTTTTTGTTTTTTTTTTTTCCTCCTTTCCCCCCCTCCTCCTCCCGTTTTGTCTCTGCAGTGACACCAGCTCATACCAGGTGGTAGTAGAGTGTTTATTTGTAGAAAGAAACAACCAGGTTGGTAAAGAAGAGCTGTTTGGCTTGGTTTCCCTCTATTGCATGCCCTGACTTTGTTGTATGTTACATAGAAGGTTGTGATTCAAGTTTGTCCCACCTGAACAATCTGCCTTAATGGTATTTCCTCTTAAGGATATTGTCTGCCTTTATTTTAGGTTTTGTTTCCTTTAAACTCTACTAAGAGGATTGCACAGATAATGTTTTATGGAATATTTTTTTTTCTTTTGAGGGAATAATGTAAATGTATGCAAGCAGGATGTTATTGTGCAAGAGCTGTGATGTGTTTATATAAGGTGGGAGGGCTTGATTTATAACACTGAATATTTAATGGGAATAAGTCTGGGTGTCTGAGATCTCTGCTTCTTTGCGTGAGCTGGCAGATAGGAGGGTGGCAGGTCGGGTTTTTCTGTATGCATCTTGTGGATTTTCATATGCTGGCATTTTACATCATTATGTCAATTTAGTGAGGCAAAAGGAAACATTTTTAATTTAGATTCTGAAAGCATGGGGAGTAGGGGAATTTACTGCCCTATTTGCTTGTCCCGACGTTCTTCCCATTAGTTCCTGAAAGCAGCCCCAGCCAAGTGGAAAATATTATTTTCTTTTTTGTTTCTCCTTTTCCTTAAAGGACAACTTATCATGCAGGTGTCTGTAGGCTTCTTTTAGCTGTAGGGGTCTGCAGTGAGATCCACTGAAAAATGTAGAAGGTAGCTGTAAACTATGCATGGGAAGACTGATATTTATTTATTCACTTTAAACCTGAAGCTATGTCTGCAAAATCAACATGCTTCTGATCTACAGAAAATCCCCACTCTTCCCAAAGCCAAGTAGTCAATGTGAGGGAATATGCAGGTGCCCAGCAGAGGGACTGCTCAGGTAGTGCCAGACTGGCTTTTTTCATGCCCCGTTCCTGATGTTGGCATCTAAGGGATGAAAGGCAAATGCATCTTTCAAGTGTCATTTTGGGGACAGGAAAATAACACCACAAAGGAAAACTTGGAGATTTCTGGTTAATGAAAAACTGAATTCAGGGTTTGTGGTTCTGCCCGCCCCTCCCCCC
>VXBU01016504.1:1137518-1189821 GCA_013400315.1 Bombycilla garrulus | reverse complement strand
CCCCCTCCCAATTAATTCAAGACCAGGTAAATAAGTAAAATGTTGATAATGGGTAGGTTATTGCTTCTGAATGTAGAAAAGAGTTGTCATAGCAGGCACAGTTAGTGATGAAAGAGCACATGGTGATTGGTAAGCCTTTGAAACATTAGAGTAATGTGCTCTATCTAAATAGATAGATAGATGCTTTGCCTGGGCTAATTTTTCCAAGGATGAATTGATGCCATACAATCAGAAGATGTCAGGAAAGAAAGCATCCAGCCTTGAATGGCAAAACTCAATTGTTTTAGACACAATTGATAGTGGCCAGTATTGGACTCACACTAATGGTTGCTGAAACTGTTAGATTGGCTTTTTTGTCAGATCTCAGATTTGGCCTGACAGCAGTAAACGTTTTCTATCACAGCATTGGTTTCTTTCCCCCCCCCCCCCCCCCCCTTCCCTGTTCTTTTTTAGTCATTTGACAATAATTTACTACTTAGCTTAGCTTTTTAGTCAGTTGTCTCCCACTCCGGAAAGTCAGGTTTCTTAAGTGCTTCTATGATGCCAAGTTAATTGCCCGAAAATAAGTGCTTGAAGATGTATCAAGTATTGTCTCATCAGCATTCAGCATCCCTGCCAGAGCATGGGAGGGGGAAGGAAAGAAACGCCAGGAAGGTTTAAAGAAAAGAGATGGGGAACAAAGGAAAGCACAACTGTCCTGCAAATGGCCCTGAGCCGTGGCCAGGCAGCAAAGCTCTCCTTTTTTGTGGCTGAGTCCCTGCTGTACTTGCAGGTGGTCGAGTGAAATGTCATCGGTACTGCAGTGTGGACACAGGTGGGATTGATCTCCCCAGCCCCCAGATGGGAGGGAGGGGGGCTGTACTTTTGGGTGGCCTCAGGCTTGACTCTTGCTAAGGCCAGGCTGAGGCATGTCCTTGCCTATTCAGTGTTACCTCTGCCTCTCTGTAGAGCAAGGAAGGAAGAATGGCATTCCTGGCTTGTCATTATGGTGAGGATGATTTCTAGATAAATGAGCAGTCTCAGAGGTATGCCTGAAATGCAAAGATACACAAGAGTGTTGGTGCAAGTCAGAAGTGTGGAGAGCAGAGGAGAAATCACAGCTGGTGGCTGTGAGTCCACCTCACTGTGGTATGTAATGCAGTCAGCACAAGACTGGATAAAGCACAGCACCTTTTTCTTTTTTCATGATTGTATTAAAAAAAAAGGAAGAACATATAGCTACTGCAATGAAATGGGTTCATTTGAGGCTGGGCAGGAGGGATTTTATTGGATGAAGTACCCAGCAACCCCATTTAAGTTTGCAAAGGACTTTGAAAGAGCTGTGTGGATGAGGAATGAAGACAAATGCCTGACCAGCATGAGAAACAGAAGCTGTGCAGGGACTGAAGTGCAAGTTGGGTCCTGTTTATACCCCTGGTGCCGCAGCTGTGGTAGGCTTGTGGCTCCTTGAGAGCACAAAAATGTTGGGGTACCTGACTGCTCATCCCTGCTTGTCACCTTGAGTTGTGTTTCCCAGATGTGGGGAGAGGAGGGGGACTACAACCCTCTCCAGACTTGGTAGGGCTTTGCCTTATCCTCCTTTGCCAAATACAGCCAGGGCTGTTCTCTGGGATTTAACAAATCCTCTACTATTTCAGGGCTTGAGGGTATTGGCAGTGCTCTTGATCCCTCCTGCCCCATTCTTCCTCTGACGGCTTCTGCTTGAGCGCACTGGACTCCTTAACCCGAGAGATTTCTTGCAGCCCTATCTCTCTGGCACACTCTGGGCAGCTTTGCTCTAATGGTACCCACGTTTATGCCAGCCCCCTTACCTGACCTCAGTGGGTTTCAGTACCTTTCTGCTCTCCTTTAATCTGGGAGAGTCGCCCTGCTCTAGAGAGGGAGCAGGCTTTTATTCTGGCTTGCCTGTCGTCAGAGGATTTGTTAACTAAGCTTTATATGTAAAACGTTTAATAAGTGTGATGTCAGCGCTTTAGAGAAGCTGCCTTTCACATCCCCCTGGCAGGGCCTGCAGTGAGAAATACTTGTTCTTGCACTAGAAAATTTGATAGAGGAGTGTGAATGTAGTCTGTATTAGTCACTTTGGACAGCACACACATTATTTGGAAGCCTTTTCTACCTTTCAGCCCTCATCTTGAGATCAGAAATGTTGCAGTCCTTTACTTGATTAGGCAGGACTGAAAGTAAATGATTGCAGTTGGGAAGCTCTCTGAAAATTACTTAATATTACTTTAATAAGGGCTCTCCATCTACATTTGTGCCTTTTGTCAGATGCGCAATCCTCGATTAACGCCTCGGTCTTCCTTTACTAGTCACCTGTGAACGTTACCCCATTTATCGCCTGTGTTTCTGAAGGACCTTTCTCCGCCTGTCGGTGCAGCTCTTCCATATCTCATTCACCAAACAGGTTGGGGCTAGCAATAACCAGGAAAGGAGTGTAATGAGCCAAAGAGAGCCCAGCATGCCTGGTGAGTAGATTCAGCTGCATCCTAGGTGATAAATTCTCATGTATACCTTGGTCGGTGCTCACACAGTAATGTCAGCTCAATATCAGCCCTTCAGGATGCCAAGGTGGGTTTTGCATTTATAATTAATGAGAATTTTCTTGTTGTTTCTAGCAGCAAGTAAGTTTAGTGATAGTCCAGGTCTCAGCCTCATGAGAAGCTGAAATTATGAAAGAAACATTGCAGCATTCCTCAGCACACATTTGATCCATCAATCACCCAGACAAAGCGTGCACTCCTAAACCATTAAAGTGTGACATCTTCTTCTCAGACTTTTGAGTTTACTGACTTTAAAGCAGCAAGTCAATTAGGAAGCCAAACCTAAGCTGGGAGAAGAAAAAACACTATTAAAATACTAAGTTGACATGCTTAGGTTTGTTTGATAGGCTACCAGACTGCTAATATTTAATTTAAAAAACCTGGATGCTATCCAAAGCAAACTTATGAATAGTATAAGTCATATTAAAGCAAACTTTCATTAAGCACCAGCTTTCTCATAATTAGTTTCAGTAGAATGATACAGTTTCAGAGAAACTATGGCATTTCTTTATTTAGGTAACAGAGCTTTCTGCTAAAGGTTATTTCCAGAGGGTTACTCATCGTGTGGTGTGATGAATTAAATGGGGGATGGAAAAATCCAGAAGAAAACCCAGGCCAGGAGTCCTGCTCCTGTTTGCTTCCTGTCAGTCCCTTGAATATGAACATTGCAATAAAATGCAATGTTATGACTCTATGAGGAGTCACTGGGGGTTTCTTTGGGGGGGAGGTGTGTTGGTCACAGCTCTCTGTTGAAATGCCACTGTTACCACTCAAGGACTGGGCATGAAGAAAAGTACAAAGAAATGCAGCATTGAGTGGTACTGAAATGAGATTGTGAGCTTAAATGGCAGTCAAATGAGTGCCCTGGAAATACAGATTTGACTGATGTGTGAGATGCTTGCAGCCATTGCATGCTTGCACCTTGTCCTGTTGTGTTGCTGTGGCTCAAGTGGATCATGTGTCCTGGACACTGCAAGTCATAAAATTTTGTTTTCAGAGATTTTGGACTGGTGTAGGATTTATGCTTTTGACTCTCCTTTCATTAACTATATTAAGTTAATTGCTTATGAGAAGAGGAACATGCACAGAAATATCCAAAGGGAGCGAAGAGCTCAAATTCTTTTGCTCAAGCTGCCCTTGATTCCAGAAATAGAAATAGACATGTGCAAAAATACAAAATGCATCACAGTATAATTAGACATTATGATGTGTAATCAGTAACTCTTTTAATTATTATTATTATTGTTACAAAGCTTTTTTACTTTCACTGTAGTTCTAGTATTTGACCTACTAAAACCTCTGCAGTGATCAGGAGCAAGGGAGGATTTTTTTTGCTCTTTAGCATGTGTTTGTTTTCAATGTCCGTGCCTTAGAAACCCTAGTATGCATGTGTGACAAGTGTTTGTATTTCCTGGGTGAGGGGGATGAGTTGTGGGAGATAAAGGCGTCAGCAAGAGGTGCTGAAGGTGGCCCTCCACACGAGTCCTGCAGCTGCTCCTCAGAGGCATGGGAGTTCATGTTCCTGACAGCTTCCCCTTCAAGGTCTTCAGATTGGCTCTTAATTGGCAAGCTCATTAGCAGGCTCGCTAACAGGAGGGAGAGCGAGCCAAATTTGTATTCTGTCAGCACTTGCTGTGAGGAGTCAGTAATCAAACAGCTTTTTTTACAGTGTCCTTTTTGGTGTCTACTTCTAATGGCTCAGGTTTGTAGGTCTGCTATAAACCCCAATAAATATTACTGCCATTAATAACTGATTGACCAAAGGGATTTATGTAATCATGGGATTACAGCTGCTAATTCCTTCCTGCAGTCATGTTTCTGCATTTCATTGATCGGGGAACTGGCTGTAACACTGATTTAAACTATAATGGCATGACAATGCAAGGGTGGCTTTAATGCCACTTGGATGCCAAAAGGTTGCTTGGGTGAGGAGTGATGCTTAGGCTGGTTTCACAGAGCTGGAAGAAGGAGGTGGGAAATGACTGTGTGCTGTGGAGGGCAGTTCTTCCAGGAATTGCAGCCAATTCACTTAGTGGTCAGGTTGGAGGAGGTGGCCATGTGGGGCTGGAGTAAGCTACCCCCGGCTGTCATGGCTGTCCTCCGTGTCTCCCCACTGTGTGTCACCAGCTGCCACCTCATTAGGCTGTGTCTCTGTGCCCTCATCTAATTGATGTGCACTGGTGGGACTGACTAACAGCACCTATCAGCTCTTCCAGATATTTGAAACTCCTGTTCTTAAAACCCCCACAGGTCTCTTCCAGAAATTACTGAGGAGTGTTTCCTCTGAGGGTACTGCCTTAGTGTCTTTCCTAACTGTCTAGGTCTCTTGTATGAAATTTGACTGGAATTTTTCTCTTGAAAACAAATTGATTTTTTTTTTCCCAGGTGTAACTGAAATGAATGCGAGCGGCAGAAAGGTTTGGCTTGCTGAGCACAGGATGCTCCTGAACTAGTAAGGTAGACATACTCCAGGTTGCAGAGGTGCTGTGGATAGGGATAAGGTGATGGAGGTAGGCGCACTGTAAGCCAGCTCTTCCTGTTGCTGTCTGCTAAAAGGCTGCAACTTGAGGTAAAGCAATGAAACCTGAACCTATGAGAATGTGTGTCAGCTCATCAGTGCTTTTAAGTAGGCTGTGGGAAGTGCCACTAATGAACCATCTCTTTTCCATCTTAAAGTAAATGAAATTAAGCTGAAAAAAAGCTGAATAGAAAGCATCAGATGGCAGTGGTAGACAGTCAGTGTTTGTAATGTGAAATGTGCTCTCGATTCCCAAGGCGTAGGATGCAGGTGGTGCCACGTGTGCGATGCCTTTGAACGCCAAATGCGCCAGCTACATCTGAAAGGTATCAAACCCAAAATCTGAGCAGTGGTGAGCAGTTATCAGCTCTGTCAGGCAAAATCCTCTGTGAAAAGGGGCTGCTGGTAGAAAAACAGACAATATACAGAGATGAAATGCTTTTCATCTGTGTTTCTGAACTGGATGTTTTCCCCCAAGCTTAAATTATTTTTTGTCTTTTTTTTTCTTCTTTTTCTCTCTCTCAGAAAAGCAGCACTGACAGCCACGTAGTTACTGTGAATAATAATTAAAAAAAAAGTAGAAGTGAGCTTGCTGGGTTGATGCCCTTCCTCTCTTGTGTTGTGGTACACAGAGCAGAGCTTTTTGTAAAGGCTGTGGATGATTTTCTGCTGCACCCTTCCATCCAACAGGGGAAACAATTCCCAAGGGTAGCAGGAGTCTTTGCCGTCCAGCTCTGGGAACAATAGCCCTGTTATGGTGTTCTGGTTGGCTTCAAGAAGTGAGGCAGGGGTTTCTGGTCAAGCTGTTGCCATTTCTGCTTCCACTCTGCTCCTGGACAATTGTGTCTTCTCTGCTTAGGCTTTGGTGCATGGGTGGGCACAACTAAGGGAAAGCGCATCTTCCCCAAAGGGAATCTCACTTTGTTTTCTTAACAGCTCCACGTATTTCTGCCCTCCTAGGGCTTAGTTGGTATAAAAAGTAATACCACAACTTTGTGTGCCTATTAATTTCTATCTTTATTTTTGTTTTTAATTTTTTTTATTTACCAGCAGCTCAGATCTGAGTGTTATGACTTAAATGTTGTATCTGGGCTCTCTTTCAGGGGACAGCATGAATGAGCAGCAGATGCTGGATTAATGTCTTGTCCTAATCTCCTTTTATTTGCAAATATCCAGTTTCTTGCAGATGGCTCTGAACAACAAAAAGCATACACAGCCTGCCTCTAGGGAAAATTAGGTTGTTTGTGGCCTCTGCTGTCTGTGCTATAATCCCTGCTGGCAATTTCTTCTTTTGTCACCAGAGCGAGGGTTCAGTGGCACTTTGAAGGCACGGCACAGCGAGCTGGTACTGGGAGCAGCATCCCTTTAGGCTCTGAAGCAGGGAGGTGCAAAGAGAAAGAAGATGACTTTCTCTTTTTAGAGAGCAGGTGGTTGCATTTGTTTCTTCTCGTCCCCCTTTCGCCAATGCCAGAGGAAGGGACTCAGGACAGCCACCTAATGTGAACTGCTCTCCTTGTAGCAGGAGATGTCTTCCTGTGGCCATGGGCAGACTCTGGAGCTAGTTTCAAGACAGAACTTGACAATTCTCCATCTCTGCTGTCCTGAAGCTTAGCTGATGTGCAGCAAGGCAGTGCTCATTTCTGACTTTACTATCAACTTGTCTGAGTTTGACAAAAGAAATCAAATTTGATGTGATGAGTTAAGGGTAGGGCTTGGCAATAACTGCAGTCATGAAAGGTGGAGGAAAAAGTTGCTTATCAGGAGATAATTAATCATGAAAATCAAATGATCAGAATAATCTTTATGACCTGGCTTTGTATCAAATACTGACAACAGAAAAATGCAGGAATCTTCCTGTAAAAGATATGTGGTGCAGCAGGAGAAATGAGCCTGAGGTACTGTGTGAGAGCTGGGGTGCAGGGTGGTACTGTTAACGTTTGTCACCAACTATACAGCGAGGAGATTGACATCTACGGTACAATGTCACATTTTTAGCCCAAAGTGAAATGCTTTTTGACGCTAAGAAGGCAGGAAATTGCAGAAGATAACTAGCTCCCAATGATGTATCACTAAGGTACCTGAAGAAGCTTGCTGGATGCTGCCTGGATAATCTAAGAACTGGCCTGAGGTGTTTTATTTCTTCTCTTTTTTTTTTTTTATTCTTTTTTTTTAACATTAATTTTGTGGGTTTATGTTGTACAGGTTACCAAGATGATCTCCTCTCTTTTTATCTCTTCCGTGGCCTGGCTGGAGTTGCCATCTCTGCCAGCAAGCCAGTCCCAGGGGCTTTGTAGCTCTTGGACCAACACATGAAGGTGAGCTCTGAGCAGAAAAAGGCAGTGGCTGCAGGCACTTGAGGAGAAAATCCGATGTCTTTGTCCTCAGAGCAGACAAAGCCCCTCACACCTTCAGTTTGTGGGTGCATGCCTGTCAGGACTGGTAGCTCCACTATAAGTAGTTGAAAATGAAGTTTCTCCATCACTTAAACACTTTTAAAGGTGGTTATAGTTAGGAAGATTTATTCTGTATCAGTTTAAAGCATATTGAAAGTCTGTGAAGTACAAACATACTAGTACTGTGAATTGTAATTATAATTGTAGTGTGAGACCTGCTTTTCATCAGGTCTGTCACGGCAGCAATAGCAGTGAAGCTGTGGCAGGACAAGACTCCCTTGTCACAATTTCTGGCACTTGAGTCAGGTTGATTAAGCATCGTGCAGGTATGCAGACATGTTAGTTGCACCTCTGACAGAAATATGTCTGTGCCTGGAGGCTCCTGCATTTTTGGAAGTATGGGGTTTATCTTATTTAAAGCCTAGAAATTGAAACAAGTTATGTGCATTTTTTTCACTTTAAAAGCTGACAAAATCACTCCAGTATATAGGCCCTATTTTAAATCCTCTGCCATAGCTGCATACTCCACCAGATATGAGTAAGGAATAGGACACATCTGACTGAAGACAAAAAGCCTGTCTTCTAATATCATGCTTTTAATATAGCTTTTGCTCCATTTCCCCCCTTTGCTCTTTGTTGGAATTTTTTTTTTCTGTAATTTCATTGAAATTTGCAAAAATTTTTTGGCTGCAATCTGTAAGAAAGAAGCTCAGCCAGACGTGCTCTCATACACAGGTGCTTCTCCAGCTAGAGGGTGTGAGTCATCTGAGTGCCCAGTGCGTGTCTTTGTCTAGGCTGGGCCCTCTGGCTTTCAGGGCAGGAAGGCTGTTTGGTTAAGTTAAAAAAAAAAAAGTTGCTGTTTCCATATGGCAATTAAGACATGTCCAGGGTTTGTGCTGTGACATTTTGTTCTGTCATAACTGCTTCCTTATGCTGTTGCTTTCTGATCCTCTCATCTTTTCATGGCACACTGCTGCAGGTGGCTTGGCCCAGGTGTAGCATCTCAGACAGATGACTTGAGGATCCTCTTGAAAGAAATGTTTTTTGCAGTGTTGAACAGGCTGTACTTCTTAAAAGTGGGTTAAGTGAATTTGAAACATCTCCAACATTTACTCTGTGTCTCTGAATTCAGGATGTTGAAGGAGGCTTTGCAGCTCTGTGTCCTCCCTGGAAGAAGAATTACTTTTTTTTGGTTTGGTTATGGGGCATTTTTTAGGTTTGGACAATGGTAGTGAATCCCCAGGGGAAAAAAGAGCTACAGTGTAGTTTTGAAAGGGCATCAGTACTTTGCTATTAGTTCCTGCTGTTTTGGAGTGCTGAGACACATCCCTAGGGAGGAAAAATATCCCAAGCCATGTTGTGGCATGTTGTCTAAGCCAAAGAAAATAACTGAGCCGTGGAAATATGTGCATGCTCGTGCTGCAGGGTGGGGTCCAGGCCCTCACAGATGTCTAGCTGATGGCCTTCATGTGGATTTTGGGTGTTTGAGGAGCAGAGGAGGCTTACCTTGTCCCCAAGCCAACTGGAGTGATGGCAGAAGGGGATCTGTTCCTAGATGAGCAGTAACAGTTGGCTGCAGGAGCAGTCGTGGGCTGCAGCCATGTGACCACTGTTCCTCAAGCATCATTTGTGTTCCTTGCTGTCTGTGGAAGTGTCTAGAAGGAATCACTGCAGACCAACCCTTGCCACTGTGGTGTAATCCCAACTCTGCTCATCCCAGGGCTTTTTTGGCATTCCTGCTGGGAGGTGCATGCTCGTATTGACCAATGCTTAGTAAAAGTGCCTTGGCACTGGTTTGTTGTCAGGTTTTTGGTTTTGTTTTTTTTATTTTTTCCCTTGGAGCAAACTGCCACTGTCTAATAATACCAAGGCTAATACATCTGTAGTTTGGTACAACAGATCAAGGCAGTGCTGCCGGCTCTAAGAATAATGCTGTCTCCAAAGCACATGGAGGAGGATTAAATGGTTTTCCAGCAACCTGCTGCCATCTGTGCAAACCATTTCCTAAAACACGCTGGTAAATGGTTGTGGGAAGAGCTGCAAGTCTGGCTGTGTTTGCAAACCAGTAGATTAGTCACACATCCTTGTCGGCAAGGTTAGGCAGGCGGCAGCAGCCACGGTGGAGAGGCAGCAGTCAGAGAGGGCAGGTACAGAGTGTGTGGAGTAACGCAGATTCCTTGGAGGTGCTGGGGAAGGAGAGGTGGCAGTGCCAGAGAACTGGCAGGTTTTGAATCCTTGTTCAGTAGAGATGTCTCTCAGAGTGTCGGTGTCATTAAGCAGAGACTGACCTTTCCGAGCAGGATGGCAGCGGTGGTGATGGTGGTGTTGTCATCAAATGAGTTCTGGAGAGGTGAGAGGCTGCTGTTTCTACTCTTTGAGCCAGATTCTGCAGCCTTTGCTTGAATTCAGCAGCTTGATTTTCTGAATCCTGTGGGTTTTGGGGAAAGCTATTGAGTTCTAAACCCAGATCAGCTTCAATATTGGTGGAATAATCTGGTTTTATTACCCCAAGTGATGTGTTGAAACTCTGTAATTAAAAGGAGGAGAGGTGTCTTCAAAGCATCCTGCTTTTCATATCACTGTCTCACCTAAGAAACATATCTTCCTGGGAGAAGCTTTCCCACTGAAGTGTGCATCTCTGCAGAAGGAAAAACAAATACTGACTCTGACATAAGCTCTGTTCTTCCTTGAGGCCTGTGAGATAGCAGCATGAAATGTGACATTTAACATCAGCCTTTTCTAAAGGCTTGTAGATAATTGTGAAGGATTCTTTTGTTCAGACCAGTCACTTCTCACAGATTCTCTGAAAAAAACTCTGGAGGCGAATATCAAAAGCAGAAACTTTCCACTCTGATCTGGAAAGCACGGCATTAAGAGGTCTGTTTTTAGCATTTGTCTTACCTTAAAATTGATAAGGCTTTAGACATCTTGCTTTTGCTGGAAACTGGTGAGTTCATGACCATGAATTCAAAGCTGCTATGTGGATGCCTGTCATACTTGAAATGAATCAGGACTGTGAAGAGCCCAGTCCTGAAAATGATCCATTATTCTGATGACCTGTGCTCGTGTGAAGGCAGGAGTAGTCACTGGAGTTGATTTGGTGTCCTGCCATCAGCTGTTTTATATGGAAATTGTGAGCTCTTTGAGGTCGAGGATTCTGGCTACTGGTGGATGTTATACCTCCTAGGGCAGTAGGGCACAGAGCCAGGATTGAAATCTTCATTCAGCTAAAATTATTCCAGGGAAAACATTTTGGTTTGCAACTGGCAAACCCAAAAATAAGTCAATTATTTCAGTCACAGTCAACAAGGTCTCCCTTGATGGTCCCAAGTACTTTTCTGAAGGATCAGGAAGTCAGTTTGAAGCATATAAGTAAGCTAGAACATACTCTCTTTTGGAAAGTGACATTAAACCGAACACAAGCTTTAGCACAAGTATGTCAGGGACGCTGGACATAGCACAATAAGTTGCAGAAGCAGATCAGAGGCTCCCAAATCCCAGCTCTTTGCCTTGCCCCTCCCATTCCATGCAACTTCTCGTCACCAAGCAGGGTAGGAAGAAAGCTCTCCTTTTGGTGATGTGGGTCAAGCATTTCAATTGGATAAGAAGTTTAACTTGGAGAAAGAGCGCTTGAATGTGCTTATGGATTTGGGATTTTGTGCTCTCTCTCTTCCCTTGGAGAGCTCTGATTTGCTGCTCTGAATGCTTTCTGTGAACATCAGGGCTTGAATTAAGACTGTTCAAAATCATCCATCTACATCTGGCTTCAAGTTGAAGTTATAAATACTCTGCTGGCCCTGTAAGAGACAAACAAGCAGATTATCCCATGTCACAACCATTATTAGGGTGATGCTGACACTGCCCTGAACTGTTCTTGGGGGCTTGGGCCAAATTTCAGATTTTGTGGTGAAACCTAAATGCAGGTCATCACAGTGCTGTTGCAGACCTGGTAACAAAACCCCTTGCTTGGTGCTATTTATAATTTTTTAATTTGTATTCTGGCCTGACAAGCTCTCTGGGGACTGAAATAATGGTGACTGTAACTCAGCTCCCAACAGTGGCCCATTTCCAGCAGGGTTGCTATCTTCTGTAGCTATTGGGTCCACACTAAACAATCCTGTTGACCTGTCTTTCCCCCTCTCAGAGGGGCCTTATAACATGGTACAAACACAGTGATTTTAACAACCTGACCAGCACAAGCAGAAAGAAATTTGGTATAGTTGTGCTTCCACCTGGAAGGTTCCCAAAGCTGAGGTTCTGGCAGCACTGACCTTCCCCTCTTGCTCTACATACCATTTTGTTGAAATCGATAGGCTCTTGGCAGTGTGTGTGTGAGGGGCTTAAAAATGGAGCAGAAATATTGCGAAGTAATCTGAACAAGGAATAAACTCCAAGTGAGATGTCTGTGGAGTAAGAGGAGCTGTAGTCTAGTAGATTAGTTGACAGCCAGTGATTTCCTCTGTTGTCTGCCACCAGTACCTTAACTTTTTCTGTGTTTCCACCTTCAAAACCATTGTGTGCCTTGATGCCTTGTTTTATAATATGCAATTAATGGAAAATTATTTGTCTGGCACTTTGCTTTGGATTTGGCTATTACTGGGGTGGTTTNCTGGGAGAGACTTTTTTTTTTTTTTAGCCTCTAGCATGTCACAATTCTTGTATTTTTCCAGCTGCTTCTCTCTGGATTCCTGTAGCCTGGGTTTTAGGCAGTCTGTAAACATTCCTACCCTTCCTTGTACTTAAGAATATGTTGTTATAATTCCTACATATATTTGGACAGAACCCTGCCAAGGAATCCTTTCCTTCTTCTCCATTATCATCAGGCTTACAACAGTCCCAGGAGCATGTTTGAGGATGGGTAGTGCTGAGTTTTCTTCTGTGGCTCTTATCCCCGTATTCTTACAGATAATCATCTGTTTTCTGGAGGTTTGTTGGTTGGCTGCTCGTTTCTTTGTTTGGTTTTTTTTTTCCTCCCCTCATCTTTGGTGTTGAAACTGCTGTTAGTGAAGGTGCTCGGTCCCCTGGTTGCCCAGGGCTGCTTTTGGTCCTGTGGTTACTTCAAGCAAAATGCAAACCTTTTGGATGTACAGGATGCAGGGCAGCAGTGTGTACCTACTTTGAATGCTCTTCTCTCCCAAATGGCTTTGAAATGTGGTGTTATACAGTTTGTTTTTAGGGTGATTTTTTTTCTTTTTTTTTTTCCCAGTTTTTTAGGGGGTTTTTTGTTTGTTTGGGGTTTTTTTTACAAAGAATAAAGTTATATGGTTGTTCTATCCATCTGTGGGGCTTTTTATGCTTGTGAAATGATAATACTACTAACAAAGCACTTTTGTTAGTAGTATTATACATAGACTGAAACTGACTGATGTCCAGATAAACAAGAGCTGTCAGCTTCTCTTTTAGGTAACTAAAATAAGCTATGGAAGGAAACAGAGTTGCACGGAAGGGGATGGGGTTAGGATTTTGCACCACCCTTGCTGAAGGCAGTTCTTGATTCAGAAATTGAAAGTGTTCTTTCTCATAAAGGCTGTATGTGCAGCTAGATAGATGCCTCGTTCATGAGCAGATTACTGTGAGAACCTGTGCTGCTGTGCCGTGGTTTGTGGCACACATTTGCTGTTGTCCTACAGGAGCAGGCTAGGACAGATCTCACACGGGGACAAGTGAGGTCCTGCTTACCGTGGAGTTAGGTGTGTGTACAGATTCACCAAGGAATATGATATCCTGTTTCAGAACAGGGTGTTTGGGACAGCTGAAGTTCCAATGCTGGGTTGATGAGCAAGTTGCTGTCACTAGCAGCATTGCTCTTCTGCTTACAGGCCATTTCTGGTTTGGCCTGATTTCCACAGTTTTCCCTCAATCACACAAGAAGCAATTTGGTCTCCGCAAATAGGACTTTTTATGTTAAAATTTATTACTCTAATTAAGGAAACCTATGATGTCCAAGATAATGTTTTGTTTGCAGCTCAGTTCCTCATTTATTAATATCCATGAGTACTTCTCTGTTGTGGCGGAGTGCAGCTTGGATGAGACCATAGCACAGCACTTGAAAATGATGAAAGAATGTCTGCTAAGGCTAAATCCTTGTCTGTCTAAGGCAGTTCTGTGGTACTTGGGTGTACTGACTGTTTTGGCCTTAAGCACTGTTTAATGAGAGGGAAAAAAAAAAAAAATCAGCATTCTGGTAACAGGAACACATCTCCCCTTACCCACACTTGAACAACCTTAAGGATAAAAAAAATAATCCAGTCAGTCCTTAAGGGGTGTGTGTGTGATTTTCTTCTCTCTTAAAAATACAAATCCCAGTTTTTCAGGCAAAGAACATTAGAGAGCAATGGTCTGCAAAACAAGCAATTCAAGTGCATTAGGGGATGACAGCACTGTGGAGAAAGCACGGAGAATCAAGACAACATAGGTAATATTTGCCCTACTTTTAGTTTATAATTTTTTATTTTGGCTCAGTGTCAAGCATGGAGGTTCCAGCTCTTGAAAGCTGCCTTCTGACACTGCAAATTTTGTGATCCTGTCCCATGTTCGTGCTTCTCTGTGCAGATATTATAAGCAGGTGAGTGGAGGCATTGCAGCAAACAAGAAAAGTCATGAAGCTCGGCCTTGCATTTGTTACTCTGGTGTTTCTGCATTAAAGGCAGTCTATGTTGGCTCCCTGTAAACCTGTGCTCAAGTAAGAGGAACTTAAAAAAAAAAAAAGAGGCACAGGCCTTACATGCACGCTGTTTACTGTCGGTCAGCAAACCCCAGGGAGAGGTGTTTCATCATCTACTGGCTGAGAATTTAAAACCAACAAATCCCTCCCCTGCGGAGATAAAGCCCTTGTGAACAGTTAGTTCATTATCGTAGTCTCTGTTTTGCTCCCAAGTTCCTTCCTTCAGAGAATCACCTGTTTAATGAACCTCTTGTGAAGGGCCTTGGGAAGATCCGGCGTGTTTTGGGCCGTGTGGGCTGGCAGCGGGAAGGGAGAGCAGGATGTGTGTGCCATCCTTGCCGCCTGTTGAAGGGAGTTCTGTGGGAGGTGACCGTTGTTCCCCTCCTCCTTGTCAGGAACAGCCCTGGTGACACCCTGGGATGGCAGCTTTTGGCTGCCTGCTCTCTCTGCCGCCCCACAGGTGGCTGGGATTTGTGTTCTGGGGGGAAATAAGCGTGGACTTTTACACAGGCAAAAAAAAAAAAGAAGAAAACTGTTTGTGTGCCTGACCTGCATTGCAGGGGTGTCTGGCAGCTCACTTTTTCAGCTGAAGCTTTGATGTGTATATCCAGAATGGCTGTAGGACCGTGAATAAGGGACAGTGACTGACCTGAATTTTGGCAAAAAAGCCCAAAAAAAACAGGCAGGCAGGTGAGATTTCATCAGGTGCCAGAAGAAATAGATGATAGAATGGCAAATGATGGGTTTTTTTATCTTTTAAACTGTACGGCTCTTATTTCCCTGAACGTGGTTTAAAGTTGTTTTCCCTTTCCACTGTAAATGATAAACTCTTCCAAGGAGGGGAGCAATCATTTCTACATTGTACTAAGTGCCAGGACACATTGGTACTTACATAAAGAATGACTGATTCATCTTTCTTCTTCCTTTTTNTTTTTTTTTTTTTTTTTTGTGTGTGGATGTCTTCGTACCTGTCTGACATATCTTTTCTAGGCATCCTCGTACCTGTCTGACTTAATGAAGGCTGTTTCTACAGAGGCAGCCTTTTTGTTATGCTGTCTTCTACAGCCATGGACTGGGTAAAAGTTGATAACTCTTTAACAGCAGCTGGGGAAAAATAGTGGGTAGGTGTCCTGTGCTGAAGAGAAGCCTCTTTGCATAGAATTATGCGATCAGGTTGGAAAATACATCTAGGATCGAGTTCAGCCATAAGCCTAGAACTTCCGAGTCCGCCAGTAAACCATGTCTTGAAGAGCCACATCTGCACATCTTTTTAAACACCTCAAGGAATGCTGGCTCCTTCACTTCCCTGGGCAGTCTGTTCTAATGCTCAACAACCATTTCAGTGAAGAAATTTTTCCAAATATCCACTCCAGAACTCCCCTGATGGCACTTGAGGCCATATTTCCTATCATCCTGTCATTTCTTACCTGGGAAGAGAGACCTACCTGGCTACAGACTCCTTTCTGGGAGTTGTAGAGAATAGTAGGGTCTGTCCTCAGCTTCCCTTCCCCCAGGCTGAACAGCCCCAGTTCCCTGAGCTCTTCCTCACAGGACTCAGCCTCTAGACCCTTCATCAGCTTTGTTGCCCTTCTCTGGACACTCAATATGTTTCTTGTAGTGAGGAGCCGAGGATTCCAAGTGTGGCCTCATCAGCACCAAGACAATCCCTGCCCTGGTCCTGCTGGCTGCTGATCCAGGCCAGGATGCCATTGGCCTTCTTGGCCACCTGGGTGAGCTGGCTCACATTCAGCTGCTGTTGACCAGCACCCCCAGGTCCTTTTCCACTGGGCAGCTTTCCGGCCTCTCTCCCCTAGCCTGTAGTGCTGCAGTGGTGTGTTGTGACTCAAGTGCAGTACCTGGCACTTGCTCTTGTTGAACACCATACAGCTGGCCTCGTCCCGTCAATTCAGCTTGTCTAGGTTGTAGGTGTGTTGGTAGCCAATCTGAAGGAAAGGCTACCAGCTCCCTCCTTTTGCCAGCGTATGCTGTCATCTATTGTTTGAGGTTTCTCTGTTAAGTGCTGTTGCAAAGTTCTGTCTGGAACCTTCCTTCCAGGGAAAAGGAATAGTTGGCTTCTTCCTCTTCCCGTAGACCAAATGTGTGTGATTTCACTATTGCTGTCCGTTCAGTGCTCAAGTGAAGATGACACCGGGTAGCTTCCCCTCAGCTTCACGTTGGGTGAAAGTGACTTCATTTTTTCTCTCTGTGTGGCTCCAAACAGTGTGATAAGTTTTGGGTTTTGTGCCCATCTGTGAGCTGATTTCTCCCTTGAACTTCCAACTTCAGCTTGTGAGACTGCAGATTTGTACTGCCAATGGCTATTCCTTCACCGGAAGTGTTGTTTACAGGATGCGAACTCCAGAAGCAGATTTAATGTTGGAAAGGATTTTCTAAGTGATTTTGTTTTCTTACTTCCAAGAACCACATGGGCATTTAATGCTCTTCCTAGTCCACAGGAAATGAATTCCAGGTTGATTCAAAGGACATCTCATCGGAGCTCAGTCTCTGTGAAACAGTGATGAAAAGTAAATAGTTTCTCTGGTGGATTTTTTTTCTTCGTGTTATTTTTTTTTTTCCCATCTTACAGAATGCACATCCAAATCCCTATTTTTAAAAGGAGTGTTTTTGTTGTGTCTGTTCAAGTGCTCCTAACTTCTTCTTTGTTTGAATACAGAAAAAGAAGCTTCCCTTAGTGTAGCAGCACTTTTTTGCTCACATAGCTGTGCACCACTGTAACATCCAGCTTGGTCCAGTGTTCTACCTGAGTGTGCAAACATGCACAGAGCCTGCATGGCTGCTGAGAGGGCCTTCTATTCATATCCTTTTCTACTGCTGTAACCTCTTAGCTCTTCTGCTTTTGTAGGTTTTGCCTGATGTTTTGTATTTTAGGTCAAGAACCCTGCCTTTTAATCAAGGCTGCAAATCACCTGGTACTTTTTGAGAACTGTGTAATAGTGATTTGCTGTCAACCTCTCAAAGCTGCAAAGAAAGTTAAATTCTTACCAGAACAAAAGGTGATCACCTTCTGATGAATAAACTCACAGGCAGTTAACATAGTAACTATAATGTCTTCAGACATCTGTCCTCTCCCTTTTGCCAGCTCTCCATATGGCGGAGAGTTTGTAGGCAGAGTAAAAAGGCAATTCCCCATGAAATGTGTTGCTGTGTTTCATGGGACCATTCCCTACTCAGCCACTGCCATGATCCAGCCCTGAAACTAGCCCCTGTTTGTTTAGAATACGGTGGTGCTGCTTCCTAAACAAAGCTCTGCAGGGCTTCAAAGTCCAGGAATACTCTCTGTGAAAGCTGAAACTGCTTCTGAGGGACATTTTGCCACTCGTGGAGGACAATTGGTGTCTCTTGAGTATGTGTGCTGGTTTTGGCTGGGGTAGAGTTAGTTTTCTTCACAGCTCGTATGGATTTGTGCTGGAGACAGAGTGGGTAATTCAGGGATATTTTGGTCAGTGCTGCACAGCTCTTGCACAGCACCAAGGCCTCTTCTGCCTCTTACCTCACCCTGCTGAGGGTGCATATGAAGAGCTGAGAGGGGACACAGCCAGCACAGCTGACCCCAAGGATATTTCATCCCTTTTGGCAACTTGCCCAGCTTATAGAGCTGGGGGGAGAAGGAAGGGGGAGACACTTTTAGAGTGAGAGTGTTTGTCTTGCCAGATAGCCATTGTGCCTGACAGTCTCCTGCTCACCTGGGTATGGCTGAACAGTCATCCACCAATGGGGAGCAGGGAAAGAATTCCTTGTTTTGCTTTGCTTATGTGCACAGATTTTGTTTTGCCTATTAAAGTGTCTTTATCTCAACCCACAAGTTGTCTCACTTTTACCCTTCCAATTCTCTCCCCCTTCCCACTTGGGAGAAAGTGAATGAGCAGCTGTGTGAGGCTTGGTTGTTTTCTGGGATACAACCATGGCTCTAGAAGACACCTGCTCTCATGCAGAGGGGGCACTAGGGATGTTTATTAAGAATTTTTCCTTGAGGCTTTGGAGTATAGCCAGGTGTTCCAAAGACTAATATGGGATGTTCTGTGCCTTAACCTACTGCATCTTCAAGAAGAAAGAAGGTTTTGAAAGTTGCTTTTGCTTTAGATAGCAGGAAGGATGTTTTTAAAAAAAATCTAGAACTAATTAAGAAAGAATATAGGTAGGTGATGGGATGGAAATTGAGGGAGATAAAGAAAAGCTTGTTTGTTTATTTTTAGTTGTTAACATAGAAATTGTATCTGTGCACTTTCTTGGATGACTTCCGTGGTAAGTTTCTCAGGGGATGATGGCAAAAAACTAGTTAGAATCCACTTGCTTCCATGTTGCCGACTTGCTGTTGCAACAAATGTGAGAGTTCTTATGTGTGTGACTTCCTCTCATTTCCTTAGATCCTGAGCAGCAAAAAGATGGCAAGATTGTCTGATAAGTAGTTCCAGGAAAACCTGGTCAGGGGGATTTTGTGAGCTCCCAAGGATTAGGGATTGGGATATCAACATCTGCTGCTTTTGTGAATTGGCTTCATCACCCTCTTGTGGCAGCAAGTTCCCTGGCTTAGGTACGACAGGGGAAATTTCTTCAAGATGTTTTAATTTACTGCTTTTTAACACTGCTGGGTGACCCTTGAGCCCATCTGGAGGAACCCAGGCTCACCAAATCACTATGCACACTGACTGATCCCCTTGCTTTAGGAGAGTTATCCAAGTGATGCGTTTCTGTCACACACAGGATGTAGGCTATCTCTGGTAGGTCTGGTTTTGGTGAGCCAAGTTTTGTAGAAGTGAGGAGGCTTCTTGCTACAATGAAACGTGTGTCCCCTTTTGAAACTGTAAAAGTGCTTGTTAAATTAAGCCAAACTAGTAACTCAAGAGATGCTGAGGGAGGCTTAATGGGCAGCCCTCTATTTGTGGCCCTAAGCACTGTGTTGGTTTTACACTGACTTTTACAGCATGAAAAGAAAGAATTGAAATGCTGATAAGGAAATTAAAGCTCTGGGGGTGGGGTGGAGAAAAACCAAGCAAACACGGGATTTGAATTAGAGGCAAGGAAAGGGAAACAATTGACTTTTGGCTGCATTGTAACTGTATTTTGACCTAAACTTTCTGTAGGTCCAAGTGTCTGAAGTCCTTTCATACATCTTTGAATAGGTCAGCAGTATGATAGGTCAAAATCCAACAGATTGCTTTATTCAGCTGGAAGGAGGAAGTATTTGAATCATGAGACGTTGAGCACAGGTCATTAGTGCAGAGAGGGGATAAAATAAATCGTGGGAGCCATTAACACAACAGTGATTAAAATATATCATAGTGGTGCCATAATTGGTACCTCGGCTGAGTGAGAAGTGAAGTACTCCAAGCTAGTTGTATTAAGCGTTCATTTCTGAGAGGCTGACAAAGATTTATGGCTTCTTTTCTGTAAGCCCCATTTAGTCTCTGTAGCACTACATCTTTTACTGATGCACATAAGAAACAGTTACTGTTAATGACTGGACCGTTTCTCTGAAGGGTATGTTTAAAATCTGATTATTCTAGAGGAGAGGGGGAAGCATTGTAGACCTTGGGCCAGCTTCTGCTAAGGCCATGTTGTTTTTGGAGTACCTCTGTAGGTGCTGCTTGATTTAAATGCAGTTTATCCTCTTCACTTGCTGAAGGACAGCAGCCCTGTTCTCCCCGCACTTTCTCACCTGCTGGGGCACTTTGGGGCTCTGTGATGGCTTCAAGGCATTCAGTTTCAGATAAATAATATTCTGCAGACCATTATTTCTGTCTGCCCACCTAAAAACTGTGTTAGCAATTTAATGGTCTCTTGGTCAAGGTAACGGGCCCTGGACTGGGTTCTGAAAGCAACAGTAGGGACCTGTGTCTCTTCTGCTGGCTCTGTGGGAGCCTCAGCACTGCTGTCACTACGGGGCTGAGCAGCAAGGTGTAGGGGAGGAGAATGGCTCCTTGAAGGTCATCAGAGGAAAGGCTTTGGCTCAGGAGTGGCTGCAGGGGCAAGGCAGCCTGGTGGTGGGGACTGTGGGGCAGGACCCACACCCTCTGGTGTGGGATGGTGTGCAGCCCCAAAGAGGAAGTCCCAGTGTCCAGAGGTGCTGCTGCTCTCCACCAGGAGGGGAGGGAGCAAGGCCTGGCAGTGGCCGCAGTGACCACACAGGTCTTCCCCTGAGATGCTGCTGGGAAGCTGAGGGGATTCTATGCAGCCCCTTGCTACCCCCCCTGCTTCTGCCAAAACCCCTGGGTCCCTGACTTGCTAAGGGAATCCCTTTGGCGGCCTCTGACACCAGGTCTCCCCATCAACACTCCCTGGGGATGCACTGCCGTAGGAAAGCAGTAGTAAAGTGCTTTCATGTTCCAGGACTTTTGAAAAAAAAAAAGTTAAATTTTAAAGTTTTATATGAAAAGCTGTATCTATGTACGACATATTTGTGTGCAACTTGCATATACTATTCAGAAGGAGCAGTGCATTCATCTGTCAGTACTTGCTGCTGCTGTGGTCTTTGAACTTGTAATCTTCCTAAACATCTCCTGACCCTCCAAGCTGTCTAGCTGGTATTTATTGTTTTACCGATGTGCTTATCCCCCAGTTCTTTTCTAATCCTGCCCCGATTTTCACCCTGAGAGCAGGGGAGCAGTGGGGGGGGAGGGAGAGGAAGATGAGTGTGTCCCCAGAAGCCTTTCACCTGACTGGGAATGGAGATGGGGACATGCGAGTCTCCAGGGGCTGACAAGCTTATCCATCTCTGGATACACAATAAAATCAGCCCAGGCATTAATTTTGCCTGGTTTTGTCCCCACTTAGCAATGTGCTTTGTCTGCACTCCTGTGTGCTCAGAGGGGGCAGCTTTCAGTCAGGCACTGGTGTCACAAACCCATCCAGGTTGCCTTACTGAATTGCCAGAGGTTTTCCTAACTGAGTGTTCAGCCTGATAATTAAAAAAAAACCAAAAAAACAACAAAAAAGGAGCATAATTTAAAACTAATTTTTGTTTTTAATGTGTTTTGACAAACATTTAATGCTACCAAGCGTTCTTGTAATGGTCTGATTTTTGACTTCAGGTTTTTGGGAAGTATTAGTTAGGAGTTGCATTCTCCAGTTTTACATTATGCAAGGTGATGGGAATGTTTCAGAAGGTGAAAAAAGAAGCATGGAAGTATAGCTGTACAGAATCAATAGGTTCACACTGCTGCTCATTTGGTTAGTGGCTTCCCAGTATTGCCCCTGAACAGTATTGATTTAATTCTCTTACTGTGGATACAGCATAGCTTTGCTTTACACCACAGAGACACGAGTTTCATGTTTTCATTTCATAGTGATTTTCATGCAGGCTGCCTTTGAAATTGCTGGCCTTACACACACAATTATTGGCTTTGTGAAGATGAGCTCTGGCTTTGCTGCTTATCCCTGCAGTTGCTTCTGTCCTGCCTCGCATAACCGTGTGGTGGTGTTCCTGAGCATTCCTCTTTGTCCCTTCTCTTAATATGAGAAAACCTGTTCAGACCCTCAGTGGTTAAGAAGATAAAGGAATGTGTTTAAGGGTTGGAGCTTGCTCAATTTTACAAGAACTTCGCTGATTTAAATTACAGTGAGAAAATTTAGAGCCACTGAAGGTCTATGAGGACTGCTAAGTCCTGGTTTAGTCTTAAGTGTGGTCTGCAGGTATTCTCTGAAACTACATATGTGACAGTGATTTCATTAGGTAGGGTGAACCAGCATGACTGACATTTTCACTTCAAGTGGATGAAACCCTGCTGCTGACTGGAAGATTAGTATTCAAAAATGAATCAAAGGTGCTGGCTGTTTTTGCAAGGAAATGTAGCATAATGCTGTGGGAGAGGGAGGCACAAGGAAGTCCTGTGGATCAAAACTACTATCCTAACCATTTCAGGATTCACACTTTCTTCTTCTTTTTTTTTTCTTTTTTTTTTTTTTTTAAAGACAACCCTGAGCTTTACTCCCAATTATTCCTGGCATGTGCTTTGTAGCTATAGTGTTTGCTTGGCCAATGGTGCCATGCATGGTAGGGAAGACTCTGATGCTGCCTCTCTGGTACCAGTCATTTGTGGCCGAGAATAGCAAGGCCCAGATTAGGTCAGACAAAGATCAGTGAAAGAACACTCCAGTTTGGCACCTCACTTGTCTGAAAGCTAAATGCTGGTGAATGTATTTTAAGGCAGGTGGGAAACTAAAGTATGTAGAGGGAGCTGAAACTTCAAGAGAGTCTTGCAGAGAAAAGTGTTTGAGCTAATTGTGTGGCACTGGGGGATAGCAATGTTGGAGCATGCCCCACTCCCTTGATTCTTTTCCCTGCTGCCTTTTTGCACGAGGAGTGCTGAAGCTGGAGGGGGAAGACCAAAGAGGGTGTTCATTCATCCTTACTGCTGGTGCCAGTGAGTTTGCCCCACTGTCTGACTAGCTGTTGAATTGTGACTAACTTCTAATTAATTAAAAAGAGAATTCTAGGGAGGTCTGTCCTCAGCTATTCTCCCCCTTTTAGTTCCTCTCAGTCTTGCCTTACAGTACTGAAAGGCTTGAACTCATGGCAGTGCTTCTGAGGGAGAAGTCAGTGGGTTTGGGTGCTGAGCCCTGTGGGGTGGAAGTTCTAGGTATTTAAAAGGTGGAGCATATGTAGGCTGAAGTACAATTGGTAGCGGGAAAAAGGTGATCTGAAAATGTGTGTGGATTCTGAACTGGAGGACAATGGGGAAGAAGGGACTGGGTCTTCTGCTGAGGGAAGCACAGCAGAAATAGTGGGGCAGTCAGGGATGTGGAGAGCTTTCTAGCAACAGACTTGATTTTCAGCAGCATGATGGTTCCTCCTGGTTCTTCTCTCAGCTCATAGGAGGCTGCCCAGCAATCTGACCATTTTATGCAACACTGATTTGAGTCATCACATTGAACATATCATGAGTAGAGGGAAAATTGCTCTAAGTTATTGGCAATTTTGAGGAGGGGAAAAAAAATCCAGGGGTACTATTTTCTCCAGCAAATTGACTTTCTTAATCAAAATCATGTATCAGCCAGAATGTTTCAACACAACTGAAATCTTCTGTTAAGAGCACCTTAGTTTCTTAAAATGAAGTGCCATGGATTGAAACATTATCAGAAAAAGTAATTTCTAACTGGGTAATAGGAAAACCTAGTTTTTAAAAAAATACTGAAATTGATAATTATTTTCAGGAAAATGTAAAATTCAGAACAAGTAATTTGGATCAGAAATGTTCAGTTAAGAGCAAGTCTGTCTTTTGTGTTCTGAAGGGAGAGCTTACATAATTTTTATTTCTCAAGGAGGAGCTAAAGGTAACTTTGTCAGGATTTCCCTGATATGCTCAGGTTGCTTGAGAAGTCCTGACATATCCAGTCGTGTGAGCCAGGGACCTCTGGTGCCTCTGAATGAAATTCAGTTCTGCTTCTTGGTAACCCAGCATGATTTCCTTGTCTCTGAGTTGATTAACTCTTTCCTCTTCAGGTGATGGGACTCGTAAAGACCTCAGGCTTGTAAGACCACCTGGTTTGCTTGTGTTTGGAGTTTTTTTAAAAACAAGGGCAGTTGCAGGAGATGATGAAACACCTAGAAGTTTCCCAACCTGATTAAACATGGAAAGGCATTTTTGTTTCCTGCTGTCAGTATGTGACTGTAGCACTCAACATAACCCTCATGGGTGAAGGCTCAACTTTTGACATGAGTGGAGCTCTTTGCCAAGCATTGCTTTCTCCCTCTAGCTGTGACTGAAGCTGTGACAAGGTGCTTGTTTGGGTCACCGGTCCCTCCCTTCACTCTGCCAATCTGGGCCCCACATCATTGGGTTTAATTCCCAATGTAGGAGGAAGAAATAATGCATGAACTCTGAATTTCTGATGGCAAACTGTCCCGTTTGGACTCGCCTGCTCTCTCAGCCTAAGGCTATCTACAGCCTGAAATCTACTGGCATGCAGTGCTTTGGCTTTTTACATGCAGATTCTGAAGCATTTGATGCTAAATTGTTCCTGGTGATCGCATCCAATTTAGGAATGCTATTTCTGTTTTCTTCCATAATGAGACAGCCCTGGCTGGGACCTCGGTCTGTGGGCTTGTGTATGATGCACTGCTGAACTGTGCTGGCTGTGTTTGCACTGCAAGTGAGCTTTGGGCAAAGGCACTGTTGGATTGTGTGGTCAGAAGGGACACGCGTGCCAGGCAGCAGCCTATCCCTTCCGGCTCTCAGAAAACACACTCAAGTCTTCCCTCTGTACTTCTGTAACAGTATAGCCAAAGCTCAAATGGAAAAAATATTATTTTGGGGAAAGTTAATTTCAGATATTGAGCTTTTTTCCTTGATGGTAAGTTTGGGTCAACAGAAGGTCTTGATCTTGCACTTAGCTGAAATACAATTCTCTTTCAATTCAGGCGCTGCCTCTTTTGGGGTCCCTTTGCTTTGGAAATGAAACTGATGTAAATGTAAGGTAAGCAATGAATGAAAGGGTCTTAATGTTAGATTTTTCGCCATCGGTTGGCTCTCTTACATTTGATAGATTTTTCCCATCACAGGCAATCTGTGTTCTTGCTTGCTCAGATCCACACTGGTGCCAAGTGCTAAACAATGACACTATCTATCTTTCTGCACAATTTGCCAATTTTGGTTACTTTTGAAGCCCAGTGTTTCTGCTTTAGCCTCGTGAATCTCCCTTATAGGGAGAACAAAATGAACGGAAGAGTGATTTCTTTAGCAAAATATTTAGGGCTGATATCCCTCTGTCATTTATCCCCTTGTTTTTATAAACTAGAGTGCTTAGTCCACTTACAGTAAAACAAGTCAGAGTAAAGATGCAGTAAAGAGTTGTTGTTTGTTGTTTACAGTGAATTGTCTTGCAGATAATCAAATGAAGTACTTTATTGCAGTTTCACTCCCAGCTATGGCCTTAAATAACAAAGGTTTTGCTTGCTGCTTACTGGGCTTAGGGTGATGTTTTCAGAAGCTCTCTTGATTGTACATCTTCCTTCAATAATCAGCAGGATTTTGCCAGTGACCTCAGATGAGCTAGCGTTAGAGCAGCAGTGCTTTTGAAACCTTCTCCTCCAGAGGAATGAGAAGTAGGGTCTTTATTTCACAGGGAACATTTCAGGAGTTACCAGAATCCTCCTCTTCCCCCTAAATTTGTGTTGCCTATCAAACATAGCTAAATTTTGATATTTATAGAGTCCCCTGCAAAATATTACAAGAGACAGGCCCGTACATCAGATTAATTATCTTGCCTCCTAGTTGCCAGAGGTGTTTAATTTCTTCTTTGGAATTGAATGTGACTCCTGCAATTAAATTTTACTCCTCGACTGCTGAGACATCTCACTTTTTATATCTAGGTGGAAGCAAGGCATTAAGGGCAAAACCAGAAATTGACTTGCATACCGCAAGTAAAGATGTTACTGCAAATGTTACGACTGTTGTACTCAGGTATATGGAAATGAGATTATTTGCTATTTCCTTAAAAATAATGGAAGCTGAATAATTAGTTTCATTGCAGAGTTTCTAGTGGTCTGACAGTCAGTCAGACTGTACTAAATGGTATTTGATTTTGCCAGATAGCTGTGACTTAGTTAAATGTTTACAATCTTTCTTGATTATTCTAACTTCAGTGCATGCTGTAAAATGTTATAGAAGCTTGTTGCTTCAGTTGGACAAATTACAAATGAGAGCATTGTTACTGAATGCAGTCACTCTTGTCCTGCAGTAGTTTAGCTAGAAGATAAGATGCAATCTCATGATTTCAGAAGCAGTCAAGTAGGACTACTCCCAAGTTTCCCCTCAAGTTTAGCTGGAAGAATTTTCTAGGTTTAATTTGGGGTTTCCCCCTTCCCATTCTTTATGTGACACTGCATCATTTTCTGGGACTTAAGATAACCTGCTGTGGTTCGGTTTTCAGTTTTCTGGTGGATCTCTCAGTGGCTGTTACTGCGTAACAGTCATTAAGGAATATGTTTGAGTCTTACAGAGGCAGGCACATGTTATATTGGCAAATTTCACAACAGGTGCATTTTCTCTTTAGGTAGTTGCTACTGATCCACAGCTATGAGGCATGAAAAGAGGACAAGTGTCTCCTAGTCCTTACTCAGCGCCCAAGACAATCCTCTTAAGAAGCACGTTTGTCCTGATTGTCCTCACAATTAATTTCTGCTAGAAAGCACTCAAGGAATTAATTAATTTTAGCCTTTCACTCATCCAAGCATTTTACTGTTGGAAAACTTGATAGTAGCCATTAAAAAAGCATACATGCTTATTGGAGTAAGATTTTCTTCTGCAAAACTTGCTCTTCTTTTGCAAAAAGCAAGTATTTGGCTTTTAAAAATACTTTTTGCAAGAGCGAAGGTGCTAGTCGCTTTGGAGAAGAGCTGGTTACCATATGTATTGTGATGATGCCAAGTTGGGATGTGGGAGCTGAGGCTTCAGCTGGAAGCTCCTGGTGAAATTCCATCCAGGTTTAAATTTCTGTTTAGTTAAGATCCCTCTTGTAGTTTCAGCTGGAAATATCTGGCCTCTGTTTCACTTCAGAAGGGAAGAGAGTGTGTGTGATCTGTATTATATAAATATTTTATCCATGCAGAGCTTCTCATACAAAATGTTTTCTTTGTAATACCAAGAGAAGTGTTGACTCTCAGCTGTAAGGCAGTGGCCCGTTTAGATTTGAAGTCGCTGTTGTGTGTAGTGATGCGATGCTCCTCATTAGGAAGGAGATCAAAAAAAGTTTGAGTCTTTCAGCTTGTGTTTGAGGGGTGTTTTCCTTGGGGATTGGACTGGGTGCAGTTCTGAGGGGCTGCTTCTGCAGGGGTTAAAGAGATGCTGAGTATTTATGAGTGGTTATCAAAGTTGGCTGGAAATGGTACACTTACTGGCTGAAGCTTGATTTCAGAGTTGAAGGGCGCACACAGAAATCCCCACTCCCTCTCTCTATACAGTGCTGTTCTCTGAAGAGTCTTTTCATGCCATTCTTTATTGATTGGAAAATATGAGGGAGGAAGGGGTAAGGAGGAAGAAAGCTGTGTTTTACTGTGAGCGTGCCTGAGACCTTTCAAAACTAGGCTTTGGGGGAGATGGTGACCTCTGTTAATAGAATATAAGTAATAACAAAAGTATCTGTGCAGAAAATGAGTGCAATAATTAAATCTTTTTTTTTTTTATTATTTTCCCCTCTAAAGATCAAAGAGGTTCGACTCTTGATTAATGGGCAACAGAATTCATTAACATGGTAAAATGTGGAAAAACAGGCTGTTGGTTACTGCACAGACATTTGCTTTAGGGAACTATATATGTTTTTTGTCCAGTAATTTGGCCTATTGCTTTTGCTGTTGTTTCTGTGTATGCAACTCACTTGAGAATACCATACCTAGAAATTTAGATGCAAACTTTATTCTTCTTATGCTTTTTTTCTTTTTATGATGATGCAGAATGCTGCTTCTGTGTCCCTGTCTTGCTTTCTCAGGCAGTGTACGCAGGACTTTGCTTTGCTTGCCTGCTCTTTTTATACCACATCAAGTGCTGTTTATTTTTCTCCTAACAACCTATTGGGCTACTCTTTGTCTCTAGGTCTAAAAAGACTTTTTTTTTTTCCTTTGTAGGTATGAATGTTTTAGGTTGACTGCTTGTGTTGAAAAATGTGACAGAATTTCTCACCTACTAATGCCCATTTTTAAAGCAGTCCCAAAAGAACAAATTTTAGCTAAGGTTTTTTCCAACACAGCAAGGGCAGGAGTTTTTCATAGATTTTACTTCAGTCCAGAGTCTTTTTTAATTTGCATAATTTGCTTGAATAATGTAGCCCTCCTAATATTTTCCGAGCCACTTACGCTTAACTAATCACTTACACTTATCTTCAGCATAACCCTCATTGATTTTATTTCTCATTGAAAACATCAGTAGTAGCAAATACAATCCTATTGGCTTGCAGTCTACTAGAAATAAAATTATATTAAATGTCTTGTGGGGTGTGAAGAGGTTAAATCAAGGAGAGTCATCTGAGAAAGTCATCGTGGTGTGCAAAACATAAATCTGGTTTATATTTAAACTACATGTCACCCACCAGCTAAAAATAGCAATGATCATTAAAAGCCAATTTGCTGCTAAACATTAATAGACATTTATTACATCATAACAGATCTGAAAGACAATTAAACTTATCTTTTTCCTAGATAGCTCTCCTTTAAAAATTTGTTATTCACCTGGTTTTTGCCATTAATCTCATTCACTGGCCATTTTTGTTCCACTTGATATTGTACATATATGCATGGAGTTGTGTGTAAGGTGGTTTCTTGTTATTACTCCTTTCAAGAGCAGTACATTTTCAATGGGTAAAGCTATTATCCCTCCTTATACTGCCTGTTAACTTCCTAATCCTAAGCACAAAAAGTGAAGGAAATTCACACTTTCTTAGCACAAAACAAGTAACATCTCCTACCATCCATTTAAGATGAGAACACTAAGCAAGAGCAGGATAAAAAAATGCACTGGATGTGCATTTGATACATAGGAAATAGATTACAGTTTTCTTGTTGTTTTCATTGCCATTCTCAACCAAGTGGTACCTTTTCCCTCTTTCATTATGCTTATAGTCATATCTGCAAGTAGTGACTGGAGCTGGAGGGAGTCAGAGGCTGAGGAAACCCAGCTCTGTCAAAAATACTGCTTCCTACAAGAAATGCAGTCATGATCCTGGTATTTTTGGTTCATCTGTCAGGTCCCATGAAACAAGCCATCAAAGGAGGGGGCAGGCTTTGTGCTGCAGCTCAGCATTGCTCAGTTCTCTGTAGCTGTTGATGTCTTTAACTGTGCTCTTTAACCTTTATAGCCCAAGATCTGTGGGGCCAACTGGGCTGTGAAGGAGGATGCCCCGGGGTGGACTCAAGTCAGCCCTTTCCTCCTTTTCTGAATTGCAGGGCTCAAGAAAAGTATATTTTGTGAGTAAGAAACTTCTCTGACTTAGTGCTGTTTTGGGGGGAGCAAATAGCTGTTCCTGGCTGATGCCTAGAGGGAGGGAAGCCACTGATATGAGCTCTGGGCTGCCTCCTGATGGATTCAGGCATAAGAGAATTGGCTCCTCCCTGCATTCCCCTGCACATCTGAGCAAGAAATCCCATCCTTGTAGCAAAGGTAAATGTCACTGAACTCCTTCTCTATGTATATCTGCAGCTGCTGGTCAGACTGGAGCAATGCAAGTTAAAGAGGTCCTTTCTTGCCAGGAAGAGAAAAGGAGGAAAATTAAAGGAGATGCAGCAGGAAGGGAGAGATAGGGAGGATAAATGAATATTGAAAAGTATTTTAAAGGTTGCATCCAGAGGCATTTAGGAGTAGTCCTCCTCTGGTCCCAATACCAGACTTCACTTCTCCTGTTTGAACTCTCATGGAATTTTCTGTCACTTCCTTTGGCTGATTTTCTCCTTGGAGGCTGTCACTTCCTCACATTAAAGCAAGACTCGGTGCAGGATCTGTGCCGTCACAATTACAGCCATGGTAAGGCTCTTGAAGAAATGGGGCCAGGATGTGTGGGAGAGGTGATGCCTCAAAATATAAGCTGAGTTTATGGCAGCGAAGGGAAATTAAAATTATGCTGACCCTGGTGATAAGCTTGTCTGCATTTTCAGTGCACGCACCACACATTTTATTTGTCACAGAAGAATTGCCGTAGGCTCTGTGGAATGCAAACAAGTACTGCGAAAGTATTGTCAAACCCAGACTTTCAACATCCTGAATAATTTGCAGGAAAGAAAAAAGAAATGAGATTTGATTAAAAGTCATGTGAATTTCAAATCAAATGTGTTGAATTATGTTTATTTACTACCGGTTTACCGAGGCTCTGAGCTGTGTTTGGGTCCTATTTTTAAGCTTCTCTCTGCAAGGAGAAATTTACTTGAAACGAAAGCTGAAATTTTTATTATTGCAAGGAGCTGCCACATATTGAGTTTTGCAGTGAAATCATAACTGTTGGCAATACTGTGAAGAGAGCTTGCCTATGCATTATTTTCCCTCTATAGAGATTGTGCTATCAACTAAAACATTTGAGGAAGATGGGTGTATTTTGTAGGTATAATACATTTTTGAGAAAGATCTTAATACCTCCCTGAAGTTTTTCAGAATACTGTTGCAGTGATTGCTGTATACCATGATGACATTGGACTTTTCCAGGTGGTCGGAAGTTTATGGTGCTGTGCAGCTTGAGTGAAGAGCTGCATATCTTTTCCCAGTATGTCCAGGGTTTTTTTTTTCCNTTTTTTTTTTTTTGGGTTTTTTTGCCCTGATGGGTTTGGAGTGGGGGAGCTGTGACATGCTTCTTGCCAGCTGTGATCTGCTTTAGCAGGTGGTGCTTAACCAGCAAGAGTACCAAGTTTTTTGTAATCAGTTTTCAGAAAGCCGGTTGATCTGGGGTGGTAATGTAATACAAACATTTGCATATTTTACCACATCCTTACATGATACTCTGCACCTTTTGAGATTTTGCATGTGTTATCATATATTTGCACACACGCAGGGACCTTGTGAATGGTGTACTTTCCTCTTAAATCTGTGATGAAGTATATTGCCAAGGATAACCAGCAGGCACTTAAAGAAAGTCTGGAACATTCAGTAGCTGTGATATTCAGATGTACAATTCAATACATTCTTTCTAAGCTTCTAGACCATATTTTCAAGACTCTTAACTTTTCTGTCTCTGTTACTTCCCCCCACCCTTCTGTGTGAGGTCACAAAATGTGTGAATGTCTTTACTATTGGTATAATTATAATTTTCTGCTGAAATGGACTTGATTGAGTATGAAAACTAAAAAGCAGCTGATAGCTCAAGTTCCCCTTTTGACCTCTGGACCAGCACAAAAGCCTCCATTTCACCTACACAGAAAAAAACCCCCTACTATATTCAGCTGGTCTGTACTCGGGTGTGCTTTCATCAAAGGCTTGATTAATCTGAAATGAATTAACTCAGTTAACACTTGAGAGTTATTTTGCAGCAAATCCCGCAGAACATCTAAAGAGCTCTTTGTCACTTTGAATTATAGCCTAAACAGGTGGTTGATGAGCCTGGTTTGAGCTGAGAGTGGCTCCTTGCTGCCCTGACCGCTCCCCTCAGGGAAGCATAAGTAGCACTGCAGTGATACCCGAGAATCCAGGATAAACACAAACTTATTAGACCTTATTGTCATTGTTCCATGTTTTTAAGGGTTTTAAAATTACTTTCCAGAGTGCAACATCAGATATAAAGGAGGAAGTAACAAGCAGAATGGTCCTGGGTTTTCAAACAATATGGATGAAATTAATATTAATGTACTGGAATGGCAATCAAGTGCAACAGAGGTACTGGTGCTCATTTCAGATCTTTCTTAGAAGAAGTGACTTAGAAATACCGTGTCATTTTGCACATACTGGGTGAGAGGGTTGAGCCATTCCCTTCAAAGTTCTCAGCCTCAGCAGAGGTGTGAGAGCAGAGGCAGAGTCTGCAGTACGGAATGTTGACATGTGGATGTAAGCAGTTTGAACCCCAGGCTGGTGTCCTGTCACCCTAAGAAGGCTCCCTGGCTCTCTCACAGTGCTTCCTCACATCTGGCAAATTTAATACTTGAAATGAAGAGCTAAAAGCCGTGGACAACTCTCATTATTTTGTGAAACGAAAGTGGTTCTTTTGTGAACTCAGTGAGAACTCTGACTTCATAAGTATTTGTGGTATAGGATGAACATTCTCCTCGGCTGAATGCAGACAGAGAAAAGTTTACGGACAATTCCAGTTGTATCAGAAACATGTTCCTGACTTCTTAAAAATGCAGATAGAAGAATCTGTCCATCAGTGACCATGTAGCAGTAACTTCAGTGAGTGGAGGTACGAGTGGAAATGCCAGGAGTGCAGCTTGCTCCTGCCTTGCTCCTCCTGTGTCATACAGTTGGTAATGCCTGCTGACCTTTTACATGGCAGGTTGTTTTGTTGCTACACAAAGTGACCAGGGAGCCACATCCCGAGTACCTGACAAGGAAAATGAATTGAAATAGGGTAGAAGGAGACTGGAGGAGCAAAACCTTTTCTTTTTAGTAATGTTGCAAAAAATAAGCAAAAAAAGTTTTTCAGACAACTTATGGCCAAATGTATTGCAGAAGTTTTTTTGTTTAGCCATTCATAGTGAGAGTGGAAATACAGCTCATTCTCTTACTCAAAGAAATTTTTGAACATTAAAATTTTTCTAACATTAAATTGCAGTTCAATTTTGCAGAGATTTCATGTTTTATTTTTTCCTACTGGGTTATTTCTCTTCCCTTTCCTACCAAAGTCTGAACATGTTGCCTGAAATAAATTATCTCAAGTAGCAGATGCTGAGAATGGGAAATTACACCCATGGTTGCAGCTTGGACCATCAGCTTCAAGGAGTTTAATTATTTCCAAACTTGTTCCCTCGTAAATAGTGAATTTAATCAATATTAGTTTGAAACATCACACTTCCTTCCTTCTTAGTAGGTGACTTTTGCCAAAGGAGGAGAATAAGTGCTGGAATCTTTTCTATTAAGAGATATAAAGCAACCCTTGTATCATTGATTTGTTAGTTTTGCTGTGCACATTTTCAGGGGTGGGGAGGAAATTGTTACAAGTAGAACTGGATAAGAAAACCCCAGCATTTCTATCTGGCTCTTGCTAATGGGCTCCTTTGTAAGACACTCTCTGCCCTCCCCTGGCTGCCTAGAAAATGCTGGATACCTGAAGCGGTTCTTGTCGTGTGAGAAGGGTAGAATACAGGTTTATGCAGGTGCAAATGCTTGTGCTTGGAAGAAGGCAATAATTAAATGGAGTTCTGACAGGTTTGGCTTGCACTGCTCTGAATTCTGCTTTGAATTCAGCCTATCTGTTCACTCACCACATGAACTGTTTTCCTTTTCTTTTTCACCCTCCCTGTAGACTGTCGACAGATGAGCTCAGAAAATGCTCCATGTGCTGCTTGACATCAACTGCTGAAGAACAGACTTGGGTAGATGTTGAGTTTGTCAGTGTATCTATAATGCTCTTTTATGAACAACGCCTTGATGAATACTTCACTGCTCATCTCTTCACTACGAGACCTTAGTTTCCTTTATTTAGCTTTCTCCTATTCTGTCAGTAGCACTTTGAGCTGGATTTTTGGGAACTGCCAGCGTGCATTTCTGGTTTGGGTGATGCCGCAGATCAGACCGTGAAGGTGTCAGGGGCAGCAGTTTGGGCATAAAGGTCAGTGAGCAGAAGAACTTTCTCTTAAATCAATGCAGGCTGCATCATCTTTGTGGTTAAAGCCCAAACCCCTTAAGTCAAGCCTTTAAATTTTTCACTGTGATAGTGTATCCCTTTCTTGCATCAATAAATGTTACACTCTGCACCGAACAATTCACAGAAACTGAACTGTTTTCTCTAGCTTGGGCTGTACTTTACCTGGAGGTAATCCAACACTGAAGTGAATTCTGTTTTGCTGGCCTCTTTCTGTGTCTTACTTGCAAGGGCTGAGTGACCATTAAGAAAAAGGGTTGTTCCGTTCATTTCCTATGTAGCTGTTTCCCTGCAGATATCCAGTGCACAAGCACACTGTGATTATTTGATTACATGAAATACAAACCCACCCAGAATTTTTGCAGCGTTCCAATGTGTTTGGTTAATGTTGTGGTGCCCTATGTCGTTAAACACAGCTGGCATGTCTCCAGACACATTGTGTATTTGGTAATACTTGTGTGTGGGCTTAAGCTGAAGGAGTTGAAGGCTTTGCCGAGGCAAGTTTGAGGGCAAGGTTGTCCCAGCCAGAGTGTGCAGACAGCGCCTGAAAGGCCACAGCTCTGGTGTGTTCTTCTCCGGCAGGAAGGACCATAGGGCAGGGAATATTTGGTCCAATTTACAACTGGAATAAATGGTGCATAATGATGAGCCAGTCCTGTTGTCTCTTTTGCACAGGAACTTTGTGACTCAATAATGGACCTTCCAGGAGGATAAAATGCTTATTTGTGGCTCTGGTGGTTCCAAGACATTAGTTCTCAAAAAATTACTGTTTGGACTTTGCAGAGGGTGTGTGAATGCTTTGTTCATTCAGCCTCAGCCCATGAGATGATAGAGAAAAAAACATCCTAGAATCCTATCATGCAGGAATGTATAGACAGATTAAAAAAAAAAATTTAAAGGGCTCTGTGTAAGTATTTTGCTGGCAATTATCCCTTCTCTGGGATCGAGAGCCTCATTAATTTCTGGATTTTTCAGTTACACCCAAAACCCTTTTACTGCACCATAATGTTATCTCTTTCTACCAGGCTTAGATTATTCAGAACTGATTCAGTTTAAATAAATATAAATGGAAAACAAACCTTTGCTCCTTCACTGCCTGACTGAGCTTTTGCTTCAGGGAAGTGTACCTGTGCTTGGATAGCTTTCACCTATCTCTGTATGCCTTTTCAAATTTTGTAGCCCAAAAAGCTTCTCACTTTTTAAACTTTACAGAGGATGCTATAGAAAAAGCATGCATAAATAATGGCAGTGCTGTAGTTTGATGTGTACTGGTAGCCTACTAAAATATAAATGGAAAACTTGATCACTGTTTAGAATGTACAATTTAAAGTATTCATGAGGCTTTCCCCTATTTAAAAACAGACTTCTAATATTATTAATGACCATTTTGATTAGTCCCAGCTCAAGCAAAGTTTTAATTTCAAGGATGTCCATAAAGAAGCCACTTGACTGCAGATTGACCTTGGATTTTTTAGTAACTCCTCATACAGAGATGAGAAAAAAAAACTATGGAAATTAAATGCTACATTTGAGTGAACAAATTGCAGGGACAGACTGGGGAGGAGAGTCAAGTGAGAGAATAAAATCTTGGCAGTGCAAGATATATTTATTAAAAAAAATGCAGCTTCTTTATAGACTTTGGTTCTGAACAATATGGGGTTTTATTTAGTTGATCAGTAAAGATAGGAAGCAAAACAAAGGCCACTTTGTCATGCCAGACTTTCAGAAATATACCCACATCACAATGGCATGCAGCACAGTTTTTTCATACAGCTTTTTGGCTCAGACTTGGTTTTGGGTAAGAACAAAAGTTGGCAAAAACAGCTTCTGTGCTCAGAGAAGAATAACTTCTGTTGATCAGAGATTTTTAATTAGACCAGTACTGTGAAGAGTGCAGAATCTAAGCAGTTTAAAACAGATATGTAAAGTACTTTTCAGTTCCTCATATTTCCTCATCATTTCAAAGTCAGCAGAGAGCTAAGTTTAAAACGGCTGCCGGGCTTTAACTCTGTATAGTTGTTTTTTCCCTGCCAAGTTTGAGTCGCTGTGGCCATCTAGCCCCTTCTGGAGAGATTAAAATGATGGAAAGCTGGAATACGTTCTCCGGTTAAACGAGCAAATGTTTCTATTCAAGCATGGATTCTGATTTCCCCGCGCTTTCCTGTGAGCATGTGGGATGGACAAGAGCATTATTTTTGATTCCACAATAAATAACTGCAGAGCTCGACTAGCAGTGAGTAGCTGGCAGTGACTAGAAGTTAGCTGGTTATAGGGTAAGGGTGATTGTGGGCTCTGCTGGGGTTCAAAGCCTGGTCCAGACTCAGTGATTAAAAGCCATACAGGTTGCCTCAAACAAAGAGAGGCTTTTTGGCGTATCATCAGTGGAAATACTCCCAAGCTATGTTGCTAATCCCACTGCCTGGCCTGGTATCTTGCCTTTAGCATCCACATCGGAGGCATGACAGAAATGCAAAAGGGAGGGAAAGGTCTTGGCTTTTTTGTTCAAAACTGCTGTGTGGGGCCCTCTTTTGAGAGAGGAAGCAGAGCACTGGTTATCCACCGACTGGTAACTGGTTATTTGCACAGACATAAGTTTTAATTCCTGTTATATGTAGGAATGTGCATGCATCTGAAGGGGCAGGGAATGGGGAAGACACATTTGCCTTTACAGCTGCTGGCAGCAAAGAAACGCAGCAAGACTTGATTGAAAACGCCTATCTTACTGTTTTACTAACTGCAGGTTTTTTTTCCTTTCTGATTTGTAGGTCTCAGACTCTGGATACTGGCTGTGGGATTTTTTTATTATTATTTTTGATTTTTTTTTCCCCTTTTTGGATGTGAATTGAAGGCCAACAACAGCTGAAGCGTTGGAATCAAGTGCAGGAGGACGCTCACCTTTTTATTTGAACCCTTGTTTGCTGGGATACTTTCAAGCTCTCCTTCACAGTCATGTGGTCATCACAGCTGCTGTTCTTCACAATGCTCTTAACACCGTTTACCCATGGTGAGTGAGAGATGGTGTAAATGTGCCTGTGGGAAGAGAAGAGAAAATAGCAAGGATTTTATCTATGTCTTTATCTAATGGTGTGGGTTTTTTTACAGGACGTTTATTTTTCTCCCTGCTTGCACCTCAGGTCTTTGAAATTCCTAGGTTATATTATGACTTAACTACTGAAACAAAGAACTCTGGTGACACATAAAGGTTTCTTTTTCTGAGTTTAGCTGCTACATTAAATAGACTTTTCCTTCCTTTTTCTTAGGGAAAAAATTGATTTATTACCAATCAGAGCAGGGTAATGAGCAATAAAGGCAAATCATAAAAACACCCTCCCTCCCACCTCCCTTCTTCCTGAAGTGAACTTATTCCCTGTTGTCTCTACCTCCTTCCCTGCAGCAGCACAGGGACACAGGGAATGGGAGTTGTGTTCAGTTCATATCTTGTTTCTACTGCTCCTTCCTCCTCAGAGGGAGGAGCCCTCACATTGTTCCCCTGCTCCAGCGTGGGTTCCTCCCATGGGGTCACGGGTCCTGCCAGCGAACCTGCTGCAGTGTGGGCTTCTCTCTGCACAGAGCCACAGCGAGGCTGCAAGGGCACGGCTGCTTCACCTCCAGGACTGCAGGGAAACCTCAGCTTTGGCATATGCAGCACCTCCTGCCCCTCTGCCTTCACTGCCCGTGTCTCCAGAGCCTTTTCTCTCACAAAGGAGCAGCTTTGTCCCCATTCTTGGATATGTGATCCCAGAGGCACTACCACAGTCCCTGATGGGCTCAGCCTTGGCCAGTGGTAGATCTGTCCTGGAGCCAGCTGGCATTGGCTCTCTGACATAGGGAAAGCTTCAAGCAGCTTCTCACAGAAGCCACCCCTGTAATCAGCTCCCCCCTCCCCAAAACCTGGCCATGCAAATCCACTACAGAGCTGTAGCAGAAAAAATTGATCTATTTTATTAGCCAGGAAGCTCTTAAGTGAAATGTAACATATGTAATTCTTTAAATTAAGATTTTTGAGGCCTGTTGGGCTCTTTTGATATGAGAAACCCAAGAGTATGCTCTAGAAGTAAGCTTGCCAGGTTTCACAAGTGCTGAAGGGTTCAGGAGCTCCCAGTAGTGGTGATGGTTACTAAGTGCTCTGGGCAGGGCTTTGGAAAATCTGTCTGCCTGATTTTTCTGATGCTTAAGTGGAAGGTGAACTACCGTAAAGGGTCTCATTTTAATTAAAGGCCAGTGGAAGCCTGTCTCCCTGTATGTAAGCTGTGGGCCCCTGCTTTTAAAAGACTCATCAGGCTTTTTGAGCTGTACTATATGATCTTTTGTATATGTGCTAAGACACTGGAGCAAAACTTTACAGAAAAGGTGACGAAAAAAAAATTAAAAAAATCTTTGGCTGAACATATCTGTAGAGCACAACCTGTCTTCTTACATAACACCTTTGGGGACAAAGGCTGTCTGTACTATTGTTCTTCAAGAAAGACTCCTCACTGACTTGAAAATTAAAATGAGTGTTTAAAGTGAGTTGACCAATTAAGGTGGAATGAAAGAGCTATTCAGAAAGGTGCTCTCCAGTCCCCTCCAGGAAAGTTAAATGCTTAATGTTTTGTAAATCTCTAAAATTAAGTAGTATTAACAGTGAAAGTAGTTACTAGTTTAAGTATGCCTCTGACAGTTTTGTTTAAGAGTCTCAGTGCTGCTGTAGCTGGAAAGTCCTCCCTGATAGTTCCAGTAAATTAGAATGTCACAAGTATCCTAGGAGTCATATTATATTACAGATGAGCAAATGCCAGAGGTGCAGGAACTATGGCTGGAAATACTTCTACCCTTTATGCTGCTCTCTGGACCAAATATACAGGGTATTTGCTGTGCTGGTTGTGGCAGTCAGTGGTGGTAAATTTGACCATCACACATATACCCAACACCCACGTTATCTGATCAGCTCCTAGTGAAAGTGTGATAGCCATCTTTGAACAACAGAGAGAGAACACCCTTGGTCTCAGCCAAAGAACTTTGGTTGGTTTTCCCTGTTCTGATCCCTTGAGTGGCCAGGATGCAGCTTCTATCTCAGAACTGTGGCATGCTGTTGAAACACATGCCACAACCTCACCTTCCTTATAAAAATAGCCTAGTTAAGCCCTGTTTATTTTTTTTTCTTTTCCCTTTCACTAATCCCTTTTCACTGCATGCAGAAAGTATTCAGAAATTATGCTTAACTGGAATCAAGCATTTGAGTTCCTCTTTCACCATCTGGAATGACTCCTGTCCTGTAATGATTGCTGGAGATGATATCAACTACTTTTTCAGACTGACCATGCTGCATTTCATTCCCTTTTTGAGTTCCCTGACACAGCCTCTTCATCTGTAGCGATAGCTGCATTTCAGACAGATTTCTTAGACCAATGATCTCATAAATTGGAGAGGTTGGTGGTGTTTTGATGGTTTGGGAATTTTTTTTTGAGAAGGTTTGGTTTTGTTTTGTGGTGCTGGGTGTGGGGGTTTTTTTTGTTTGTTTTTTTTCCGTTTTTGTTTTGTTCTAGCCATTTCATTTCTTGGAATAGGTTGTGTGTCTTGGGCTGTGATGAGAGGTATGGAGTCGAAGGGTGATCTGCAATAATGTACTTCAGTGATCTGCAAGATGAAAAGTAATCTTCCAGAATACTGCCTTGGTACAATGTCATCTTGTTGATAAGCTGTAGAGATCATAAAAGGGGAAAAGGTCATGAGTCCTTGCATCTCCTCAGTGATGATGTTAATCTGCTGTATCCGAAATGCACAGGCACAGCACTGTCTAGTTTTGCTCAGATGGCTTTGGATCACAGCTCACCAAAAAATTAAGCCATATGAAATACCTAAGATAATAATAGATTTGTGTTTGGCTGGTTTCTTTACTGTTACCCTTGACTTGAATGGAAAATAGCTTACAACTTATGCCACAACCTGGAGCAGTGTAGAAGCCCCCCAAAAGCTATCCCCTCTCCTAAGCTACAGCAAAGCCTGTAAACCCATTTGTTGCCTAAAACTAAACCTGTTATGCAAAATCAGAGAATTACACAGGATAGACCGAATTGATACCAAGGAATAAAATAACATCAGCAATAACAATAAAAGCAAAGCCGTTTTCATTCTTTGCAAGGGCTCTGCGAAGGGGATGGACTTTTCCCCCCCTTTCTTCTTTTTGTCCCTCTTTGGAAGATTTTCCCAAAGCATCTGAAGTTCTGGACCCTGGGAAAGTGCTCCTCGGTTTGTGTTGCCCCCCATGTACACCTGGGCAAACTGATCCGCTTTCCCTGTAGCAAGTGGATTTCCAAGAGGCGTTTTCTGGAATGAGCAGCTGTTCTCTTCCTTAGCCTTCCTTCCCTTGACCCCCCCCAAAAAAAGCAGGTTTCTCTTCACCCACAAATGAATGCTGTCAAAAGTTCACTTGAAATGAGATGGACATGACAGGCAGCAGCTCAGTTTGCAAGCCTGGAGAGATGTACACCTGCTCTGTCACATTGCTGTCGTGCTCGTGTGTGGCTCAGAGCTGAGATTTAAGACTTCCAGACTGCTGGACACAAATAATAATAGAAATAAAGGGATTCAGAGCTGCATGCTGTTAGGAGCAGGACAGGAAGGATACTGCAGTGGTTGCTGTATGGTGAAATTTTGCACGTCTCCAAACAAGTTACTTATTTTAGGCTCTGGAAGAGAGATGTAGGCCTGTTGTATGCAAAGACCTTTATCATCCCATCAGATTGGTTTACTATTATTTATTTGCAAATTATTTTTTAAGGATTGTACTGTGTATCTAATTATTTGATGGGCAACAAAGAGTGAGTTGTTGTTACTCTGCTTCTTTTAATAATCCAAAAAGGGGCAACCACTTATTTTTCCAATTAAATAATAATCCAAATTGTCTAGTTTCTGTTGGAGATTGTCACAAATGCATTAGAATTAGTAGGTGTGGATATCTACCTGTTTCTTTTGCTGATAGCTTCTTGTCTTTTGCTTGGTACGTGAGAGTGAGCTGTCAGCATCCTGGATTCTGCTTGGGCAAAGTTCTGGGGTTTGATTCCTCCCAGTCTTGCAGCTTCTTGGGGTTGTTTTGTGTATCTTTTAACCCTGTATTTATTAATGGGCTGCACGCTGTTCTCTCCTGATGATCCCTGGGGTGGGTTAATCATTGCTGTGATTGCTTACATTCCTTAATGTTTTCCTTGATATACAATGTGATTTTTGGGTTGGAACCACATGCTTGGCCAAAACTAAGCAAAGCTGAAGTTAAAAAAAACAAGTTAAACAATAAAGTAACCAAAACCTGGCTGAAATTACAGGACAAACAATAGGTATCTGTGTCATGGTTTAAGCCAGCTAGCAACTAAGCACCACAGAGATGCTTGCTTACTTCCCTCCAGCCTCGTATAAGGATGTGATTCTGTATTTTCCTAGTGAATTTAAAGCACAGCACTGCACTAACTGCTAAGAAAAAATGAACTCTATCCCAGCCAAAAGCAGGACAATCTGACATTGCAGTTAGGACAGACTAGGCAAAAGTTATCTGATCCCAGGGGAAGTTGCAAGTGCAGCAAAGTTTGTCAAATAACTTTGGAGGTTAGAACTAAGTTTAAGCTAAAATAGGTTGTAGTTTAGACAAAGCCTGTCAAGTCCTGGAGCCTGGTTTTGTTATGAAGCTTTAGGCCTAATGCTGATGCTTGACAGCACCAAACTGGCAGGACTACAGATGCTGCTGGCTCAGTTCTAAACTTCAAAAAAACTGGTTGCCTCTAATAATTTATTTATGCAGTCTTGTGGTGTAGCTGTGAAGTGCCCTTCCTGCGTTTGGGGACAGATGCCATTTTGTCTCTCCATATGAGAATTAGTTTGAGATGGGGCTGAACTAATTTATCATTTGCAGAGTAGGAAATGAAATTTGAAGTCCTTTCAAGTCATTGCAGCTGCAAGGAAGAGAGCCTCGTCTGCTGTCCTGTTCCTGCCCTCTGAGCTCCAGCTCCAACTTTGCAATGCTTCTGGGAGGCAGCCGTGGCGAGGGCTGCATCCTTGTGAAAAGATGGCACTCCAAGGTCAGGCTGATCTCTCCAGGCATTAGCAGGTCCAGATGCCGAGCCAGTTTCTGTGGGAACAGTGGAAATATTTATTACTGAGCAGCACTGGTAGTTGCCTGGTGACAATGATTCTGTTAAAGCAAGCAGCATTATCTATCTTGGGGGAATATATGATGCTAGCAGGCTGGTCTTTGGTGACAGAGTGCTGTTTAATGTGAGCTGAACATTTGCCTCACTACTATTTTAATACAGTGAAAATACTGTCACTGCTTAAAATACATACTGTGTTTCTTTTATAGTTGTACAAGTGTTATGTTAGCTAGTGAATGGTGGATAATTGCCTTTTACTACAATACTCTTTATACAGTCACAATGAAATACAAGATACATGTTTTATTAGTTGTGAAATAGCCAACTTGACTTCCAGGCTTCTGCCGAACTTCAGTGTTTTAAAGATTAATCATCCCTGAAATATTTATAATGTTTGCTATTCTTGGCAATTTGTATTACCTGCAGCCATGCCACCTTTTCCATAGTGGAACAAGTGATTGAGGAAGGCTTTTCCTGATAAAAGGGGATGGCTGTTCTCTGTATAAACTACAGCGCTTTCATTAGCAGCATTACACTAAAACTGAGAGTATTAAGTTCCCCATCTGATGACAGATCAATCTATAAACTGATAGAGGGTGAAATTCAACCTTTTTAAGACTATCCACTGTTTAGTTCTTGTTTAAACCATTATGCAGTGCAGAGGTCTGTGTGGACCCGCTTCTTTCATGGCTAAATTTCCCACTAAATAAGGAGGTAGATTTTAAGCGGGTTTTCTCATATTGTGGGGTTTTTCTTCTTCAGTTTTTGGCAAGTGTGTCTGCTCATAGAATCTTCTGCTATCAGAAGGAACCAGGTACCTTTTACTCCCAGGGTTTCATATCAGGACTAGGGCTATTTAATGTCTTCATCAGTGGCATGGGCCAAAGGATCAAGTGCCTCCTCAGCAAGTTTTTAGTTGATACCAAGCTGTGTGACACATTGATATTCCTGAAGGATGGAATGCCATCCAGAGGGATCTGAGCAAACCCAAGAGAGGGGGCCACAGGAAGGCTGTGATGTTCCACAAAGCCAAGGAAGCCTTCACTGTAAGGGTGGCGAGGTACTTCAAGAGGTTGTCCAGAGAAGCTGTATATCCCATCCTTGGAAGTGTTCGAGACCAGACTGGGTGAGACTTTGAGCAACCTTGTCTAGTTGGAGGAGTCCCTGCCTATGGCATGGGGTTGGAACTGGATGGTCTTTAGTCCCTTCCCAGCCTAAGTATTTGATGGTTTTTCACGTGTATGGGCAGGGCATGGGGGTTTCTTTCTGAACTGCAGCAACAGGAAATGTGCTTGCTCTCACAGCAGCAGGAGGGAGTATGCTGTGCTACCTTTCAGGCCTGCAATATCTGATGCTTCTGTCATTTGTAACAATTTCCTGACAAGACTGATTTCTGTTCTCTAGTGGCCAACTCGGAGCTCTGATTTTTTCAAGTGTTAGCCAAGCCATAAGATGTGACAGAACGTGAATTACGGTGTAGTAATTCCCACCCAGCACATTCAGACGCAAAGATGAAGGCCAAATGGCCTCTGTGCAGTCAAGTGTGAATTATTGTGCCATAATTTAATTCCTATTATATTTTACTGTGATTGTAAAAAATGTTTTTATTAGTGAACTTCTTTAAGAAAAGTCACTTTTTAAAAAACAGAATTGAAAAGTGCAATGCTGAGCTTCTCACAGAGAGGTGTAAATGGCTTTGTGCAATAAGGAGTTTTGTTAAATCCTGAAAAATTGTATTTGTGTAGTTAATAACCCTAGGTAATGAATAGGTGTCATGGTGCAGACATCTGCTGTCTTAAAAGCTGACCTAACTCTGAGGATTCATTTTGTATCGGCTGCCAGGCAGTTGCTAAGTAAGATGATTAAGTTTCTTTGTTTCTGACCAAGTCTTGGTTTGATCTGGAAACCTTAGCTTGCAGCTAGTGTCTTGAGCCTTCCAATCTTCTCCCAGTGCAGGATATACAAATGTAATGTCTGGTGCATTTGGGTTTGGTCCCAGCAAGTGCTGAGCAAATAGACGAGGTGGTTTGGTGGCAGCAGTTTGGAGGAGCATCAGAAAGGGATCAGGCTCATGTGTAGAGGAAAAAATAAGCCAACCTGAAAACAGCTTGAGTGGTACTGGAGAGGAAAAACAAAAGGGCCATGTGTGCCTTAAAAGTTGATCTTAATTTTCCTTTTCCTTTGTCTTTCTACAGACCTTTAGCTTTTTTGTTTTTTGTTTTTTTTTTTTTTAATTTTAATTGAAGAGAAAAGTCCAAGCTCATGCAGTTATGGGGAGCTTAAAGGTTACCAGGCTAAAACCTTCTTCCTGATGAATTGTTTTTAAGGATTTAAAAGCAGCCATGTGCTTGAAATGACAGGATCCCTGGGGTATTGCCTGCCTTTCTCTTGGGATTCAGGAGGATGTTGAAATTATCCAACCATGCTGATCCAGGTCTGTCTCTTCTGTATTAGTTCCTCGCTAGCAAGTACTGTTAAATAGCCCTACTTCACTAGTCCTGGTGATAGCTAAGCACAGAATAAATATGAGATTACTATTAAAAGTGGGTACTTTCAATGTAGTTACTCTTGAAATAGATTTTACTCATGCTCTCAGCAACTTACAGTTCATCAGGATATTGATGGGGCCAAAGCTATTTCATTTCTGATGGATATATGGGTATTAAGAATAGCATCCTAATGAAAAACCACAGTAGTTTTCCATGTAAGTGATGCAATTACTGTGGTTTGGCATTAAATGCTATGGCATGGGAAAAACCAAACAAAAAAAAAAAAAAAAAACCCAAACAAAAACAAAACACAAAAAAACAAATGAAAAAGCTTGCCTAACTGTTTCAATTAAACATGAGAATGATCTCTCCATACATCTTTTTGGAGTTAATTGTCCTAAGCAACCAGGACTGAAAAATCTAGTGTGTTAAAGCTGACTAATATGGGTACAGGCATCCTTTAGCTAAAATCCCGAGGTACCACGGAGCACCAGGAATACTTTCACATCTGCAGCTTTTCTACACATGAGAAGACACCCTGTACTGGGTCTTCCTGAACATGCAAGATACTCCAAAAGGACTTTTTTGGGACAAGCTGAGGTCGAATGAGGCTGGTGCAGTAAAGAAAGAGCAGCAGAACTGAAGCAGCTTCCCCTTCCTTATCTTCATGAAGAGGGGAGATAACTGCCCACCTATTCCCTATTTGTTTTCACCTATTGCACCGTTACCTTAATTTGGCTAATTGCTAATTCCTGTCTGCTTTGTTAATGCAAAGCTTCCAGATAAAGCTCTTTTTCCTGAAAATGATAGGAAGCTGCCAGGGGTTGGAGACACCTCGACGTTCTGGACTGATTAAAGGGGTTTGGTGGGTGAGGTGGTGCATCCCTTCCCCCAGTGAATGGAGAAGTGCAGCACCAAAGGACGTCTTTACAGACAAAGCAGCTGCATAATGCTAGGGCAGAGACATCCTTTCCAGCAGTGCAGGTGGAAGCCATGGCCAGGTTTTGTAAGTGCAAAAGCTTGCTGTGCCCGTCCTTTCCATGCAGCTGGAGCACCTCTTTTCTGGATGTGAAAATCTGTGGGATTGCCCACAAATGGGTTGTCATTTCTCTCTTCTTTTTCTAAGGACTACAGCTGAGCTTAAACCGTTGGAGCTGGATAGGAAAAAAATACTTCTGGGAGTTTTCTGGCCCTAGTTCTTTCATATATTGAAGCTGGACATTTTGAGGTACTATAAGCTAAAATGAGAAAGTAATGTCAGTGAGGGAATGAATAATGGCCACCTGCATTCTTGCACATCCTCCTCAGTTGCTGCTAACCTGCTCCCATGAGATCTGGGCAGACCTGCTCTTTTCCTGTTAGGGAGAGCACTTTTTGCCCAGCAAAAGCCAGCAAGAAGCAGCTCTTTATTACAAATGAAACTGCTGATTCCCCAGAAGATATCTCTAACATCCGTTTTATCAACTCCACTCATGTTAAATGAATCTTAGAGCCATCTGATGTTTAATACCCCATGGCATACTCACTGTTGTTCAGTTGTTTCCTTTGTTGATAGTGTTTTTTTTGAATTGAATATGTTTGGTGATGTGGTTTTATTTGAATTTGGAAGACGTTTCCTGCTGCTGAATGAGCAACTCATCTGGGGAAGAGGCTGTGGTATGGGAAAAAATTAAAAGCATGTCAGGGACTTCAGTTGATTTTCCTTACTTGGAATTTCCCCGATTTCATCAAACAGTTCTGTGTTGGGCAGCCTCCTGGGAATATCCCTCCCATTGCCTGGCAGGATGATCCTTGTTCTGTCGTGGTTCTGCTCCAAGCTGTGGGATGTGCAATGGGGTTTTAGCCAACACCCCACAGATGCTGCAATCTGCCCATTGTAGCAAGTGTGGGCCTGGGCTGGTGGGTTTTTAGTTACAGTGCAGTACTGAATGCATCCCGTAAACTCAAGTGATTATAATCACAGCAGCACATACTTCTATATATTCCCTTGTGCTTTGCTGTGTTGTGCTGCTTTCTGCAGTGCTTGATAGTGGTGGGTGCCTTGTTACACATCCTGAGGTGTAAGTTTGTTTCCTGTAAGACTCACAGGTGCTAAAAATCCTTCTGAAAACAGTTTGTACATTAGAATGGGCAGAGGAAGAGGTAAGGACAAAAAAATACGTGGTTTTGTTACTGTCACTTCCTCTTATATCCTAATCTGTGGATACTGAAATGTCTGATGGATTTTAGAAGTTCACTCAAATTGTCACCTGCTCTTAGGTCTCCAGAATTAGGAGCCATAAATAAATATAGCATTTTAATACTGAGTTCATTTAATCACAGAATCACTAGGTTGGAAGAGACCTTCAAGATCACTGAGTCCAACCCATACCCTAAGTGTTTTTGGGGTCTGATCCAAATCCCATGTCAAGTTGGTGGTTCCATGTAAAAGCACTCTGAATCCAGTTTACTCAGCCCAGAGGGGTTACTTTGGGGAAGGCTGGACTGTTACATGGAGAAGGTACCCTGGGCTGGTCTTTCAAATCTCAGTGCTTGCAGTGTGTTCACTAGATTGTGGACTGCTCCCTTGCTCTGAGAGTTACAGCACTGTGCTTGGTCCTTATTCTCTTGGTAGACTGATCCCCTTCAAACTCTTCTAGGAACAATTAGAAGTCCATAAGTGCTGCTGATTTAAATTGTTTTAATGTTGTTTTCTCTCTCTGCAGCTCTTGTTGCTGAAGATCTTACTCTAACTTTTAATTCACAGTGTCTTGTTTCCATTACTGAAATGCTGGAGGCTGCAGTAAGGGCCGATTTAGCATCGGGAGCAGATGACAAAAAGGAAACTGGCTCTGGTATGTCAGTCTCATGCAGCACTTCTCTCTGCAGTGGAGATGGAGATGTGCCTGTTGGCTTACGAGCAAGGCAGTATGGCTGGCTGTGCTACTTGTGTCAGGCTGGAGCAGAGCTGGGAGCTTAGCGCCCTTCCAGCCAAGGCTGTGGAGAGCAAACCCATGTGGCAGTGTCTCTGCAGGCAGGGAAAATCCATGGTGGTGCTGCACAAAGCCAGGGGCTGGTACTAATCCTGCCAGCTGCTGCTTGCTGTGCATTTCTCCAGAGGCGTCCTCTTCCTCCCGCTAATGTGTCTGCTCCTCTGCTGGAGCGGGACAGTTGGCACTGGGGCTGGCAGGTGTTCTTGGGAACAGGTATCCCCTTTATTCCTCCACTCTGAGAGACACGCTCGTGGCCAAGTCCTATTTATCACCTCAAACTGTATTTTGCCAGCATTGCTGCTCCATTCTGTGTACATGTAATTGGTAATATGTTTTCAAGGAAGAATGCCTACTTTTAAGAGTTGTAGGAAAATCCAGATCACTTGATTTTGTTTTTCTGTGTGTGTTTATATACATATGAGGATGAATATGTGCTTTAAATGTCATTTTTGTACTGTATATATATAAATAAACCCATAAAGAGCTGGTCTGTCGAAACTTGGAATAATATGGAGCATTTGACATGCCTTCGTGTCTTTGTCGTGACTTGAAATCCGACCTGTCATCACAATTTGTAATCTGATAGGCATGTGCAATTAAAAATCTTACTATTAGATATTGCTCTGGGGGAATCGTGAGGACTAAAAAATCTAATAATGTTTAGTTGTTTTCCTTAATTTGATTTGGAAAAAAAAAAAACGCCTCTAGTCTAAATGCCAAATACATAATGAATTCCTATCACCAGCAGACACCTTAGAGTTTGTGAGCCCTGGTCACGAAAGTGCTTGGAAGTCATGTGTTACAGTATCAGACAGCCATAAAAAAATAATTTCAAAAAACCTCCAACTTGCTTATCTTTATAACACAACGAGCTTGGGCCGAAGTTTTGAGAGCTCTGATTTGTAAGAAGCTGTTTTGGTGTGTCTTTAGCACTACCACCTCTCCAGACACAGAGCACTTGTCGTGAGGCACTGCGAGCACATCCTTGCATCCTTACAGCTGCAGTCCTTGTTTCAGATTGCATACCTGAGTTCACAGGAGCCTGAGATTACAGAGCTGGAAGACAGTAAGATGGAGGAGATGAGGCACAAAATGGATGAACCTGTAGTGTCTGTGCAGTGTCCTTGGGGATCTTAATTAAAAACAGGATTGGGAATGCTGTTTAGTGGAAACCCAAGTGGCTTAGGCTATTTGCTCGCTGCTGTGATTTGTGGCACTGGTGCCAAAATCTTCCTAGTGGGCACCAGAAGGTGGGACTGCTCTATTTTGATGTCTGGCTGGATGTGGATTCCCACTTTGTCCTGTGCATTCTGCCCTGGTAATCCTGGCTGTCCCCCATATATAATATGTGAGCTCTTCCTGCCTTTCTCTCACTAGGATGTTGAATTGTGGTCTTTCTCCTCTAAACAGCCAGCATTTCTTGCAAAGCATAGTAACTTAATTATTTAGGGCCTGCACTGATTAGCCTCACATCTTGAGGCTATGCAGACTCTCAGCTGTGGAACATCTGGTGACAGCCCTGTTTCTCAGAGCCCTAGCCCTTGCACAAATACAGTGCCTTTCTTCTTTGGATAGTAAATGTATGACAGATGTGAAATTCTCCAGCTCTTGGGGGAGTGCTTACATGTTGAATTTCATTATCCCTTGTTGGCCAGTTGGCAAAATGCAATCAAGAATAACTTTTGAAGAGGGTTGGTGTATCCAATGTCGCTCTGGAACGCTATTATGCTGAGAAGTTTAGGGCACAGAAAAGTTGATACAAGGAGATGAGATCAGTTTCTCTAGCAATCATGAAAATGCAGTGAGTTAAAAAGGATAAACTCAGAAGTCAAAGGGAGCTGTGGAGTATGAACCTTTCTGAGAGTTAGACTCACAACCAGGTTAGGGGCCAAGTTTATTTTAATAGGTTTCACTGCAGTGTGTGATTTTTCTTTTTGTTTTATTTATTTGTAATTTTTCTTTTGGGTAGTTCACACTGGGTTATGGCAATCTGAGTGTCTTGTGGAAGTGGTAGCTGCAGCGCTGTCAAATATTCCTTAGTTTTTATAGATACTTTCATTGGTGGTTATGTAGTAATAATGCTTACACCTCTAGAGGATTGTGTGAAGCCAAAAACACATATGAAATGGTTAGTAACCAGATATGCTACCTAGAAAGCAATAGAAATAGCAGCTAAAGCTGTGGGAAAGATCTAAGTAGAGCGGGAGAATAATAGCAATGAAAGGTATTTTTTCCTGGGAAAGCCTGGGTGAAGGTTTATTTATAAAGCAGAATTCCTGGATTTGATATTAAAAAAACCATAAATTTCTTTTGATACTGTCAAATTTTGACATCACTTTGTCTGTTTGACATCACTTTTGCTGTGATGCCTCTGGTGAGTTCTCATGGCTTCGTGTGTGTCATGCTTTCTCCTGGCTGGGCTCCTTGTCTGAGGAGTGGGGGTGCCAGGCTTGGCCAAATGAAGACCATAAATGCAGGGTCCTCAGTTCTTGAGCAGAGAGGTTGATTGGGCTCAGCTTTTAGGGGATTGCAGGGCTGAAAGCAAAGTCTGAGAGAAAAATCTTGCCAAGAAACGGAGAAAGCTATTTACTTCCTGACAGTAAAATGATGCTATTGTGTAGTAAAGGGAGTGATGGGCTTTTCTTATTATAAAGATCCTGGAATAAGTTTCTAACATTATTTTTCCTTCCCTCACCTTAGTTTCCCTTCCTGTTTACCAAACAAGGAGTGGAGAACTCACCACCCCATCCCCCCACTTAAAATAGCAATCCAACAGATCATCTTGTCTGGGGAGAATTGTCACTGTTCCTCAGAGACTGTCTCCAGGGTAACTTTGTTTGCAACGTCCTCGAGGGGCTGCTGCCCTTCAGATGTTGTTCTGGGAAACAAAGCTTTTGCCTCATGCCCTCAAATACATGGCATTATAATCCTTTGGATGTATCCGAGCACTCGCATGAACCCTGCAGAACACACAAGACTGTCATGCTGAAGTAGGACAGGACTGAATAGGTGTCAACAGGATGTCTTGCTAGCAAATGTAGCCACTTATGCACTGCAATAGATGCTCAGTGAAGCAAGATACTGGCTTGAACACAGAGCTATCTTGTTTCAAAGCACTCTTCCTTTCAAGAGCTGTGCTGTTCAGACCAGTTCCTCTCTTTGTATTGTTCCTTGCCGAGTATTAATTGATGGCCCGTTAACTGACTCGCTTTCAAACAGGGACTGTAGTAAATAATTTATTACTTGACTTGGAGGTTATGTGATGGCTGGGATTGTCAGTGTGACACTTGCAATCTGTCCCCTTAGCAGGAAGAAGGGGACATTGGAAGTGTACATCACACATTGACATCAGGAAACTCTTTGCCTGGAATACGTGCGTCCAATGCAGAAAGACCTGATAAGTCAAAAAATTTGTCAGTCTCCATACTTGCAAGAAACAGTACAGATTTCTGTTGTGGTCTTTGAGTATGTTACTAGTTAAGTAAACTTAATGGTTCAGAAAAGGCAGCTCATTTCATGGGCAAAAGAAGCAAGAGAGACAGATTTCAGGTTTGGGCTCTTTCTTTTATTGTAGAGGGTAGTGTTGGGATGTCTCCAATGGCAGGCTCTTCACTTTCATGAAACTTGCATGAATTGAATTATTTATGCTCTCTGTCCTTTTTTTGCCAGATGGGATTCCAAGTGGAACAACAGGCTACAAGTGGTTAGGGGGGATCGTGCAGCAGACACGATCTACAAGACTGATCTACATGATCTTGTATTAGCTCCAATACTCTTGGAGAGCAAAACAAACAAAAATAATCCCTTGTGGTACGCAGTTGGTTTGCCACTGCCTGTTGCTTCCTTGTATGGATGGCATCTGTTAGCCCAACTTTCTCTGCACTAGCAAGGCTGAGGAGACCTGTAGGGGCCAGAGCCCTCTGTGGCCTTGAGTGCCAGAAGTCAGCAGTGAGGGGAATGTGGGCTGTTCGTGCAACCAGGCAGGGTCTGTCTGGAGACCTGCAGTGCTTCCTGAGCTGTGTTAGTATATTAGCTGCTGACTGCATGTAATCTGTCACCAGCACTTGTGGCTGAGAGGAACAGGGATGCTGTGGGAGTCTTTTCATAGAGGTGGGTGTCTCTGAGGCAAATGCTATGGCACCATTACAATTATATAATAATGCTGTTGAAATAAAACCCTATGCAGTGCAATTACAGATGGGGCTTCATTTTCACAAAGTTTCTGGATTCGACACTGCTTTCCTTAATTTGACACCTTTTTTCCAAACAGAATGTCCAAATGGTCCTTAAATTACACTGTGAGTGAAGAGCTTTATAGTAACCACGCAGAGTAATGTGTTTAAATGAAAGCACAGTGTTGTTTCAGTCTGGGGTTTCAGATTTACCTTTCAAATGCTTTTAATCTCTATACTGCAAATTTGACAGATGCCTTTTATTGGTGGAAGACTTTTCATCTAACCTAAAGGACACAGCATTTATTTGCATTTAGGCAGGAGTTTGCAGCGCAGTGAATTAGCAGTAAGCCGATACTTTAGTTCTTGTGTTTTCTTTGAGACTGCCTTTGTATTCTTTTGGATCATAACTTGAGTGCCTTAAGTTTCACATATGTAGAATGTATCAATGCTGATTTGCAATGCAGACATGCGGTCTGCTGTGTACCTTATGCATATGCTAGGTACTGTTAGTGTTTGTATCCTGTGCTGTTTTTATTTTCTTCCACGTTTAATTCTGCTGCTAATACAAGGTTAAACCTGCAAAGGCTATAATGAAACAAATGAGAAATATTAAACTCCGAGTGTCCTTGGCATGGTGAATCTGACTAGATATCCCACAGTGCTGAGGTGCTCTAACTTTATCACAGTTGTACTATAAAGTCTTTAAGAGCCAGAGACAGCTTGCTGGATAATTGTGGAATATCTAGTACAATATCTTGGCAGGCTGGGTAGTTTCTAGTGTGTTTCATTTTTCATCTCATTTAATCTTCCTAGTGCCAATGTCTGTTCCTATCAGTCAGGTGTTGCTATTCCATTTGCTTTGTGGTGGTATGATCAGCTTTCAGAATTGTAGTGACAGCTAGAGTGTCTCCCAAAGCTGCAGAAGGGAAACAAAGAATTGTCACAGCACTGCTGTAAATCTACCCCTGGGGATGCTGCACAACAGCATCAGCAGGAATGGGCACTGCCCTGTCCGCTGGATGAGGATTGATTTCTAAACATGTCAGGGTGTGCTTCATGTGGGACCCTTCTTGGTCACCTTCTTGCTGCTTTCTTCTGGGTAAGTCTCCAGGTAGTGGAGAAGGCAAAGAACAGTAGCTATAAAACTCTCATGGCCTGGCAATTTCTCTCTCTTTTCATCTGGCCTCAGACGACTTCTTATTTTCTTT
>VXBU01016504.1:1050952-1137500 GCA_013400315.1 Bombycilla garrulus | reverse complement strand
TTTTTTTTTTTTTTTTGATTAATCCATTTATTTTCAAAATGGACTGCCTACTTGTTCTGGCTGGTCTTGGATGATGATAAATTGAGGGGGCAGTCATTTTCAAAATAACATTCTACTGGCATCGTTCCTTGCTCTAGGTGATACTTTTTTGCCTGGTGAATAGAGTGGTGTCTAAATAGGAGCAACAGCTGGTCTCTGTGTGCATCACGAGAGATGGGAGAAGCATATGGTACAGGAGATACCCTTTCCCAAGGAACTGAGATGAAATCTGCTAAACCTGACCTTGTTTGCAGCATCCTAGTGTTTGCTAAGGTCTAAGCTGTTCCTTGTTCTTTTGCTACCTCTGTGGAGAGTGTTCTTTGGGTATATCAATGAAAATAATCCAGGAAAAATATTTAAGTAAATTATTCTCTAGAAAGGCTTTTATTAAGTATTTCCCTAGTTTTGGATCAGCTAATTTAATAGTAGGCAGGGTTGCTGTCAGCAACAGTGTACGCTCACAGATCCCTGTTAAGATGCAAATAGTTACTGCAGCTCTTGACATTGGAGACGCTATGAAAACACTGGAACCTTCCACACAAGGAATAATTCACTTTACTCATGATTTTAATAATTTAAAAAAGCAATTAAATATCCCCTCTGTTTTGAGGTTTGACATTTTTCCTACTTCAGCGTGATTTTTCCCATCAGAGCCAGCTGTTATCTGAGTTTTGGTGGAGACATTCAATATGTGCTTGTTAAGAAAACTCTTTGTCATTGTGAGGGCTCCTGGAAACCTCTTACCTTTCATTTACCCTGTGGATGAAAAAAGCAAATGCACATGAAAAATGGAGTTTTAGTGTTTGATGGCCAGGCCAGATTTTGAACAATATAAAAAGAAAATGTGGCTTCTTCTCAGTCATTTCAGGATGGGAGATCAATTTTCTAACTAATGGGACACTGCTAACCAGAGAAAAACTCTTGACTAAAACCAGCTTGGATTAAATTGTATTTCATTGTGAGTCCAAATGAAATGAATGAAATGTTTTATTTTTGCCATTTAGTTTTTTTGTTTGTTTAATAATGTTTTAGCCTAATTTTCTTCCAGTTTATTTCAAAATAAGCTTCCAGAAGGCACTCAATGACTTCAGGACTGCTTTTGGGTGACTAGAGTATTTAAATGAAAAAAAAAAACCTCAATAAATTACTTTGTTAGGCAGGAAAAAAATCATCTCCTGCATCACTGAATTTGGCATCATTGAGATATCTTAAGATATCTGGCATGCCTTGTGATACGCAGTGTTTTTCTTAAAAGTCTCACTTTGTAGAAAAAAGTGATTACCTTAGGCTGTCAGCTTGTGTTTAAAAATAAAAAATTCTGTATGACCCTCAAATTTAGTGCAGAGAGACTTTTGATGATGTGATTTAAAGTTACTGCCTCTCTAAGACAAGGATTTGAATTTGATGACTACAAATATGCATGTTCTGTGAAGTTCTCTCTCACAGTTGTTTTTGGTTTCCTGTTTGCTGCTTGTGAGATTCATGCTACTCATTAACTGAATAACAATGAGGGTTATATGGGAAGGGTTGTGGTCCCTGGAGAGAGACTTCATTGGAGGCATTGCCTGCATCTTTTTAACCTGAGTTACATTGAGTCCTGAGTTATATTATCCAGTAAGGGGATAGTAAGGTTGAATAGTGAATGCAGTTAAGTAGTACGAAAAATCTTCCTTACAGAGCTGGTTTGACTGGGCTCTGTGCAAGATTCTTAAGTCTTTAGTTACTTTTCATGCTCTTTGCCTTTTCCTGCATTGCTTTCTTCTTCTTCAGTAAGCCCTTTTCCCTCTTGCTGGCTTGTCATTCTTGCTGCTCCTTGAAGGGTTGCTGGCAGAAATGTGAGCGGGGTCAAGGGGCTGAAACAACCCTAAAAAGTGATGAGCTTTGAAGGAGATTACAAGATTTTGAAAAAGAATTAAAATGACGTGACATTTTCTGTCTTAGGAGGGTGAGGCAAATGCTTTCAAATTTAGGCCTGTGCTGTTGTGGGCACCATTCAAGGAATACATTCAGTTGTTTTGACATCATGGGGTAGTTTAGTAAATGAACACCTCTGCCTACTAGTGATTGATGCCTTTTGCTGTTGGCGGCGCATAGCAGGTTTTGGGGAGCTAGAGCAAAGGCAAGCAGAACATCTGAATGTAGCAACTGTAGGGCAACTCTCCTCAGCATCAGTTACACACTGGAAGACAAGAAATAGATTGTAACTGGGCACTGGCTAGAATCAAATACACCTGAGGAGCAGATGGGAATGTTTGATTGGTTATTTGTTTATTTTTGTTTGCTGGTTGTTTTTTTTTTTTTTTTTTGTTGGTTGTTGTTTTGTTGTTTTTTTTTTTTTAACCTTACTAGGCAGATTATTTGTCAGTCTTAGTCTGCTTAGGCTGGTGTGTGCAGGAGGACAGGTTTTACAAGCACAAGAACAGCTTTTATCTTGCAAAGAGGCAGCAAGCATGCAGACCCCTCATCTTCATGGGTTACACATTTTATGAGATGATTTTCCCTTCACTTCTAAATGTTCTTCTACGTCTATTGTAAGACAAACTTGGCCAGAAGAATGGATGGAGTGCAGGAGAAGGACCCGAAGGCTTTCATGGTCTGCAGTGTAAGATCAGTATTCTGCACTGTCCCTGGGCACCAAATGCATTCTGCCACATGATACACTAGATGTAGCTTTGGGTGACTTGGAATGTGTCAAGTGATGGCCCCTGGCATGTAAGCAGCACATCTAAGCTGTAGACTTAAGAGATGGAAAAAAAAGTTCAAATCTGAATAATAATATCCTTTTTCTTTCAGTGTTCCCCCAAATTCTGTTGTACAGCTAGCTGCAAAATACATTTGTTTCAGCCTGCATCAGAATGTAGAATTGTGTTGGTGTTACTCACTTCTTCTGTCTTGAAGTATCAGTATTTATTGTAGCTCCCAAACAGTGGGACAGTGGGATGCTATCAGAAGACTCATTGAAAAATGCAGGTTTTTAATGCTAACAAGCTTGTAGGAAAAAAGGGTATGGGAGTACCTTGTACATTAGCATTAAAGGAAAGATGTCAGAAAGGTAAAAGAGTGCAGCCTTGTGTGCATTTGTCAACATAGATGTCTGTAGAAGTCTATTATTAATTAGGAAAGTGTTCTACTACAGATTATAAAAATTAGCAGGAGACTGATTTCAGTTACTCTTGTTTGTTCTCATTAACACTTTAACATAATGTGCACTTCAGTCAAGTAAAGAATGGAATCTTTCTGGTGCCTTTTGAGAGTGCCTCAGAAAGGACCTTGATTTATACTTTACTTTTTAGCCTAATTAAAACTGATGATTAAAACATGCAAGTCCCTTAAGATGACTGTGCTAATTTTTTTTTAATAAGCTGGGTAATGTTTAAGGTTCAGGGTAAAACTGTCTGAAAATAGAATTACAGCATCTCATTATGTTTTGTACTTAAACTTAAGTAATTAACATCAACACCACCACTGATTGTGGTTATTATTGTGGAAGGTCCTACAGAGTTTCTAAAATCACATATGAATGACTGTTCAGAAACACACATGGCTTACATCTCTTGGCAGCCCTTGTCTTGCTGTCTCTGCATTCTCCCAGGACCTCATCAGGCCTGATTGTGTGCCTGCAGTTTTGGGGGGAGGTGCAGTCACTGTGTGTGTAGAAGGGCCCAACTGAGATTTATCTCTGTTGGGCGGTCTAGTGATGGGAACGAAGGAACGGTGACAGGAGACATCTGATGTGACATGTTGCGGTTTTGGTGACTGGACATTGTGCTCTTAGAGGGTAATTGCCAGACTGAAGCTGCCTTTACATGCTGATTTGGGTCTTGATGTATTCTTGATGACAATTTTTTTCCACCTCTCATTTTGGAAATCTCGCATTTGCTGCTGCTGTTTGAAGATGCAGCCTTGCTTACGTCTGTATGCATTTATTGGTTTTGTTGCTCCCACTTCAAGTACAGAGGGGTTGACCCTGTGTGAGCAGGCTCACCCCCTTTTCTGCACACTCCCAGGGGCTCTGCTGTGTGACCAGACCACTCAGAAGAGCAAAGGACAGTCAGGAGAAGCTGAAATCTTGGGAGGAAGCTATCTGACTGCGTGCTGAGCTTTGATCGACTTGATGGCATTTTTTCCAGCTCTTCTTGGGGCTGCACAGGAGGCTTACCACGTGTGTAAGATGTGTGCTTAGGGTGGCAGGAAGCAAGCAGGCCAGCACTTTCCTCTTTGTTGGTATCATGGCATGCCACAGAAATCAGCAGAAATGAGCCCTTGGCTATGTGTTCCCAACCTATGGCTTCTGTACAGGGTGAAAATGTATTCTAAAATGGTGCACTAGCACTCCTGCTTTTTATGCCCTGTTGTTGTATTATGTGAGATGAAGGGCTCTGTTTGACTCTTACACTTACAGTGCATGATTTGGTCTGATTTGATTTTGCTTGCTGATTTAGACAAAACCGATCACATGACTTACGGATACAAGGAATCTTGTACGCCTCAGTCCTTTGAGGTGCTATAAAGCATCCTTTGCCAGAAGCAGACTAGTCTCATCTCATTGCTAGATTACTTTTATGGGAGCTCTGGGCAGCTCGAGTCTCACAGTCCTCCTCAAACTCTGAGGATTACAGACATTATTCCAAATTTTCGAGGTATTGCTCTGGGTCACATTATCTACATGTGATGAGGGAAGTGGGTATAGTTTGTGCATAGGGAAGCAGAGACAGATATTAGCTCTGTTGCCATTTTATCAAAGCTGTTGCAAACTATCACTTGGATGAAACATGAGCACACAGAGACATAATGTCAAAAGGTGCGGTGGACTGTAGGACAGTCTGGCGTCCCCAGCACCTCCAGTGATGTGATAGGGTCTGTATTTAACCTGATGAACAAGAACAGGGCTTTACCCTTGTCAAATTACGTTGAGAATTCACCAGGGAATGAAACCTTAAACTTCGTTGCTGCATTGCATTGGGGTGTGTGAAGGATTTTAAATAATGAATCCTGCTGAAAATAGTTCCTTTGTATAAACAGAATGTAAATGTTCTCATTGCTGGTCTAATCTTTAAGACTGCTTTAGCTTGTCTGCCTACTCGGAGAGCTGTCTTCAGCTTCTTATATCCTTTACTTGTTGCTTACTTTTTCATTCTTGGGCAGGAGTGATCAGATCACCTCTATTTTGAGAACAGCAAAATTCTGTGTACTTCAGGGTCTTATGTTGCCTTTGCCATGGTAGTGTCCAAACGCTTGGCAATGTTTCAGGGACTGCAATGAGAGTTAGATGCACACTTTGCTCAGGAAATGAACTGTGATGGCAGGAGCCCTGACTCCTGCTTGATTGTACTAGTACATTCTCTAGCTCTCAGATGAATGGTGTGGCCAGACTGTTCTTAGGAAGGCAACACTCCAAAGAGGCTGGCTGTCCCCAGTTAATTTACAGGGTACGGTCCTTGGTTTGTCCTAAGCTCTTTGCCTTACCTAGATGTCGGCAGGAAGTTGTTGCTGAAACCCATGTGAGGCTGTCATTTAGTATGTGGATGATTACATGCTAGTCTGTATGTCCTGGCCTTGTTCAATTTACTAGCAGAGCTGCAATTTCAGGGCTGGACGTGCTTGGGTTTTACTCCACACCCGTGTGTGACCAGCGGTATCTGGAGGAGCCTCCCTTTGCTGTGCTTTGCCCGGGTGAGCTGTGCCCTGCAGCTGTTGATTGACAGCTGTTCTGAGACCTCGGTGTGACAATTGACAATGCATTGAGTGGCACTGAACCAAAATGCCCAAAGGAGATCGGGAAAGATGATCTGGAGAGCAACTGGTGGCCTGGGTCATGTCTTTTGGGCAGGGCTGGCAGCCCTCCAACCAAGGGGCTCTCTCTGACGAGAGGGAGACCTGTCACCCTTTGGGTTTGCCAGCAAAACACTCTCTCTCCCTGAGGCACAGCTCCTGCTGTCTTCTGTGTTGGCTCTTAAAAGGTTTTGGGTCCTTGTTTGAATTTCTGGTGCTGTTCTGTGAGGAGGACAGAGTAGGTGATACCACAAAACGAATGAAGGCACTAATGTGAGAGTGTTTTTTGGGTTTTTTTTTAAGACATGTAACTTGAATGTTTTCACACTTCACTTCCTTGAAAAAATAAAAGGTTTTAGCCTTCTGTGCTTAATAGGTTGCAATGAAATGTAGACGTGGGTATCAAATGAAACAGAATTTCTAAATTTGCTTATTTGAATTATTGTCCTTGAAACAAATTGTTTTCACTCTGTTTTATATTTATATGAAAAACGTAATCCCTTGTACATTTACCTGAAAGCGTAATAGCCTTTTGTTTCTGCTACTCAAGTCTTCCTTCAGGGGGAAAATAGGTGTTTATTCTGCCTAGGGTTTTTGCAGTTGCTTACAGTTTAGTACTCCTTTGTACAGCGAGTGTTGGATTAGCTCAAAGCGCCAGGCTTCATTGTTTGGCACTTTGGGACATGGAGGCACTGTGAATAGGTGTAAATAGCAGTTTATATGCATGGTGAATGTTGGGAAGCCGGGATTACTAGGAAGCAGCTTCAGAAACCTGAGGTTTATTTTAGCTTTGGGTGCATCCACCTTGGCTGCTCGTCTCTTGAGTGTCACAAGGAATGAAGGGAGATAGGAAGGAGAGTTAAAATGCATCTCTTTGGTACTCGGTGGCTTACTTTCCTTAACGTGCTGTGTGACTCTTTTGACTTGAATACCTGGGTCAGATCCCTGGAGGCAACTCATCAGTAGGTTTGCTCTGACCTCAAGACTAGGGATCCTGGAGATCTGATGCTCTCCCAGAGTTGGAGAGATGTTAGTTGTTGGAAAGTGTTGGGCAGTGCAAGAAGGCCTCGGAGACAGAGAAGTTCCATTCCCGAAGTGCAGAAAATGCCTTCTGTTCTCCTAAAAAAACCTTGCTGTGTACTTTGGACTACAATTAGTGCAACATTAATAACTGAAGAAGCAACTATTGCATTGAGACATTTCTTTCTTTTCCTGTTTTGAAGAAAGCCAATTATTTAATTTTCAGTCTTCCTAAACATGGCAGATAAATAATTTAGTTGTTTTGCTTCCTTATTGGAGGAAGTATCTGCTTTAGAAAAAATTAGATATGCTTTTACATTTAATTTTCCTAGTAAAAGGAATGCAAAAGGAATTTCACTGAGTCAATGAAAAATAGCTCTATTACAACAGCTACTAAAAGTGAATCTTAAAATTTATTTTTTAATGGAGTCATGAAAAGCATTGGCAATATTAACAGTGTGCTTAGGTCTCTTTCTCTCTTTTTTAAATTAAAAATAAATCTTCCGGTTCCATTTATGTTAATGCGCTTAGTAAATAATTAGGTAAAGAAAGAGCTGCAGGAATGAGGCTTGGAGTTAACAACCAGAAGGGGAATGCAGTGGACTTGGGCTGTATTGTTTCCAAAAGACTTTTCTAAATGTTAGAAGCTCATGGTCCTTTAAGCAGGTCTCCCCACTCAAGGTCACCCCAAACTCTCTGTGCCAGGAGTTAAATGTGCCGTGGATGCACTGAGATTGTCTTGACATTTTGAGCAAGACACATGAGGATGCTCTCCACGTTCACAACAGTTGCTTCTTCTCATCAGTCTCTGCTGGCTTTCTCTTTCTTCTGAAATTTGGTAGAGATTCTTATTTCCTCCTGCTTTATATGTCGCTGAAACATTTCTTTTTTCATTACCTACTCCCCTCCTCTTTCCAGCTGCCTTTTGTGCAAGAAAAACCCTCGATAGCTTCTTTTTTTCTCTCAACCTTTTCTGTCAGTTTCTTTCCTTGTATCCAGGGTGACCCCTCGCCCTCGAATGCTTGAACTATGGCTCTTTGTCTCAAGATATGTCAGGAATTAAGTTCTCTGGGACATTCATCTGAGTCACCTTTTTTTGCTTGGGAAGATGCTGTGGATGTTTATGGCAATGCAGCTGTATGGCAATGTAGCTGATAGTAATGTGGAAAAAAACAACTCTGCCTTTGCTGAAACTTTGTCTTTTTTATAGTTTTGATGAAACAGCCAGGACTGGGGGGAATACTGAAGGTCGTTAAAAAAAATTCATGAAGCAGTGTCCCTTGCATCCCCGCCTGACAAGATCTGATCCTATTGGCATTATATCATTGGCAGGATGCTGGAGTGCCGTACTGATGTCAAAAGCATTGAGATAAATGACAGCTCCATTAATTGGGAAGGCATTTGGGCTCAACTTGGGAACGTCACATTTTATAGGTGTGCTTGGGGCAACAGAAGGGCTAGCGTGTTGAAAAGTTACTGGGCTGGGATATTTACTGCTGGGTATGTTAATGTGAGTGCCAGCATTGCTCTGTCTGTGGAGCTCGCACTGCTGGAGAGGGTGTTTAGGGATGCTGGGCACATCGCCTGGAAGGAGGTAGACTCTCTGCATATATCAGGTTTTTTCAGCTGCAGTCCCTTAGCACAAGGGGAGCTGTACACAGGCAATACGTGCTGCCTACTGATCAGGCACACAGCTCCTGCCCAGACCAGCGTTTTTAGGGAGCTACAGCTAGATCCAGGAGAGTAATTAGGCACTTCAGTTGTCATTGAAATCTGTGGGAAGATAGGAAGTAAGATGTTAGAACTTTGGTAGTTTTGTGGATATCTACGTTTGTTGTTCAACAGAGCATAAACTTTAAAAAATGCTGTGCATGGGTTTGGGTTTTGCTGTGATGCCAGTATTGTAGCAGAGGTACATGCAGATGTTTTCTTCAATCTCACGACCATGCCAGAGATTGTGGGCTCTGCCTACAGAGGTAGCAAGGAAGAAAATGCATCTTTTGCATCTATTGCCCGGCTTTAGACAGACTGCAGAATTTGGTTGCTCAGGAATCTGTGGAACAGAAATGCTCTTTTTGATAGCTTGCATGCTGTAACATTATCTTCCTGATGACAAAAAAATATTGCTGTGTTTATACCTCAAAAATTCCTGTTAGTAAATGAGAACTAAGAAAGGTGGTTATTTATCTTCTGTAGCAGAGAAAACATGGCTTAGTAAATTTTTTGTACGTGGACAATTAGTTACACTTGTGCAGCTCAAGTAAATGCCATCAAATTGCACAGCAACAACTGTGCTTGATTTGCCCAAAGAACTATTACTTACAATAACATGCAAACAAAAAAGAAAAGAAATTAAAAAAAAAGATGTATCCTGGGCTGATTTTCACATTACAGGCTCATTTTTGCGAGGGACTGACAGTGAGGCATGGTTTTCTGTTTTAATTTTGTGAAAGAACTCTGGAAACCTGCGGTCTTTGTGTATATATGCCATGCACATTTAATAAGGAAATTACAGAGACAATAAAATTGGAGCCCTGACATGCCTTTTGTTTTACTTTATTTTTTTAAACAAACAAACAAACTCAAGCTGCTTGTTAGAGTTGAATCACACTTGCAGGCTTCTGCTGCAGCCATTGCATGAAATTAGTTAAATAATTGAAATTGCAGCTGGCTCTGGAGACAGGCAGGTTTTGGAGATAATGACATAAAGGGGACCTTTACGGCTTCCCTACCTTTCCACAAGTGGCAGCCAGGATATACGCATTTTAACTAACATTTGTGCTTCAGGTAATTTTATGTGCCAAGTAGGTCTTGAATAAAGCTTGAAATCCCTTTGCTTTTTTTCCCTTATTTCCTTTTTTTCCCATGGTGTTGATTAGTTAACAGGCTGCTGTTAATAAAAACAGGAGTTTTCTGTTGTTGTGCCCTATGCTCAGCTGACAGTCTGGACTTAACCCCAGGCCAAGTGCAAAGCAGTGAGGGCATTGCAAAAGTATGAGGCAAAGCTTGCAGTAGTGGGTGATCTCATTTCCCAGATGAGATTGAAACTTTCTCTCTGCAGAGGGTGAGAGACTTGCAGGGGAGTCAGCTCAAAGTGAATGCTTTAGCATAGCTGGTGTTGGAGATTCACAGTAGTCTCAGAGCTGGAGGGGATGTGGCTGAGCCAAAAGGGAGGTAACCAGCGGGAATATCAAGCCATGCATTTATTAAAAACATCTTTAACGTGATGCTCATCACATGAATAGCACTGACTGTATCTTCAAAATGATCATAAAAGCAATAGTAGCTGTGGGGGGAGTTTATCAGCAGTAACAATAATAACCCAGGACTCAGGTTTTCCAGGCACATTTGGGTGCTCAGCAGCTGTGACCTGCTGGAGTTGCCCATTGCTGTCGCTCTCAGAGGCCAACTCCCCTGTCACAGCCCACTAAAGGTGACCTGCAGAACCTGCTCTTCAGGTACTCCCCATCAGCTCCACTTTCTCCATGCCTCACTTTTTTACTTTAAAAATGACAGTGAGTTGTTACTATGGCTGTCATGAATCCAGCTGTTGCCAGGCTTTAAACGGTGTGATGATCACCATGGTTCTGATAACTCGTGCTCTCCAAATTGCCAGCCTTTTGAATGGTGATTTTTATGGTGTACCCTATCTCACAATTCTCCAACTGGGCGAGGCCCCAAAATAATATTAAACTATTTGACATGGAAGAAAAAAAACAGTCAAGTAAGAGAATAAAGTTCTGCAAGACCTCCTGGTAATGCTGTCTTTTCTCCATATGGTTCTGATGGAGAACAACCAGGTAGATGCTTGCATTTCAGATTTTCGCTGTTGAGTCAGTGTTTGACATGAGCTGGAAAGGAAGTTGTTCTTTTCAGACGTCTTGAACGTCAGGAGCATGGGGTAAAAATGGCAGTGGTAATTTTAGCTCAGAGGAAAGAGGTTTTGATGGTTTTGTAGCTGTAATGGCTTCACCTGAGACCAGATTTTTGTTTTGTTGCAACTGTTGTCAGTGGTTACACTTGCCAAAAACAGAAATTGGATTCTGTCTTCGTATGCCTCAGCTGAGTTCCAAAATGTATGATTTGTGGCAAGATTTTGCTGTAGGCACTGGGAATATTTTTTTTTTTTGCTGATGTTCACTAAGAAATTGAAATTTATGACAAACATGGCTGTTTTTCTTACACCGTCTCCTATTTCTCATCTTTAACATTCATTAGAGATGGTTTGTTCCATAAAATCCTAATCCTAAAGGAACTCAGAAGAGTGTTGCTGTGTGCATCACTGTGACAGTGCAGATTCCCTATCTGCTAAGAAAAGCCAGAGGCTTTTTTGATCATGCCAAAATAATTTTGAGGGGAAAACAGAGGAAAATTTTCCCATCCTGACTGGAGTATTAGTGTCTCCAATATAATCATTGTATAATTTGGGAGTGGAGAAAAGGGCATGAGAACTCCTCAGTGAAAAGATTGGATTTTCAGTATTTGTAAGCACTGTATTTTAATTTGAACTTGTTTTCAAAGTTGATAAAAAATAAGTACTTGAAAAAGCATTCAGGATTAGTTTAATCTCTTTCTTTAAAAGCTGTTTAAATCAGGAATTCTGACAATTTGAAGATTTTTGTTTTGCATGCATTTTTCTTTTTCCAGAAAGACTTCTCAGAATTTCCCTTCTTCTTAAGAACAGATTTAGTTTTGACAGATCCCCATTTTCTGATGAAAGAACAAGTTTTTTTCAGAACATTCTCAGCCAGTGCTTCTGGGGGCTGTACACAGTGAACAACACCAACCTGACAAGCATAATTTCTTAATCCACGTGTGTGTCAAGTAAAGCATAAAACCAGGTGCATGTTATGCTTGAATAAAATTGTGGATTCTATGGAGGTTTTATAGTTTTTTGATATTACTAAGTAACAGTGTGACTTAAACCACAGAGCTTTGAGTTTAAACTAAATGTAAAAACAGGTAGTTTTTTTGTGCCTTTTTTGGAGTGAGACAAGTTACGAAACCTGGTTAAAATAGTAGCATACTTTTTTTTTTTTTTGTTAGTGTATTGTGTTGTCTGGTATGGAAGGCACATGCTGCAATTAACAAATTATTTTGTGGGGGAAGCATTTGTGCACATGGCAGGCCTTGGAAAATGCACACTCACGTTTCCTTCAGAAAAGCTGCTCTTTTTCTCTGTCTTTCTTTCCCCCCCCCTCCAGAAAGAGGTATAACACATTACAAAGAAGGCACCACTTGTTAGGTGGGTCTAGAGCTCTTACAGGTGAGGATAGCAGAAATACATCCAGTTGCAGTAACCCATAGGTCTCTGGTTGGTTGCTGGAACCAAGGCCTGGCCTCAGCCATGGTCCCTCATTTGCAGGTGAAAATATAATGGTAGGGTGATTTCCTGCAGCCCTTGGTCACTGGCTCCTCTTCTGGATGGGGACGTCAAAGCCAGGCAGCAGTGGCTAACCTAAAAAAAATGGTGCTGTTGCAGGTGATGGTGCTTTCAGCTCATGCTGGGCTCTCCAGCTCTTCAAGGTGGTCTCCGACAGCCGCCCGTGACTTCTTGTCAGTTTTGGGGCTACTCTGTGTGCCACCGAGCCTGGGGAGCAGCAGCACACGTACAGATGTTCACTTCTCACTTCAGCAGAAATGTGACAGGCTTTTATCATCCCTTCTACATCTTCTAAATCTCCCTAAAATGGCGAGCATACAGTAACAGAAGGAAGAAACCTCTGCTTTTTGGAACACTTGTTACTTCTCTTCGCCTTGGCACACAGTAACCCTGTTCTGTAAATTTGCACAGTTTTGTTCCGCAAAGTCCTGTGCACCCTCCAAATCTTGCTGGTCTCAGCAGTGGATCAGCAGTTCACTGGCCTGAAACATCTGTGGGATAGCTGCTAAAGCTTCGGTTGGCTTCTTCATGGACACAGTTTTAGCCCCTGAGTCACTCTGTCCTCACCCTCACACAATTTCTGAGTGCTTTTCCTGCAGACAAGCAGTGAGGTGTTGTTCATCTAAGCTTCTTTGCCTGAATGGAGTTATGGGCAGAAGTGGTCTGATAATCTGGGATGTCTGGACTAGGAAGTGCTGTCCCAGACCAGGCTGGAAGGTAGCAGTTCTCCTGCTTTTATTTTATCTTTTGTGATTTTTAAAAAATATCTGTACTTCCACTCCTTGCAGTAAATTTCAAAGATAGTATTTGTTACTTTTTAGAAAGCACATATTTTTTTCAGTGCCCTAAAACACTATGAACTTCAAGCAGCCTGAAACCTGGAATTCTCATTTTGTTTATGATAAGATATAGGAAGAAAGAGTAATGAAATAACCTGTTAATTAGGCCTAGATATTATTTTCAGCTGGATGCTGATGTGTCTCACTTGATTTCAGCAACTTCTGCTAAGCAAAGTGACTCTGCTGAGGTTTCTTTGGCTTACTTGCTTATTGTGAGTGAAAATAATTGTTTCAGTGATTTTCTTCCTCTGATGGTTCTGAATTGACTTCGTTACTTGAGGAATCTTTTAGCTACTTTCCTGAAATTTATTGTTATTGTGACTGTCCAGGCTGCCCTTGTATTTCACTACAGGTCTTTATTTTCAATGTGTGTGTATATATATATTTATTAATATTTGCAACACTTACAAAATGGCATTACACATCTGTGCCACTTTATAAGCTTCTTTCCCCTCTTCTAGTAGACAAATCTTGAATGGAAGTGTAAAGTAATGTCTTGTTAGTTTTATGCAACCCAGATTTTAAAATGTGGTGGAAAAGTGCCTGTGGTACGTACGAGGAAGTGAGGGCAAACATTTCCTGAATCATTGTGTGGATCTCACATGAGGATGGTTGGGAGAAGCTGTAAAACCTAAGTGATGTGTATTAATAGAATCATGCTAAAGATCATGGGAAAGTGTTTTATTATATTCCAGAAATATTGTATTTTTTTAATGGTAATTTGAAATGGCAAGAAGAAAATGAAGTCTGGAAATTAATTTGACTGTTACAGTGTAACTTTGCTGAGAGCTTATGGTAGGGCCTATAGCACAATTAATTCTTCTTATGCAGTGACAGAGCTGCTTGACAGCTGCACCATCTGTCTGGGCATGGGATAGATGGGATTTTATCAATATTTATTTTATAATTAACCCCTACAATGCTGGCCCACATATGGGAGGAGGAAGGGGTTTAGAAGTTGTTAGTTACTGCAGGGTTGGAAGCAGGGTGTGGACTGGGAAGGATATTTTGGTGACTGGAAGCAGAGCAAGAGCCCACTTTCATAGGGATTGGCTCTTCTGTTGTGGTGGGATATCTTGAGATCTGAATACAGACTTTGGATTAACTGGGCATTGCTCATTGCCATATGCACCCACCTGTGGGAGCTGAAAGATGGTAGCTTAGCAAAGTGTAATATAACTGAGAATACTGGATTCCCGTGGTGTCTAGTCTGGGCTGAGCAGAAACTGCAGCTTTTTCTGTGCTGATAGTGTTTCTCTCTTTTGCCCTGTTACTGTTCTTACCAAACAGTTAGGAAGTTAATTGTTAGCCAAGTCTCTTTTCCTTGACTTGAGGGGCAGTGACTCGGTGGGATGCAGAAATACAGACCAGTACATAACAGTATTTTACAAGTCATGTTCCTGTATGCAGCAAGACTATGCCACAGCAGTCTAAGGATATCCTGGAGCTGAGGTCTGCAGCTTGCCCCTGTTCGCAGTGATTTTGGGGGCATGACAAGCCAGGCTGTGCTCCTGTGATTGTACTTGGCTTTGGTGTGTTGGTGTTGAAGAACTGTTAGTTCTGGTTGGAGCATTAGGCTTTAGTGATAGAGGCAGATGATGTGTGTAGGGTTCCTGCTGAATGTTTCCCTTCATGATTTTTGGCTTTAGTTGGAGGATTGGCGTGTGAGATGTGTTCTCCTCTGCTGTCATTACTAACTCCCTTCAGGGCTATCATTGAATTCAACAGGAGTTTTAACACAGAGTTCAGGGAAAGTGTGGTAGGCCAGTCCAGTCTTTGACAATCTATTTTTTAGGAAATAACTTTTTACACTGATGTAATGATATCTTACTTAATAGAGCAATACGGTGCAGAGGAAAAAACAACAGCTCCATTTTTTTCCTGCACAATAGATGGGTAAAAAGTCAGCTTAGGTTAATTAGCTCTAATTTCCCCTTCTTTCTCACAATCACTCATTTTTCGGTCTGGAGATGGTAGGAGACACCTTACTCTTTCTTCTGCTCCAAGCAGTGAGGACATCCCTAGGGAAATTATTACTGGGTCAGGCTGAGAACTTGCTTGACCCAGTGTCTTGTCTTCAGCAGTAATTAGCAACAGATGGGGTGAAGGGAAAAGTAGGATGAGAACAATGGCACATCTGTGATCTTCTCATATAAAGAGTTTCTAATCTGGAGATAACATCTGGGCTGTCAGGTTAAAGCTACTGATGGACCTTGTGCTATGGGAATTTGTCTAGTTCTTTTTGAATGTCTCTGGCTCCTGCACCATCCTGCTACAGTGATTTCCCAAAGACACTATAAGGTGTGTGCAAAAATACATCACTGTGCTAATTTTTGAACTTTGTATCTGCAAGTAGTTTATTCACTTCCTTCATTTGTAGTATTAGGAGGAGTATTGAATAATTATTTCCTGTTACCTTCCTACTTGCCTCATACTATTACCAATGCTAGGCATGTCAAACCTCTCTGTCTCTCTCTGATGTCTTTTCCAAGTTGAACTTGCTGCTTAATAATGGGGCTTTGTGCCTGTAGGCTTCTTTACCTGCATGCCTTGCAGCAGGATGCTGTCTCTGTGCACTCTGACCAGTCCTGAGGGCTGTCATGGAGACATGGGGAGAGGCAGAACAGTTACTTCTCTTCCCCCAGCATTTCCAGCTCTCTCAGCTGGTGACAACAGCTAAGCTGGGGATCCTGCTTCTGCACTGACTTGCCATATAACTGCTGATGAAATGCTTGGACTCATTTCTATGTGTCAAGAAGCCCCTTGAGATGGTAGATGAGTGGGACCAAGGTTCTTGCATGCTGCTGTAGCAGCAGTGAAGCAAGCAGAGGTGCTGACAGCACTGCTGAACTGAGGTGTGCAGGGAAGATGCAGCACCAAGGTGAGCATTGGGTTTTGCCTGAAGTCCCATGTCAGTCCTTGAACTAAAGGTCATGATGGTTCTTCTGACTACTCCTTGTGGACCTGGCCCACAATCCCTTCAGATCATGCTTTTAGGAAGTGAGGACAGGAGCACTGATCTAGCTTCCATTGCATGGCAGGCAGAACAACCCGAGATGTGCCCTAACACTGTGGGAACTGAACCTGCATAAGTGTATGAAATAGTCTTGCCTGGGGACTCCATTTATCTTTAAGCTCTAGTTAAGGTCCTTACATAGTCCATATGATGGAAATAAGTCAAGATACCAAGGTGATGACCAGAGAAATTGGTTAAACACCAAACAACAACCACACTCTGGCATTTGTTTTGAGGAAACTAAAACAAGGCATTATCTGTAAAAACTGAAGCAATCAGTATAGTTACAAATACCTAATCTCTTTTAGACCTTGCTTCTCTTCGATAAATGACAGCAGGATCATTGAACAACCCTGAGTACTGCCATCAGTGGAGCTGATGTAATTTGCCACTGTATTTTCTGATTTTTTTTCCTTTATTATTTCTTCTCTTTTCTTGACTTGTCTGCTTCTCTCTGTCTTGCCTACCATCTCATTTGGTTTGAGAGCTACGTGGGCATCTTGGAGAAGGTGTTGAAAGCCTGTACTGATCACCTAAGGAATTCTCAACAGCTTTAACAGGGAGGAGAAGAGGTCTTAGGGCCCTTGCTGACTGGTTGTTGTAACTGCTTTGTTTTGTGACACACGTGAGTATAACTCTGCTTCAGCATCCTGTGTTGCTGGGGTGCCATTCACAGGGGCTGCCACCACTGCAGAGTCCCTATACCATGTGATGGGAGATGTGCTAGAGCAGGAGTGTTTGAGGGTCTGGTCTCTTTATCAGTGCCTTTCCAGATAAAGATATGGGGGAAATGGATTTATTAACACAAAAGACACTTTGGTGTGTTTTTTTCTCTCTTCCATGCCCTTTTCCATGCCTTGTGTTTTTTATATCCCTTTTTCTCTTTGTTTCTCAAGAAATCTCCATGGCAACCTCCCTGCTAGGAGGAGGATAGAAGCCAGGCTAAGAGAAGCAAGAGAGAGGCAGCCTGTGAAAATGGCCTGGATGTGTGATGGAGTTGTAGCTTTGTCTTTACTCATTCTGTTCCTGAAGTAACTGTATGGTTTGGGCTGTTACCGAGAAACAGAAGCATAAGGTATGGTGGTGGCAGGGAAATTCACAAGGGGCAAGAATTACATCCATGCTGGTTTGAACAGACCCTTGGAATCTCTAGTCCAACTTCCAGCTCAAAGCAGAACAGTTGTACATCAAGCGAGAGTGTGATAAAAAGGAGAAGAAAAGGAACACCACTCTCACTATCAAACTAAATTAAAGACATGTATGCAAGATCTCGAAAGCACAAAACCTCTTTAATTTTGAACAAAATTCCCTTACAGGAGCAGGGTGATAGAGAAAGGAGCATGTGAGTTTGTGCACAGACCAACAACCTGGGGGATAAAGATAAGAAAACAACCATAAAATGTACTTCCCAGCTTTTGGGAGAGCAGGGACACTGGAGGTAGGACCGGGAAGCTGTTGTTGGAAATATTGCCCAAGGCTGCCTGGGGTTTGGGAGTGTCCTTGTCCAAAGCAGGGCAGTACTGCTCCTGTTGCCCAGAGCTAAAGTTTGTGAGAAGGCTGTCTTGACTCCTTTAGAGAGGTGACAGGTCAGACTCCAGCAGATAATTTCTGGGGGTCTCCCTGGCACTGAATCCACATGATGCGTACAGGTAAGCAGGAGGAGAGGATGGAGAGAAAGTTGACCGAAACACCCAGTGAAGGGCTGAAAACCTCATGCAGAAGCAGATCTGGGCTGCCGGAACCCAGAGTGCAGGAGGTAGGGACCTACCATGTGTGTGGTGCTAGAGGAGGTTGCCAGACATTTCACTGCAGTATTTTACAGCTATGCTGTGAGTCAACAGCCTGTTCAGTTTGCTCTGGATTGCTAGGCCAGCTGCTGTATAATCCCAGCCACGCTGATAAGTGGAAAATAGAAGCCTAGGGAAATATGACCAAGCCTTGGTGAGACACAGTGCAATCATTCTGTGCCTTGCAGGCAAATGCAAGTGTGCTGTGATACCAAGCCCATGCAAATGGAGAGGTTTTCGCCTGGAGCTTCATGCAGCTGACACACAGCAATACCAATTGTGGCAGGGCATGGGTGTAATCCTAGGACAGCCCTGGAGCAGTGGGGCAGAGCAGATATATGGGCCCTGTCCAGTATCTGAATGTAATGTAAGAATCCAGCTGAAGGATATGAGTGTCTACAGAGCAATGTAAGAATAAAAATAAAAAGAGACCTCTCGGCCTTGTCTTCTGCTCCTTCCATCCATGCAATGCCTGTGTGGCTTCTGAAGGATAAAGTACTGCTGGTGCTCGTGGAGCAATCATCACATCCCTTCACACTATCCTTGGTGTGTGCCTGACAGCAGCAAGAGAGCCTTTTAGCAAACTGAGGAGTTTATCCAGTCCAAGGCCATTAAGGAGAATGCAGAAAAGGAGCTGTTACTGTTGCCAAGGAAAAATACAGCTCTTAACTTGTGACAAAACCAGCCATGGCTCTGGGTTATGTCAAGCTGGCCTGGATGAGTCCCTCAGCTTCCTGACTTCAGGAAGTATTGGGGTGTATTTGAATGTCCTCATGTATGGTGGAAGGGCTTTCAGATGATGGCATTCATTCTTCAGGAGCACAAGATGCTGCCGAAAATGGTCACTGGGACGGGCAATACCAAGGTCTGTGCATTCCTAGAAGTTGGACAATGCAGAGTATGGGCAGGCTTACCCAACAGAGCCAAACTCTCCACCTCTGATAGCCTCCAGCCTCCTCATTTCTGCCTGCTGTCTCTCTGCTCTGCTACCCTTCCTGAAACAACTAAGGGAGGGAGAAAGAAACAAAACCCAAACGCCCTCCCAAACGACTGTATGGGATTCAACTAAGCCTTTTTGTTGGGGTAGAATGAAAGGTTTCTTGTAGGTTCTCTTTGTGTATTTATTTTGCATAGCTGTTTTAAATTGCATTTAAAGAAATACAAAGAAAAAATATCTTTATAAGGAATTTGTTTTGTTTGGAAGATATATCAATGGGACAGTGTTGGCTGTGTGTTTAAAAATGAGAAGGGGATAATATTGTTTGAATGTTGCTTTCCAGTTCTGATGTGCCTTACATATTCCTTTGTTCAGTGTGAATCTGGATAAATAACACATTTGATTGAAACAACTGCCACAAACTCCTGCCTGTGGCTTTGAAGTTAAGTAAAATTGCGGCACCTCTTTGTTTAATTCTACAAATAAATATGGTTTAATTTTAGAAACATGTTGTTTTGTCGTGTCCTTGCCTGGCACAAGATACAGAGAAATAAAATAAACTCTCAGTATTTACCAGCTTCACCATGCTTTGCTTGCATGTGTTGAACAGGGATGGTGATGCAGTAAACATTCACAAAAATGGGAATTGCTCTATAACCTAGAGGTCCTGGACACAGGCCATGCTAGAGGGAGGTGAAGCAAGGATAATTTCCAGAACTGTCTCCATGTGTGACAGATTCATCAACAGGCATCAGTCAGAATAATTTTATATTTGATTGTGTTTTCTTGTTGCCACTGGTGAATAAGGATGGAAGCAGAAAAGGCTGCTCATAAAATGGCTCTTGTCTGTCAGCTGAGCCTTTGGAAGCTTTTTCCTGTACTGCTCTAAAGGTGGGGCTTTTTTTGAAAAACGTCCTGTCTCTCAAGAGTCCTACCCTACTCTGGAAGAGCCTCTGCTGGGTGTGTTCTGAATCTGTCAGGCTTTGTGTCTGTTAGGACGGCCTCTTGCTGAGTTCTGTGGCTGGTATTCAAAGTCATCACTGCAGAGAGAGATATGGTTGGGTGGTGACAAGGCAGGGAAGACTGATGTGATGCGTTCCCCTCATGGATGTGTTGTGTTCAGGGACCTCTCAACACACTGGTGAAGCTTTCATGTCCCCTTTGGTGTTGGAACAATGACTGAGACTAAGCTGGTTTCTAAATTTGGCTGATGTTGGGCATCCCCTGCAAGGCATGTGCTAGAATCCCTGTGTGAGAAAGAAATGAAAGAGGAGGGGGTGAACATCTTGTCTTTAGGTAAGGAACGGGAAAAAAACAGTTTAAAGTTGGTGTGACAGGATGCAGTACAGGCAGGTTTTTAGGAGCTGATCTTCCACTTTTTAGATGGCTTATTTGTTTAATTCTAGCCAGCTCAGTGAATTAAACTTTTTCGCTTCACCTCACTTAACTTCTGTGTGCAGAGAGGCCTAAGCAATTGATATGACTTTTGCTTTTTGCGGCTGTTATTTTCTCAGGCGTGTTTTTGATTACTGTTGTCTCTGTTGCAGTTATTTGTTCTTCTGCAAAAAAAGAGTGCAAAGCACTCATACTCTGTATATATTTTATTCCTTTGTCACATGCATCAGTTTGAAAACAAAACAAAAAAAAGGACAAATAAGAAACAGAGAGAAGCAGGGATCCCTCCTTGTAGACTGTTCTCCTCAAGGGATGGATTCTCATCCATCTCTTAAAATATATTAAAATCAGAAAAGCAGTATGTTACTTTAGATTTGCTCTGGAAGTAACTTATTTAGAGATTACAGGAGAGTTGTGTCATTGAGCAGCTGAAAAACCAGTGATGCTTGTGATACTGCATCTCAGCCATTTCTGTGCTTGGCTTTTGACAGAAAGCCTGACTTGCCCAAGGCGTGATAATATTCTGGCAAGACACACATGCTGCACCTGTGTGACGTAGACCCGCAAGCCAACAACGTGGCATTGTTTCACCAAAGTCACCATCACCCCAAATCCTTTTTTCCTCCTCACTTCTGCCTGTAGCAGTAAACAGACACTTTGGATTTGATTTGTGCAACAATATTATGATGTGCCCATCTTACTACAGGCGTCTGGTGAAGCCTCACGGAGTTATCTGCAGCCTGTGTACGGAGGTAGTGGGGGAGCTGATTGGCATGCTGTCTTCTCCCTGTCTGCTGGTATTAGTATTCATATCAAAGAAAGCTGTTTGGTTCCCTTTCTCCTGAGCAACTGCAGGAGTCAATCACTGCTCCCTGATGTGAATGGCAACAAAGAGAAACTGTTCATTGATTCAGAGCAAAAGAGCCCAAGTGGGTGCTTTGATTTCAGAGAAACTCTGCCCTGCAAGGGATCTACAAGGCTTGACTGCCACTGTTTTTGCAAATTTTGTCCAAATTGTGACTCCCAAAGTGTTTTGGCAGTAGAGTGAAAGACAAGCAGGCAGGCCTCATGGATAATTTTACATTAATAACTATGACTTATATGTGCCAGTGTAAGACCTATGATTCCACTGTGAGAGTCAGACCATAATTAAATATCTAACTCTGTAGTGGGGCTATGCTGGTGGTAAATGGGGTATTGACTTTTGGCTCATATTTTGACTAAAACTACAAACACAAGGCAAGAACTTCAGCAATTCCCAATGCCTAAGGTGGTAATGTATTTTGTAAATCAATAATATATTAGTAATAAAAATGACCAAAGCATGCATCCATTAGGAATTCATAATAGAAATTTGTTTAGGTTATATAGTGTATGTATTGATTGCTGCTATTTAAAGATGAAGTATGGCTTTGAAGCAGAGTGCTTATATGTGTAGCTGCCTGCATTTTAAATTCATTTATTTTTAATACGAAGATGGACTTGATAACATGGGGAAATATGTATGAATAGAAGTCAGCATTTTATATTGCAAAATGTTATGGGAATATAAGTGTGCTGAGAAGCCACAAGTAGATGTCTGATGTTTCTGAAACCTAGATCTTGGACTTCAGCAAAGTAATAAGCAATATATGTGGCAGCCACTATTTGCAGCTGCAGGCTTCCAGGTAGCTTAAGTTTTTCTTGGCTTTGTGCCTTAATATTGAGTTGCTTACCTGTCCATTTTGTGGTAGAGTGTGTAGTGTAACCTGATGTAGTACAGGGATCGTGTATGCAGGGCCTGCTTTGCCTGACTGGCAGGGTCAGGCTGCGGTCCAGAGCTGCCAGCAGAACACAGAGCTTGCAGTGTCTGTGTCCTCTGCAGTGCTGCTGGCACGAGGGGCTGCATCCCAGAGACGACTCAGTGACAATGCCAGGGGTGGGAGTACCGGCAGCACCACAACTGGGAAGTAGGATTTAGGGAACAATACCCCAACCCATCCCAGCAGCATCACACTAGGCCCCTACATGTCTCTGATGTTGATCTCATACTGCAGGGTGTACCCTAGCTAATAACACCGAGAGGCCAGTTAATATCCATTACACTAACTTATTACATAGCCATAGTGGAAGGCTGAGTTAAAGAAATCAAAACCAAAAAACTCCAAGACAGACAAACCTACTAAACCCATGCTGCCATAGTTATACTTTTTATCCATCCTTCTAAACTTACTGTGGTTGATTGGTCCAGGTCTAGTGCACCTACAGTTACCTTCTGTAAGGACAAGGGGTGGAGAAAACAATTCACATGCCATAGCTGCAGTCTTTGTCTCACTGCAGCAAATAAAAACTGTTTTAGATTACACAGATTATGGTTCATTATGAAAACAAAGCAAGCCTCTGACTGAAAATCCCATCTGTTGATTTGCATTAAGCAATTCCCTTCCTCCTCCTTGTCTCCTCCTTTTTTATTCCTAGGCATTCAAAGAAGCTGTCCTGAATTTTTTTTTTTTTTTCCTATTTGCAACCGTTCAATATACAAACCTTCTCTTCGTGGATAAGCTTAGCAGCTCTGCATGAAAGCTTACTGGAGGTTTTGTTTTGTTTATTTGGGATTTTTGGTTTAGGGTTTGTTGTTGATCTTTTTGGTGTGGGGTCTTTTTTTTTTTTTTTTTCTTTTTCTTCTTTAAGTTCATAAATTCAGTGTGTTCCATGCAGCTAAATGCCCCCTTCCTCTTCCTGTTTGCTTTCTCACAGATCTACATAGATCCTTAAAAGAAATCCTATGATCAACAAGCCAGACTATTTGCACAGTAAAGATCTCACCCAGTAATTTGTGAATCAGGCATTGGTGTATTCCAGAAAAGTACTTAGTTATTGTTTAGGGACTTCAGCTGATAAGGAACAAATCATATATATATATATATATATATATGTAACCTGTTCCATGGTAAATTGCTCACATGGTTAAAAACATTACCTGATTTCTATCTCCGGTTATCAGACTTCAGCTTCCAGATCTTAAATCTTGCTTGCCTTTTTCTGCTAGATTAAAGAGAAATCTCTTCCTTTGGTAGTTACCTGCAGACTAAAATAGTCTTTTAGACTAGTTAAACTGAATTTTGGTGATTCACTTGTCCAACTGGCTTTCCAGGCTCTACTTGATTTTTTTTCCTTTAGTTTTTAAGTTCTTTTGCAAACCCTTTCAAAGTTTCTGACAAATCCTCTGAAGTGTAGGCACCACAATGTGTACATATTCCAGGAATGGTCTCATTAACACTTGATGCAGGGCAATTTCATCTTCCTACTTCTACTTATTATTCACCTCCTCATACTTGCCGAGATCGTGTTTGCCCTTTGAGCTGCAGCGTGTCATTAAAATTGTTATCAGTTCGGGAAGCAGTCTTCTTTCAGAGTGACTGCTTGCAAGGCTGTGGTCTCACATAATGAGCACTTCTTGTATTCGTACATGGGCTCGTGTTTGTCTGTGTCGAAGCGTGGTCTGCTCAGACAGTGTGTAGATCAATCTGCAAAACCGACAAGGTCCGTGTCATTACTTAACATTTCATCAGTTTTTGCACTGACTGCAGATTTGGCAAGCTCTGAGTTTATTTTCTCTCAGATCATCGAGAAGTGTGTTGAATGATTTTGGACTGATGAGGTTCTTGCTGAACTTCCAGAAATGCTTAGTTTGAGATGACAGTTCCACATTTACGTTAGTTTTTGAGAAGCAGCAGCTAAAGCATTTTTCCTATGTGCAAGTGGACTTATGTTCTGTTTTCATGCCTTTTTTTTTTTTGTGGTTATATATATATTTTTTTAAGCTTCTTAGTGGCAATGTCCCAGCATCCAAAATCAAGCTCAGAAACAGCAAGGGGGTTCCTAAGAAGGCTTTTGGGTTTCTTACAAACTCCCATTCTTCAGACTGAAAAATATTGAGTGTTTTGCTGTTAATATCTTTCCAAATATCTGCTAGCACAGAAAGCATCTCTTTATCACTGTAAATGATGAATAATTCTGTTTGCCTCTTTCTAAATACAGATTGGAGAGTGTTACTTAATATTTGTAGGGAATTCAGTTTGTGCTTGATAGCTGGTTGTCTTTGACCCACAAATTTAACTACTTTAAAAATACTGACACTCTTTTAAAAATTCTGCAAGCATATTTTTTCTTAGTTTGGTGGTCTACAGTTATTTCATTTGTGTTTTGAGCTTTTAGCACTGCATGTTTGTGTTTTCAAACTGTAATTTGTACTTGTTAACTATGCTGCTGCATTTTTTAAAATTTATTTTTTTAAGTGAGGGTAAGCTATTTAACAAAAGAAGCCATTTGTCATGATTGCAGAGTTGGGGATTCTGTCATCTGGAAACAGACTTCTCAGTTTACTGTCTGCATTTTTAATCTTAGATCTTAATTTCTTTTTAATTTTGTGTTAAGTATTTTAACCTATGAGGAGCTATATTAGCTAAAACCCTCAAATATTTGTGCTACCAGTCAAAACTGTGATCTTTTTTTACTTACCAAGTAAAATTGGTTTGTGGTTATTTGCTCATAGATCTCTGAGTGTTTGTTGATGGTGGTGGTGTTGGTTTTGTTTGTTGTTGGTTTTTTGGGGAGCCTGTGTGTTTGTGGTTTTGGTTTGGGCTTTTGTTTGTTTGGGTTTTCTTTTTGTCTGTGATCAACACAATCAATAAGGGCAAATGTCAGAGTGCATCAGAAGGACTGGCTCAATAATAAACTTGTTCAGTGACTTTTTATATTTTGCCCAGGTTGTTATCCCTTGAAAAACTTATTTTTTTTTTTTACCCTACACACTTTGAGGAGCTTTATTACAGAATAGTGGGGAGGCATTAGAAGAATTTTAAGTGTAAAAATCTGATTTATTTTATGAAGATTTTTTTCTTTGTGCTCCAAAAATTCCCTTGAAGGGACAGTGGCAGCAGATTTCTTCCTCAAATATGAAAAGGGAGCAGAAGATGATGGAAATATGTAACAATTTTATACCTAGAAAAAGCAGAAAATTCTAAATGTGAAGTATAAATAACTCTAGAAGAACAATGCTTGAAACAGGTACAAAAGGAAATGGATATTATAGATAGAAGAAAAAATGCTTGAAATGGATCCTTTGTTAGATGAAAATCAGTTTAAATGTACTGCAACATAATTACATTAGAAAATGTAATTAATAATCTCCCAGAAAGTTTTATGGTGGTGTTTTTTTTTTTTGTTTTTTTTTTTTTTTTTTTTTTTTGTATGGTTTTTTTACAGCTTAAATGAATCCTTCGAAACTCTTTAGGGGCAAACAGCACAGGGGATTTATTTACCGGGTGCCAAGCAAGTGCTTGGTGTTCCAAGAGCCCTTTCTGTGCCCTTCTGCCTGAGCATCCTCTGGTGTCACAGCAGTGCTGGAACTTAAAAAAAGTCCTGCTCTCTCTGACACCTTATTTTTAGGGGAAGGAGGAATGGACTATTTCATCAGGTTATTTTGTCAAAAATATTTCTTTGCCTTTGGGCCCGCTATCTCTCTCTGATTAGGCTGGGCAAATATATCCTGGTTTCTGCTGCCAGAGAGATCAGCAAAAGATTTACTTCTTTCATCTGACTCTTGAAGGAGGACAATTTGAAACAAGTCTAGTGATTGTGTTAAAGAAAAAAGGATAAAAAAGAGTCATCCATCCATCACAGTTGTTTGCAGTGGTTTTCTCCCGAAGCAACTTAGATAATTTTTTTTCACCCATATTTTCATTGAACTGGTGAGTATTGTGCCCTCAAGTGTAGCATCTGCACCTGTTTGTTCCTCAAGCTGCACGACTCTCCTTGTGTGCCACTGTAGCTGCCGTTCCTAACCTGCACACATTTCCTCTTCTCTTTAAAGGGTCCTTTGGGGCACAGACCCTCATTTTGTTCAGTTGTGCACATGGGTGTCTACAAAGGAGCCCTACAGTTTCCCATAGAACAAGTAATGAATTATGATATCCAGTGCTGCAGGGACTTTCATAAAGCAGGGCTGCCTTTTAAACAGTATGAGGTTATGAGGTTGTGGAAATATTTTTTTTTTATTTTGGTGTTTGTTCTTTTTTGTTGGTTTTGTTTTGTTTTTTACTGAGCACAATGTCTCTGTGACTACTCACACTTGTTATTGCTGCTTTTTAAAATGCTATTTAGGCTCTTGTTAACCACTTTGAGGGCCAGAGTGGAAAAATTAATAGAAACTTGTATCCTGGGACACCTCCACAGCTGGTGGGGTGTGGGAGGGCAGGATTCAGAGTCTTTAATTGCAGATTAAAATGTGGTAAGGCGAGTTTGGAACACTGTTGTGACCTGGCTGCCCCTAATCTGCAATGGCAGTTCTGGTGGTACCACAGGGTAGCATCCCCTCCCTATTACAAAGCCCAGAAGCTCTCACCTTTTCACATGACTTTTCTGGGAGCAGTTGATACGTCCATGGCATTTCTGGGAGCCTGCAGCTGGATGTTGTTTCAGAATTTTTTAATTTTTTTTTTGTGACTCACCTTGAGATGGGGGCAGTAATGTGTACGTATTATATCGACACACACGCAAATCTAGCCATATAGTGTTTCTGGAACAATATTTGCACAGGTTAGATTAGGTGGGAAAATAAGGACAGTGCTTGCTGTGAGCAGGTGGGCACAACAGGAAACTTCATCACTCAAGATTATAGTTGTGTTTCCTAGAAGGTGAACTGTTTTCTGGGGGTAATTAATTCTTTTTCATGTTTTGCTGTTTTCTGCTGAGGAGAAAGGGGTACCACTGGCAAAAATATACTAATTCCTTGAAAATCTGCTTTTACTTCAGGTATATTTCTACCTGGAACAAGTGTGCATGTTTCAGTTCATTCCCCAAATTTAATTCTCCTCCTGTTCTTTATTCTTAAGATTGAGGGGAAATAAATAAAGTTAGCCACTTTTCAGATGAATGTAAAAGCTCTTTGAAGCTGCTAGTAACTTCAAGGTGAAATCCTTGATATTTTGAGGTCAAAGGAGGAGGGGGAGTAAACGTCATAGAGTTTGGGGAGTCATGATTTAGAGGACTGGAAAGAATGGCTTGGCACAGCCTACTTGTAATTCCCGTTAGTGTATGAGAAAAAAGAAAGATCTTGGATCTCATGCTGGAGTTCCTTGGGTGGAGCTCTTGTATGGCATGCTGTGGAAAACCTCATCCAGCAGCTGGGGTCTAGGTTATCTTTGTAGATTGCTCACAGTTAATCTACACTAAGAAGCACGCATTGGTTTCTAAAAATCAGTGACCTTTTGGATGTGTTCACTACGGGACCTCAAATGTCATTTCGCCATGTAGAAAAAAAAATCCATGTGCCATTTTGCCAGTTCCATATGCATCATGCCTTTCTAGAAGTTTAAGAAGTGCAGATATATTAAAAAAATATAATGCAATGCAATTCTGAGAAGTCATGATCTTAAGGTGGTCTCAGACTTCTTTATAAAACATTCACAGTTACAGCTAGTGGAAAGAACAAATTCCCTGTTGCTATTTATGGCAGAGACTCAAAGGAGCTGTGATGGCTAAAATACAAAGAAAAATCAGTTATTAATGGTCTATGATTTAGCCATATTACTTCCTTGAGATGGCTAGTCTTTGAGGTCTGGGTAACTTCTTGTAAAAGGAACATTAAAGGTGTCACTTTTGGCATTTAATGTAAAGCAATTGGTTTAAATGATAAATATTTGGGGCCCCAGACTTTTCTACAGATACTTGAGTGACAGGCTCTAATACTTTGGTAGACATTCTTTTTTGCCTGCCTGTCTTTTCTCTGGACAGTTCTCCACATTTCACATAGTTCTCCTTTCCAGACAGTACAAACTTAAAAATAGATTTACTGTTCTGATAAACAAGTCTGTAAACAGCACAAAGTAATCTTCACTCTGCTGTTCATCATTTCTGTAATAATGCAGATATTTCTACAAGAGCTTTAATGTTGCCCTTCAGAGGCTTTTCAGGGAACTGTAAATCAAAATTAAACTTTGCAAAGGTATTACTTGGTAGGAATCTATTATTTGCAGCTCTTCAGCAGAGCTCCAGATACATCCAACCTGTCTAATTTTCGACAGCCTGAAAAGAATTGCTGAACCTGCTGAGTTCACTGGGTCTCTTCCTGAATTTTTGGGTTTTTGGGGTCGGTTAATTACTTGGGTTTGGCTTTACTTTTGGGGTTTCCTCCCTTCTCTTCCCACCCCTCCCTTCTCCCATTTTTTCTCCTATGGTGAAATAAAAGTCAAATTTGGGCTCTGTTTCATCTTCAGTGGCAGAATATCTCCAACTTTTGAGGATGCATTTATTTGTGTCTTGGCCTCTTCCGGTTGTCCTCATCCTGCTTCCTGTAGCCCAGGGCTGTCACCTCCCAGTTCACAGTGGTACAAGATGCAGAAAAGCACTTGGGAAATGCCCATCTAAGCCGCCACTAAATCCTCCTGAGGGCCATTCTAATGGCAAACCTAAAATAGCTCTGCTGGTAACAGGAAAGCTAATCTAGCTTTGCATTATTTTAGAAAGGCTAGGAATTTAAGCTAGTGTTTTACATGGGAACAAAAACAAAGTATAATTATAAATGAACTTATAATATGAAATCTGAAAATTATGAACAGATTCTTTTTACTTAATGTTCTTAGGCTAAACCCTTGATGCTCATTTATCTAACTGCCTCTATGATTATACCTGTTATGGTGGTTTATAAAAGTTTTTGTATGAGATTAAAAATTAACCTTACTAATGGCTACAATTAAAACCTACACTGGAGTAATTTGAAACAGGACAAATTCTGTTATTACTCAAATCCTACTTGTTTCACCACATTAATTTGTGCTGTATTAAATTTGAGATACCAAGGTTGTTCAGCAATGTCAAAGTCAAAGCTTCTCTAATTTTGAGGTTTTTTGGGGTTGTTTGGAGACAGTTGGCTGCCTGTTGTCACAACAATAACTTTGAGTTGGGTAAGAAATAAGTGGCATGTTTTTCCTTACTAAGGACCCCAGTGAAATTTGTGGTGTATGGATTTGTAAAAAGGACTGTTCCCTGTGGCTCAAAACCTAATGTTTCCTTTATTGCAAATACAAGTGTCTCAATCCTATGGACCAGGATATAAAAGCCAGATACTTTAATAATGTCACTGTTAGGCTGGAGGGCAAGTTTATCTTAAGGGTTGGTTACAGAAATTAAGCACCACAGTGTAGGGCTTTAAACTCAGACACTTCTCCTGTCTGTGCACAGCATTCCTACCCTTGAAAGGTAATTCACATGAAGGAAGCCTGTAAATTTAAAGAACATTTGTATCTGAGTATCTACTGTGTGCCTTTCAGTACAAATTACATGATCCACTGCAAAGGAGAAGATACTTGGGAATAGCTTTTTTCCTGTGATGGGGCCTAAATATTAATGTACTTGCATTCAACATCCCCTTGGAGGCCACATTTTATTTATCTGTTGTTCTCAACTTGTTGCTTCTGCTTTAATTAAATTCATTAAAGTGACATTTAGCTCAGGCTAGGACTGTGCTTCTGACCTCTGATTGAAGGTAGGTTGTCATGTATTTTTGAAAAGCATTCTAAATTCAGCCTCTCTTCCTTCTAGAAATCTTATGCTTTCTTCCTGTGACCTGAGCTAACCTCTTCTGGGCTGATTCAACTCTATCAGCCCAGCAGAAATCCTCCCCTTCTCTTCTCCCCCTGCTGGTTTAGTTTCTTGGTGAATTATTAAGTTGACCTGCTTCATGAAGGGTGCAGCAAGTACAGAACTGGATGCACGTCCAGCAGTGGAGCCATGGCTGGAGATAGGAGGGTTTGTCTTGGGAAGGAAGCAGGATCCCTTTCCTTTCAACAGCCCTCTCCTGGCAGGTGGACTTATCCCAGGCCGCTGCCTCTTCAGCAGCTGGGAGGGTGGTGACCCTTGGTGACACCTTGCCCTGGTGTAGAGATCAGCTTCAGAAGTGTTCACCTCTTCATGAGGGGGAAACAGGTGAGGATGAGGCCGTGTTGAAAGGTTGTTGCAGGTCTCAGAGTTCCCCATCACTCACTAATGAGGCAGCAACCCGTGAGTCCCAGAAGGTGGGAATGGAGAATCAGAATATTGCTGCTGCGCTGCTTTCTTCCACAGGGCTGATTGGTGTCTCCCTGGCTCAGTCTGTCTTCACACAGTGCCTCAGTCACCTCCTCCTGTCAAACTCTTCCATTCAGAGCTACCATCTTGATTCTCTGGTTTTGTTCTTTTTATCACTTCATTTCCTCTTCTCACAGGGCCTTGCAATGACTTGTTTCCCTTGTGAACACTTGTCCCTGGGTGCAAATGCATCCATTTCACTGTTGTCTTTTTCTGGTGATCTTCCACAGTACATTTTACCTGCTATCTGTGAGTTTCTTTTCTCTTCTCTAGGAAGATTCTGAGAGATTCTAAGAGAATCTAATGCTTCTTACTCATATGGAAAGCTTCTCCATACTTTGAGTAAGGGTCTGGGAATGTAAGGGGAGAGAATAAGGATAATTACCAGCTGAGTATCGGTGATAGGAATAGTGAGCAGTAGAATTACCCCAGCATGTACCTGCCTGGTGCTTAATCTTCTGGCTGCTGTCCCTGGTCTTTTTGGGCATCCAGAGGGTGGTGGAAAGGGCCAGTTGTTTGTCCATCACTGTTTTAAAATCTTGGATGCCTAGAAATGTGGAAGGAGATCTGACATGGAAATAAAAGGTGCTTTCCATGAAGCTTATGCATGGAGGCAGAGGCTTGCTTCAGGGATGTTCAGTTTAAGACTTGGGTAGGTTTTGGAGTTTTTAGTGCTCCTTTTTTTGTATCCATAGTCATGTCACCTTGGAAAATTCACTGTTTGTGTGTGAATTTTGGTGGTCCCTAAAGAAAATCCTCTCTATGTTTGCTACAACCTTCTGTGAATCCTTTTAATTGTGGGGGACAGCAGCAGATATAAACGTACAGATGAACATCTGTTCTTTTCACTCATAGAAGGTGTGAGCAAATTCCTAGCAGGTGCCCCTCAGGTGTTATAATGGAGACAGAGTAACCAGTTTAGGGAACCATAAGATAGTTGACCTCAACCTCCACATAACCAGCACAGGGAAGTATATGAGGATTTTCTTGGTTTTTTAGCTTTTCTTTGGTTGCTTTGGCTGGGGTGTTGCCCAGCCTTCTGTCTCTCTTCTGTCTTTTTCTGTATATTCCATCCCACCACGTAAAAAGATGCTCTTTCAGTTTGTGAAGTCTGTTCCTAGCTGGCTGTTTGCTGGGTAAGGGGGATCAAGGTGAAAGTGACCAAAGGAAAGTCGCAAATTGCTTTTGATATCATCTATAAAATAAGAAAGCTCGAGATGATCTAGGAGGATGTGGGTTTTTGATTCATGTGGGGAAACCAAAGCTGAAGCCACATGCTTCACTTTCTGAGGATACATCTAATTTTCTTCTTCCTTTCCGTGGCAGATTTTAGAGTGCTTAATGGGGGGAGATAAGATAATGTTCCCATTTTGATAGATGAGACAGCTATCAGCTGAGGCACATAGGGGAGAGCTGGGAGTGGGCACCAGGACTATCCAGCTTTGCACTGCTGATGGCTTCAGCTGTTCAGCCACCCTGGCTGCCTTCAGTCTTCATTTCTTTCCGAGGGGAGCTGGATATGCATGTTGCAGGCGTTTGCTGCAATGCCTTGGCACCAGCCTTTGTCTGTAGGATGCACCTTACTTTAACCCCATTGCAGGCTGAGAGTAGAAGAAAGGCTTTTCCACTCTGTCCCTCTAGAAAAGGCGAAAGTTGTTTGATTTGTTTTTTGATTGTTTGTTTTTGTTTTGGTTTTTTGTTTGTTTGTTCGGTTTTTTATTTTTAATGTTTTTTTGTCAGCATCTGTGGAGAAAGTGGGGGAGAAAGAATGGTAGTTCCATATTTGTATATGAACAAGATTTCAGAGAACTTTGGACCAACCAAGCTATTTTAAGCTTGTCAGAACTTGGTTGATATTTGTGAAAATACTGGAGAGAGACAGAGAAGAAATACTACTCAATGTCTGCATGCTGCAAACAAATGCACTACGGAGACTTTGTATCTTAATAGGGAGAAGTAGGGCCCTGGTTTAGAAAAGCACTTCAGAACGTGTAGTGAGCACTACAAAGCCCACTAACTCATTGACTGAAAGGGATTTCTGCTCCTACCCACACCTGAGTAGGCTTGAGAATAAGAGGAAGGGGACTTTTTTATTATTACATTATGATTTTTTTCCTCACAGAGCAAAGGTGAACTGTTGGAGTATTAAACAGTGCAAAATTACAAACACAGAAGCATTCTTCCGAATTACTAGGAAGCCTCTTCCCCAGCATTCTCTGTTTTCACTTGGGAACAGTAAGTCAGATACTTAGCTGGGCAGACCAAATCATATACAGAGCTTGTGAAAATAATTATCTCCACAATTCCAGCTTTTGTTTCACGGCTCTTAAATATGCACTGAAATTTCGCTCTGAAAATTCTGAGCCAGAACATAGATTTGCTGGGAAAATTGCATATAAAACCTAATTAAAAGCATCAACCCACACTTTTCTTTTAAAAGTACATCTACTACCATCATGCCTCTAAATGTAACAGAGCTCAACAAGTCTCTAGCAGCCAAGGAGACACACAATTTAAAGGCTATTTCAGCATTTGATTAAGCACACAGTGATAACTACAAGCCCATGCCCTGCAGGCATGACAAGAGGCAATTATGTTCTGAGGTCAAAAGCGAGGGGGAGAAAAAGCACAAGATTTTGATGACTTACTTAATTTTCCAGCTCCTGAAATTAGCAGAGACAAAGGAGTTCTAAATCGCCCAGATAAAATCCTGTCATTATCTGTTGCCTTTTCACCCTCTGCTCTCACTTTGCCCTGCAGAAGCTCAGGAGGATTATTTTCCACCAAATGGCTGCACTTACAAAACTCAAGTTGGCACACACTTAAACGTTGAAGAATTTGAAAAACATTCTTTTCAAGTTCTGTATTTGGATGGCTGTCTGCACATAGGATCCTGGAAAAAGACACCTGTTTTTCAAAGTAGTGAGCAGTCATCAGCTCCTCTTGACCTCAAGCCAACAATTAGGTCACTTATTTAGGAGATCAAATAAGGAGCTCAATGAGAGACTGCGAAGATAGGGAGCTGCTCAAGGAAGAGAGAAGTATATTAATGAAGTAATGCAATCATGCTGTGTATTTCAGAGATGGGCTTTGATGTTTCATAGCAAAAAGTAAAACATCTTTGCTCCTTACAGAAAACCAGTAAAAATGATAAAGTAAGATTATCATATAGGGACACGACAACAAAAAATGTGTTTACAAGGAGATAAACAGCCAGGCTCTAATCTCCCTTCAGAGTATTTATTACAAATACTGGAGTAGGAAAAAGAAAACCCATGCAGAGTGAGTGATTTGGTGGACAATGGCAGGATGGAAAACACGTGCCTATTGCTTCAGGAGAAAGCACAATGGGAGATCATGCTGTATTACAGTATTCAGCTGCTTCTGGTTTTTGTGGGATGTTAAACTTTTATGCTTTTTATCCAGAAAATAAATGTAAATGTTGACTCCATGATACCAGAGGGAGGTGTCTGTAAGTGAAAGCTGTCTGTCTTACTGCAAGCAGTCGAGTGGTTATGTGAAAGGAAAAAGGATGAATTTCAGGAAGTTTAAACTAAATCTAGAAATGTTTGCATCTGTCCGGAGATTCTTTACTGGAGAGTAGAACATGAGCTGTTATTTTGGGGAAGGGATGTTCAGCTTGGGTTTGGGGTCTTTTGGGGGCATCCTTGGAACTGATATGTATGCAATTTTAGTAGATTAATGCTGTAAAGTTTCATGTACAAGAGACACACCCATGGTACTAGAAATGTGTTCTCATTTGAGGTAGAGAAACATCTTCAATGGTTTTGTAACTTACTGTTAGTAATTCTTAATGTCTTATTTCCAGCATAACACAAGAGTTAAGGTTAGCTGTATTTGTATAGCAAACTGTTCGACAAATGCACCAGGTTTGTAAAAGTGAATTCTTAGGCATTTAGTTTTTGTGATTTTAAGCAGGATTTTCCTCAGCCCTCATGTGTTTCATGTCTTTCTTTGATATAGAATAGTTACTGAAAAAAACCCCAAAACATAGGAATTAAGAGCAAAAATATACTTTGTGAATCATGCGCCTCAGAATTTTTGTGTTCTTTAGTGGGAACTGTAAAAACTAAAGTAGTATCAGAAACTCTCTTTGCCCTTTGTACAGCCTATGTTAACCTTCCAGAGAAAAAGATCCAAATTGCCCAAGGACTGGGCCAAACCATAGCTCCAAACAGCTAATATTGCCTGCAAAACTAATTTTGTCATTTTTTTGGCAGTGAACAGGAGTCATCTAAGCACATGGCAGGAGGAGGGAGGGCCCTTGGCCTCAGCATTCTGCCAAAAGCTGCTAGAAACCTTCTGCCTCCCATGTCACCAATCTGCTCAGGTTTAGCACAGAGCAGGCTTGAGAGGAGAGCTCACCACAGCTCTTTTCCAAAATCAGAATCCTAGGCATCAGAATATTTTTTGGTCAGCACTGGCCTTCTGCCACAGAGTCCGGTGTTTGACAGAGCAGGGCCCGCTCCAGGCTTCTGTGAACAGATCCCTGTAAGCAAACTTAGTACCTCTTGAAGCTGTTTGTTCCGCAGGCTAAAATTGCTGGGCTCTGCTGACTCTGCCTTTCTGGCTGGCTTCTCTCCTCTACGAAATGCTGTCTCTAACATTGTCCCATCCTTCCTCTACTCACCTTCGTGACTAGTGGTATCAAGCAAAGGGTAAGAATGAGGCACTGCTCCTTAGAGATTCATGCTTGTCCCTGCTCATTTTCCTCCGCTTGTAACAGGAGAAGTTGGTGGCAGTGAGAATTCATTGCATGACACAAATATATGGTGCCATAGAAGCCCAGGGCAAAATTGTTTCTCCGATCTCAGGGAAGGAGGACATCGCAAGTGATCCAAACCCTAAAGCTGTGCTAATTGTGCAAGCTATTATTCAAGAATAAGCACGTGTCTGTCTTGGGAGTTTGGCAATTAGTCCACAACTCTGGCACATCAGGGAGGGTCCGATATCAAGGTAATCCCCTGAGATTTACAGAAATCGGAATCTGTCCAGTGATACATAAATGAGACAACTGACAATAACAGAAGGATTCATGGAAGTCGGTTGGATTGCTGGCTGACAGACAGCACAGCCTTGATATGGTCGAAATGGTATTCTGAGAAATGTCAATATACTCTTATTTTCCATAAGCAACCTTGGTGTGCATGTACCATGGAGAAGTTTTATGGAACAAACCAGCAGAACATTGGACGGGATTTTTGGTTTAGGGGAAGGGTTTTTTTATAATGGGGTCAGGAGGAAGGGAAGTTGTTGAAAGATGCCTGGTATCAGATGGGTCATGTATCTACTGGAGTCTAAAACTTCTTAAAACTCTCATCACATAGAGACAGGCTTGGGCTGTATGTTGAGTTTTGTGGCTGAAAGTGTACAAATGTAGCTGGGAAGGCACATCATCCCTATATCTGGAAACCTTTTTGGTGTGGGTGAGTTGTCATTCTTGTGGAATAAAGGAAAAAGGGAGTTGGCTTTTGTTTCAGCTTGTGACTGGTGTGCTAGGCTGGGAAACAAGTATTTGGTTCCTAGCATCACCATGGATTTCCCATGAGATCTTCTGGAAGCTCCAAAACCCTTCTGCCGCTGAGTTGAGAAAGACAATGTGGAGCTACTTCATATGGATATTTGGAGATTAATATATTCACATTCTTCAAGCTGTTTAAGATCTTTGGATCAAAGAGGCTGTAAAGATTGGAAATACAATTGCTTGTTGTCAAGTGACATTGTTTACTAATACTTTAGGGCTTTGTTTTCAAGGCATCTCAAAGTGTGTTTCTTTTTTTTTTCTTTTGCAAACTGTAGCCTGGATTTCTTTTAAAACAGGTAAGATTTCTGAGAGCTCTTTAATTTCACAAGTATTTGCCAGCTATTTGACCATCTAGGCAGATCCAATGCAAAGCTAAGACTGAATTTAAATAGTCTGTTGTCCTATAAATTGGTCTTTCCATGGAAAGTATCACTGCAGGGCCCAAATTTTGGGATGGTTGCCAGAGCCTGTGGGCCATCCCCTGGCATGCTGCAGGCTACAGTAAAAGCCATTAGAATCACTTTTTCTAAGGGCTAAGAAAAGGACCAGGAGCAATACAGATGTTGTTACATCTGCTGTAGGACAGATGCAATCTTGCTGAGCAGGTGGGATCCCGGTGCTTGGATTGCTTGTTGTCATAAAATTTTCTGTGCTTGTTCAAGTACAATGCAGGACTGTAATTTTATATATCAAAGCCAACTAGTTTTCCATCTGGTAAGTAGAAATAATAACAACTGCCATAGTTGCTATTTACCTGTTTCAATAAGGGATTTCTAAAGCCTTATATAAAAGGGATCTGTAGCTTGTTTTTAAAATGAGAAAATCAAGTCACTGAGAGGAGAAGTGATTTCTCAGGGCAGCCAGCAAACCAGTGACCAGGCCCTATTTCTGCAGATTATATCTGAACGGTTCCGAAAGTACCTCAGCACAGCACACTGGTAAAATCTGCTGCTGAACGCGATTCCGCTTTCAATTTTAGCCTTAGCTTGGAAAGCCGGCGTTGACCGTGTTTCTGTGTTAATCCTTGCAGCTTTCAGCCGTGCCCCAGTGCCCATGGCTGTGGTCCGAAGGGAGCTGTCCTGCGAGAGTTACCCCATCGAGCTGCGCTGCCCGGGAACAGATGTTATCATGATCGAAAGTGCCAACTACGGCAGGACCGATGATAAAATCTGTGACTCTGATCCTGCTCAGATGGAGAATATCCGCTGTTATCTGCCAGATGCCTATAAGATTATGACTCAAAGGTATAGTATTTAATATTCTTTGTTTGCTGACTGTTGTTTTTTTTTTAATCCGGAGTGTACACACCAGTTTGTGCGTGTGTTTGCATGAGAAAATGCAGGTACTTAGTCTGGATGTTTGTGCACAGAATTGCAGCTATCATTGCTAAACTGTGGGTTTACCTAAGTTGGTTTAGCATCACGCAATATAAAGAACATTTCCTTTAAGTACTGTTCATCAGTTATCCTGATTCTCACGGTGTCCCAATTTTCCCTCTGAAATATCAAGGCTCTTAATGAATATAGAAGTGAAGTCTTTCTCAAAATGCATAGTCACTAGTTTTTGTGCTGTGTTCAAACAAAAGACAAGTAATCTCCTTGAAGAAATCAATATTTTGTGTTCAGAATAACATTTACAGTTTTCAAAACACAAAGAGGCGTTTGCATCCTTGCTTGTGTCGCCAGGCTTAGTTTTAGGGAAGATGTGAATTTTCAGTCAAGCATTGGTATTCTCATTGATGAATTGCTAAGTTTCTGTATAATAACTGTAGCTGTTAAGTGTGGCTGCTGCATTTGGAAATGGTAACTGAGATATAGTTAGACATGTAGACAGACTCCTGTCTGGCTTGCAGAGCCAGGGCCTAATAGTTTATTCCAACCTAGAGGTACCTTGGTTATGAAAAGCCTTTTAAATGTTGCTGAAATTTTAAGGATATTTCCTGGCACAAGTGGTGTTGTGGGAGGGATTTGTAAGTCACAGCTCTCGACGTGTAATTGAATTCAGTAATACATTCCTAATACATGAATAATTATTTAGTGCATTTGACTGTTAATTAGTAATAGAGATTACTATTTCAAGGTATTAATAATGGCATTGGCATAGGCAAAGTGTTGCTAATTGATGTCTTGACAACAGTGTTTGGGTCCTAACAGTGACCTCATGGCTTAAAGCAGTGCAGGGTTTTAATGGAGTATCTTGCTGTTGTTTGCTGTGAAATGCTTTGCATGGACTGGTGTGAGCAACATGAGTTTCAGCCGTGTTTCACATGCTAACTGCTATTTTTGACTTCCCTTTAGAAACTCCTGCATGTTGAGTTAGGTCTCAAAATGTTGAGAAGTCCTGTGAGAAGTGTCCCCACTGCTGCCTGTGGCCCCTCTAAGACCGTTCCTTAAGTTGGACCTCCTTGGGTAGCTGGTTGAAGTCTTGTTTATAGGGTTGTGCCAGCTACATTTTTGAGAGAAGGGGGAAGGGTAGCAACATGCCATCAGCCAGTCCCTTGGATTTGGTGTGGTTTTAGTGGAATTACTGTAATTCTCCTGTTCAGGTTGTTAGTGGCTTCAAGCAGAAACCCTTAATCCTCTGCATATTGGCAGAATAAAGCCATGTCATCCCCTCTGTGGCCTGTTACAGAGTACAAAGTATTAATATTTTTATATATCTATGTATTAGTGTCCTCCAGGCAGCAGCTCCCAAGCCAAACGCAGAACTCTGCAACCTTCTGGTCAGTCCCTACATGTAGCAAATCTGCAATAAACATTAGCCCTAGGGTCAGGGAGAGCACATAATAGTCTTCTGTGCCCGTGACACTGTGATGAAAATTTCTGGCGATATTTCACCTCCAGGTATCATAAGTGCAGACTCAAATGGCTTAGCAGAGAATTAGCATGGAAGCTCATCTCTGGGCAGAGTATCTCTGTTCTTCCATTTGGGCAGAAAGTGGTGCTGAAGAGGATGGACACTGAAGGGGGGAAAAGGTGTGCAGTCCTGTTACTGGGTGCTATTGAGTTTCTTGAAACTAAATATAGCCTTTGTTGGTAAGACAGGTAAAAAAGGGGAAAATATTCTACTTTGCATTTTTGTCAGTCTTATTTCTTTTTTTAAGTCTCCATTAATTCAAAGAGTTGAAACAATTTAAAAATAAAGCCATTAAAATGAAATGTGTTCTTAAGATGCAAACCAGTCTGTCAGCTCCCAGCTCTGAATACACTTTACATCTGAGCCTCTGAAAAAAATAGTTTAAAAGGAAAACTGTGACAGCCTAGTAGCTGTGGCACTAACTATGGCATTTTCTTCTGAAAACCTCTACCTGCAAAAAATTAATCAATTTTGCAGTATTTGGGTGGGTTTGTAGATTAATGCAGGCTCTAACACAGTGAGCTTGTTTTTTTTAATGCATTGGGGTGCGGGTGCAGCTACTGGGAACTGAAGATTGTCATGACAGTGAAGCCTGCTTGGTAATTGAAGCTGTCTGTGTATGGAAAGAAAAGAGGTATGTGCAGTGTGTCCTTATCATGCATTGATTAATTATTGCACTCATAAACACACAGTCCCCTTGTAGGCTCTATAATAAGTTGTCTCACTGCCGGCAGATTTTAATCAGCAGCACTCAGACGCATTCCGACGTGGCTGTGGGGAGGGAGAGAGGGAGAGATGGGAAGGAAAGGGTGTGTGAGACAGAGGTGGTGTTAGTGTGTGAGCTGAGGCTGTGAGTGAGCAGATTTATGATAGAAATTAGTGATTGCTCCCCCAGCCCACCCTCACTGAAAAAAAAGAACTGAAAAAAATCCTCAAAAACACAACAGCCTGCGCTAACATGTTCCTTTCTTCTGTAGGCTTATATAAATTAATTTTTGCAGACGACTACATGGGGTTATTTTGAAAGGGAAAGGCATAAATCTTGTGGTGTGTTTGTGGAGCCCCCTAAGCAGAGGGAACACAAGGAGTTCTTGCTGCAAGCATTGCCCTGGAACTCTCTACAGTCTTGGGAGTATTGCTTGAAGTAAAGGACATTTAAGCAGCTTGTAGGGAGCTATTTTATAGGACATTAAATCTCTGAGGCCTATTTTAGGTTTATTTTGTTTCATTTTTTTTATTTTGCCAGCTCCTCCTTCAAATATCCGAGCAGCTGTTGTCCGTAACAGCTCAGAAAGCATGCTTTATGAGCTGAAGTTTTTCTGATGTGATTAGAAAAAATGTATTTTGTAGCATGTTTGCTTCAGAGAAGCATCTTTGCAAGTCCTGTAACAAAAAGTTAAATTCTAACTATGCCCATTGTAAATTGTGTGCACTGGACCATGGGAGACTTTGCTATGTCCTCCCTTGAGTGACTGTGCCACAAAGTTAACATGTCATCCATTTCAACAGCCAGGGTTCCCTGTGAGCAGTAGGGAAAAGTGGCTGCCTCTTCCCGTAAGAGTTGCCTTCGTTTTTGTAGTGTTAACACAGTTTAGTATATTAAAAACACCCTAAAGAAAAAAAGGGGAAAAAAAATAGCTTTTGGTATGCTCTCTTGAATTTCCTGTTGTTGCTTCCCACCAAGGAAGCATCCTGGGTTGAAAGCAAAGAAAGGAAGAAGAGGGGATCAGGTTTCTGCATGTATGTTCACGGAACGTCGTGCTGTCAATACCACCTTTTCATTTAACTTTGAAGTTAGGAACATTCTTTTCCATAGACTTTAACCTCAAATGTTAAAAAGGATAGGGGGGAAAGGGAGGTCCAAGTAGGAACAGTAGGAAGTGCCTGACATGGAGGTGCACATACACAGAGCACTTTAATTTTTTGCCCGAAAGGCAAGAGCAAGGCTTTCCTTTTGCTTTTCGAATCCTTGTCTACCCCAACCTGTCTGCTACTCTTAATCTGGAGGAGAGAAAGGAGGGTTGGAATAATGAGGCAAAATGACAAAACCAGCAAGCAGAGCAGAAGAGATGGGAGAAATGTTCACAGGTCTCAGCAGTTGTCCTCAAGATCAAACAAAAATTCTTTCTGCCACAGAAGATGTGGAAGGCTCTTGCTGGGGAACTCTCATCTCTCTCAACAACAGAGAGAGCTCAGTTTGCAAAGTAGGCAGCGTTTGCCTTTTGCCACAGCAGAACCATGCAGAGCTCCTTTATGCTGCTCTTACCATTTCTGGCTTGGGGATGAGGGCTCCTGAAAGCTTCTCAGCTATCTCTCTTCTCCCCTGAAGGGAGGCACAGCTGGGAGGTACTAGATGTCCTGCTGGGCCTGCAGTAGCTTAGCTGAGCTAATTTCCTTTGGGTTTGAGTCTGATCTGCATGGCTTGTCCCTGTGGTTTCAGTGTTGACATCATTGATGAAGATTGCAGGTCAGGACTTAGAGGGAAAAAAAATAGAAAAAGTGCAAGACTGCAGGAATGTAAGACTATGGTCAGCTGCTCTCAGATTTCTCTTTAGTTTCATCAGAGTGCCTAATCTTTTTATGTGAGAAGGGGCACTCACAATTCTCTTGGTAGTTGGAGGGATGATATCAGGCACTTTGCACAGCATAGGGGAGAATAAATAAATTGAATGAAGCAGCTTGCATTACACTGCAAAGATTTTTCATCTCCTGAAGGGCTATGTTTTGCTAATGTTTTTGGTTGATGACCTGAAAAATGCAGGAGTCTGAAATGAATGCCATTATTATTGTAATAATATTACATCTCATGGCGTGCTGTTATTGATGTTATCATCTCCTGCAATTGTCAAGTCACTTCTCAAATGTCAGTGATCTGCCCTTGCATTGGGAAATAAAGAGGCCAGATTATCTTTATTTTACATATAGGATCATTCCCGTTGGTCATTCATAAAATGGACACTGGCTTTGAACAGACAAGTTTTAGGATGTTCTTGTTAGAGTCTTTTATATTAAGTAGCTTGTTGCAGTGCATGTGGGAAGGTGCAGAGGACAAGGAGAGCTGTAGACCTGGAGGCTCTGTTCTGACAAGGCCATCAGCAGGACTGAAGGGGATGGCTTCAGCTGAACTGCGGTGCAGTTGTGTCAGGCTCTACAAAATTAATGGCATATTTCTTAGAAAACAGCCCCCTGCTTAGATGCTGTCATCACCTCTGACTCAGATACTGAATGCCCTATTTGGTAGGAACCCCCCACCACCCTCCTCTGCATCCTGAGCACATTTTGCAAAGACTGCCAAGATACTACTCATTTTTCTAAATTTGTTAGCACACAGATGGCATGAGAAGTACATTTCTGAAGAACTGAGATGCTGCAATGGAAAGCTAGGCTTTCTGGGAAGCTTAAGTCTGGCGCTTTGAGATCTCCACGTGAAAAGCATCAATATGGAAAAATACCAATGTTTCACTTAAACAGTTTTTGTAACCAGTAGAAATCAGTGGAGAATACTGAAACTCATGTTCCCTGGATTCTGATTTTAAAGGTTAGTAAACAAGCCTCACCACTTGGTCAAACCATCTATTTTCTCGCCCTGTGGAAAGATTTTAAAATGAAGGAAATTCTCTTAATCTTACCTGAACCTTGACCTTGGGAAAAGGGCACATATGCTATATTACTAAGACAGGGAAAAAAAAATAAAAAAAATAACCAAACAACTACAGTAAGTTCTAGTGAGGTTTTGTGCACTGGGCTGTTGAATCACTCTGAAATAGGTTGCTACTTCCCAGCCTACACAGTCTTAATTTATCCTACCTCTTCCTTTCCTGAAAATGATGTCGGAGTAAATTCTTAAAGTGACAGCCCCTTGGAATTGCCCTGGTACCCTAGGAAATCAGGGTTTGGCAGCTCAGACATCTCAGATGATTGCAGCTGCCATGGTAACAGATGAGGAGGAGGCAGTAGCTTCTGAAGGTAATTAGGTTCCAAACTGTGGAAGGCTCTGTAGATCAAAAATAGTGCTTTAGGCCTCCCTGGGTACCAATTGGTAGCTGTGGCCAGCTATAAAACACCACACTTAAAATAAATAAATAAAGTAGATGGCTGTATTGTGCTGTGGCTGTTGGGTTTTTGTTGGTGTTAGCGTGTGATAGTGCATTGCTATTTGGGAAAATGCAGACTTGAGCTGAGAAAGCAACATGCAGCCAGCAGCCCCTGTGGCCAAAGGGAAAGGCCTCGTTGATGTGGGCATGCTGGAGGAATTAATCTTTGCTGTTCTCTAAGTTTCAGTTTTTCCAGGTGTTTTGTTTCGTTTCTCTCCAGTACCACCCTGGCCTTAACTGACAAAGAGAAGACACAGAATAGTCTCTTGGGTAAATCATATCTTGAAGTGGCCTCAGAATCTCTGAACACATGATGTGCTGAAAACCATGCAGGAAAAATCCAGGTTTATTACTGCAACCATTACTGTAATAGTGTGAAAGTGGCCACCTCCAGACTGTCAGAGGGAAGCCACTGGCCAGCTCTTGGCAGCCTTTCACATGTAGCTTTTGCCAGTGGGAAAAGACCTGTGTGAAACATACTCCTGTCATCTGTTTCTCTTCTGAGTGTTTGAGGCTTGTTGAGAGCAGCAGCTCAGTTGTTAAGGTGGGAGGAAGGGTTGAGCAAGGATTGGATGTGTTGCTGGCAGCAGAGTCCTGGAAGCACAAGAAGAGTGCTCAGGGAAGATGCAGCTTTAGGCTCTTGGGTGTTGTTCTCTGCTTTTGCTGAAACAGGTTTTGTACCATGCAGGCATTATGCAAAGTGCCCAAAGAGCAAAGTTTAAAGCCATGCTTCCCATGGCACCTCCTGTCCGTTACCTACATAGCTGAAGTGATAAACATTCAAGATGCTTTTGGTCAGTCTTCCTGCACCGTCCATCCAACTGAATGTGGCAGTCATATGAGGCTGTCGTAGGAATTGGCCTTCAGGTGCTTGGTCTTCTTGTCACGAGGCTTAAATCTCTATGCAAAGCATTGCAAGATAGTCTATAAGGTTTGTTCAGTCTAAGTGGACTTATACTATCTTAAGATAACAAAGCAAAAATTTCTTTTTATTAGAAAGATGTGTGCACACTCCTTCTCTGGTGGTTTTCTGGTTAGGAATAATGTCTGCAGGGCTGTGAGGTAAGATGGCTTTGAAGTAATGCATCTATATCACTTTCTTTTGCTTCTTTCTTTCTTCATGTACAAAAGAGCTCAGTTAGTCTGTGCCTGAGGTCGAAATTGGGTTTATACACAGGGGATTGTCTATTCTCTAGGATGTTTCAAAGCTTTCATTCAGCACATTTTTGACTGCATCGTTTGTGGAATCTTTGGAGCTTGAGCTCCATATTCTGTTCCAAGATGTGTAAAACCAGCACTGGCCTATACCACACCCTTTGTATGTCTGGGATTTCTGTGCCTCTCTGCAGGGCTGGAAGTGCCCCCTGCAGACCTCCCTCACCTTTGCCCACAGTGTGGCTTTGCATTTTGTGTGATCACTCTGCTGATACCAAATGCAAACAGGCAAAGGATGTCTATTAGACATAAACCATTTGCTTGCTAGCATCAAAAATATGCAGGCAATGATGCAGGACTGATGCAGGCAATGTTCCTGGATGATCAGTTCAGTGTGGTCCTTAAATTTAAGTGTGCACTTTGTTAGAGGGATAAACTGAAGTTTATTTCAGCTCTTTGGGAAAAAGAAGGAAGGAATGACAGTTACTGGAAGCGGTGACCCAAGAACAGGTTTTGCTGCCCATTGTAATTCAGGAGAAGGATTTTATGTATCAGTAAGTGGAGTGCATAAGAAATGCCAGGCCACATTTGTGATGTAAAGAAAGGGCAGGATATGGAATTTGATTAGAGCCATCTTCTATGCATTATGTATAAGATAATACATTGGTGTCAGTTATATTGAGTAGAAGCCTTAATTCAGCTTGAGTCCTGCTGACATCGTAAACTGGGAGACAGGGAGTGGTTTATGGGCAGTAGTGGAGTCTCCAGACTGAATTATGGCCTCAGCATTCAGTCTGTTAGCAAGAGTTGCAGTTGGCAGCCAGCAGTATATTATATGCTTTTACTCAGAGTAGGGCTGGTGACAAGGAAGGGAAAAACTTTATCATAGAGACACTGTGAGAAATGGAAGACTGAGTTATGGGCAAGACAACGATAGAGAACTATAAAACTAATGCAAGAGAAGAAGGGAGGATTTCAAGCTGGCCAGAAGGAAAAATGCCAGAATGGGAATAGAGTTTCCCCACGCAGTCAGTGGTTTGCCCCTGTGCCCAGTCCTGCTTCCTCAGGGCAGAATGTGGCATCCCTTAGTGGGCAGGGACTATCTCTGCCACTCCCATGCCTTTTTCTGTTCTCGATCCCTCGTAGTTGGAGATGGCCTTTCACCCCAATGCCCAAGATTTTTAATATCCTTTCTGGATTTTCAGCCATAATTGTAACTGTGTATTTTTGCTGTCTGTGTAAATGGTTAAATCCTTTCTGAGTCTCATTAAGTCATGACGACTTCTTGCAGCTCTAAGTCCGGCAGGATAATAGCTTACTGTGGCAAAAATTAATGTTAGGTCTTAATTTCATTGCCATCCTTCCTCACTGTGGAGACAGAGACATACAAGCTACCTTTGCCATTTCTGTTGCTTAGTTTGTCATTGGGCTTCATTTGTCATATGGCTTCTAACCTTTCTGTTCTCCAAGAGAGAACATGATGATCTTTCAAATACTTCTTCTTATGGGAGTTGGTATAGATTTTTGTTACAGATGTGTGCAGGTTCTTGTTGTTCTCCCTGAATACCCTTCATTTTTAACCAAACCCAAAAGGACAGAAGAGGAAGAAAAAAAAAATTGCGATGAATTTGAGAGTTTGAGGTCATTTCTCTTTTTAAAGCCTGCTCCCACTCTTCCTTTTCCCAAGTGGCTTTGAATTACACAGAACGTCCCTTTTGACTCAAGAGTATTACACCCACACAAATATAATTGTATCCTTCCCCAAAAGGCCTTCTCTGTTCCTGATAAATTATTAGTTCTCTTAGTTGCTTGGAACAGATTGTTCTACTTAAATGATTGCAGTGCTGCCAGCTAGTACTGATGGAAAGGAGAGTCTGGTCCTTGATACTACCAAATGTGTGGAGTAAATATCAGTGTCCATTAGGCTGGAGGGAGCAAGGTTAGTTCTGGAAAAAGTATAATACTTGTTACAGATACCCAGGGTCTTAGTCACACACAGTGGAGCACTGTAACCTTGTCACAGATGTTGGTGGACTGGAAGTGTGCTCAAGTTGGTATCTCAAGTGATTTTTCCCATGAGTCATGGAAAATTTCACAAACAAATGCATGTCAGTCATCGACATCATCATTGATATTTCAGGGAGCAAAGAAGACATCTTTAAAAAAACACCCAGGCCTGCCAGTGTCTGAAGTGCACCTCGACGCCCTTTTTAATTATTGGCAAAGTTGCTGACAGCTGAAGACAAGCATCTAATATCCAAAACACCTTAAAAAAACCCTGGACCCCTTAATGATACATACACACAAAGAGTATAGGTCACCTTTAGTTCAGTGGATTAGTCGGAGCTTTGGAAAATCAATTTTGTTTGATCAGCTGCGCTTGCAGCTAGATGGAAAGAGTTAAAGCCAGGCACCAAACAAGGCAGGATAATGCCTGTTGTGGTGGGCTGCAGGCCAGAGAACACTTCGATGCCTGTGTAGCCGTGCATGTGACAGGAGCTGTCTGAAGTCAGCATGGAGGCAGAAACCTTCCAGGAACTCTCCAAAGGGAGAGAGGTCTCTCCTTATTTTTGTGGCCTGGATGGCACCCAGGTGGTAAAAGCACCCAGTGGTTCACCTCGCCAAATCACTGGAAGTCGAGGGGACCTAAGGGCAGCTCGCCCAGCACCTACTTTGCTGCAAACCACATGAGTTGGTGAGCCAAGCATCATCATAATCACTACTTAGCCCGTGTCTATTGATTGTAGGGGGTAGTCTTCTATGCCCAGAGGTGGCTGAAGGGAAAGTGAAGTTGTAAACACTTGACAATTATTAAAAACCAGAAGCACTCTATAAAATAGAGTAAAGGGAGAGAAAGAGGATGGAGGTTTTCTTGTATAGTGCTTAAAAGGCAATTTGTTGCATTAGCTGACAGATTCAATGCCAGCTGACACAGTGTGCCCCAAAGATGGTTTTTATCAGGAAACTTTGGTTTGGAGTAGAAACTTCCTGTACATAGAGTATCCTTCAGAATGACCCATGTATTTGTGCTAGTACTGACAACAGATGAAATCACTTCCTTTATTCCTTTCTCCACAGTTTAGATTTTAAAGGTTTAGAAACACTTAAAAGCACCCATTGCAGCCAGGAGTCTGACTCCCACTGAACTGGCATGAGTCCTGAGGTCTTAATGTCCAGAAATTTCTTTTCAAAATGGAAATTCACTCTTGAATGGCTCTAGTGCCTTTTAATATTTTGCTCATGATCTAATTTGGATCTTAAGTATACCAGTTTGGAAACAGCCTGCCTGACATCAAGCTATGAGTTTTTAAACTTGTATGGTTTAATAAGATTAACTTGCTGCAGTTCTGATACAGTCTTCAGTGGAAGCTTATTCAAATTAAGAATCAGTCAGAGGGGAAGTAGCCTCAAGCATAAAGTAGGAGTGAGGTGGTGCCAAAAATCAGGGCTCCGAGAGGCTTTGTTGTTTCAGCCTTTGCTGAGAGCAGAAACCTTTACTGCCAAATTAAGGCACTAAGAGGGGAGGGGGAGAAAGCATAATTAAGAGATTAAAATCCAATATTCCCTTTTTCAGCTGTCATCTTTGGAGATGTACACAAATATGCACCCATAAAACTGGCTACACAGTTCAATTCTTTTTTTATTATTATTTTTGAGACTCCAGAACATGTATTTAAATATGTGGGAACTCTCTTACACGTCTGCTTGAATTATGGAGAATAATTCACAAAGTACAGCAGGGCCACTAAAATGAATGAATAAATAAGTAAGTTTGATGAGTATACCTGCCAAATCTGTGTTTTGGGGCACTTCTGCATAAAATAATTAATTCATGTATTTTAATCATGTTAGTTTCTTCCAGTGTTCCCTTGCATTTCAGCAGCAGAATATCTCCACCATGAATTTAATTTCCTCAGTGTTGGTACGGGAAATCCTGATTGTGTAACCTCTTTTAACCCCAGGTTATATATTAATCCCCTTCCTCCCAGGGGTGCACCCTCAAGTTTGGCAAATACTGTGCGATTTCCAAATGTGCACCATATTGATAACATGTATATGGAATTGGGGCCCTTCTGGTTCTGATTTGAATTCTGAGCATGTTGAGCTTTTTTTCTTCTTCCATGAAGAGGAAAACTCTCAGCAGAGTTTCCATGCATAATTTCATTCCACTGTTTCAGCAGGAATAATGCAGCTGTGAAAGAGGAATGTGAAATCAAGAGCATATCACTTTTTGAACATTACAAATTTTATTAGAGGCCTTACAGAAAGAAGGAGGAAACCTATAGGACAGATTGGTCACAGTCCAGTGTTGCTCAGCAAGAGGAAAAACAAAGCTGCAGTGCCTGTGGTGCTAATTTAAAGTTGTGTTTAGCATTGGCTACAGGAATGGCTGAAGGGCTTAGCTGTGAGTATGAGGCCCTGAAGTAAACACCGGGTAATTTTGAAATCACTGTGCTGCAAGAGGAGCCATCATCAGTTGTTGGTGGTCCACAGGAGGGCTTAACTAGAACAAAATTGTACAAAAATGTTTTGACCAGACAGGGAAAAAAAAGCCAAAACAACTAATTGAGACACTGAGATTTGCAGAGGTATGTCTTTTTTAAGGGTGATAAAAATATTCCTGTCTTTTCTCCAGATGTGGCATTTAAAAATACATTGAAAATAAAGGTGGTGGCCTGCTGGAGTTGGTTGCCACATGGCATAGTTTGGTTGTCTTTATCTGGATAAAGCTATTGCAGTAATGGTTAAGTTGCAAAAGAAAGAGTAGCCAGAAGATTTTCTTTCTGGAGAAGTGTACAAAATCTAGTTTGGTTACATGAAGTATTTCTCTGTGTTTCCTTCCCTCTCCCAGATGGCTATTGGCAAAATAGACAGGATACAGTATGATGTTTTAAGTATATGCATTTTTTTAATGTGCAACACTTGGCATGTTTGTATATACATCTAGAGTGGCTGCATATATGTAGAGAGGAATGTACGTATGAGAAAGTACAGCAACATGTGCACAGAAAAATAGCAAATCATAGCTTTTTTAAAGAGAAAACCACAATTCTTGCCTTGCACAAAGAACGGAACTGATTTAATATCAAAAAGAAAGCATAAGCAACACAAGAGTCTCTGCAGAGCTGATACCAGCAGCAACATCCACCAGACCCCAAAGGTATTGCAGCACACTAGCAAATCTCAGTTGTATTATGATGTAGATGTTGGTCATTTGGGTTTCTTCAAAACTGCAAAGAAAGCAAGAGCGTTGTGCTGCCTTTGATATCTGTTAAGCCCATGCTTCTATACCGCATATATGCTGAAAAATCGCAGTCTCAACATCCCACACAGGTGTCACAACTTTGAGCTTGTCACCTCCAAACTTTTATGACCGCTAATCAATGAACTCGCACCATGACTGTATATCCCACTTTTGCCCACTGTGTGTGAGACCATAGTAGGCAAATGGGGTCCAATGTGCAAGCATTTAGCTTTTGACTTCCAGTTGCTTAAATTTTTCCTTCTTACCCAAGCTTTTCATTTGCATATCATCTTGTTATCATTTCATTATTAGGCATCAGAGATAGCTGTAACTCTTGCTTTAGTAGTTTCCATTTTCTCCTGGCTTTACTTTCTGCTGGACTTTTTCTTTCTTCCTAGGTGCTTCTCAGTGTCCTTTTGCTCCCAGGTGATCACTGTGTTTTCTCTGTGAAAACTGTGGTATTGTTGCTCATTTCTAAGTAATCCTTACGTCCTTTTTAAAAAATATGGTTACAGGGACTCTTATGAGGCTGTGTGGAGGTGTAGGTCCTGTACTGCCCTAGAGTGTAGTTGGAGTGCCCTAATTTGGAGGTTCTCAGGATCTGCTGTGTTCCAAACAGTCTATGTGTGGCTGCACGAGCAAGTGCCTCCCATGGGGCCAGCACCCCCCGGGAGGGTAGTTCCTATTTGCAGTGTTCTCCCAACTGCCAGCACGATCTGGGAAAGCAGGTGGGTGGGTAGCAAGCTCTTTGTTTGTCCTCTTTTGACACTGAAGAGGCAATCCGTATTTTGCTGGGGAACTTCATATAGCTGGGATTTCTTTGATATTGCACAGTCAGCCAATATGGAATTAAGTTAATATTTTACAGTGCTTTTGTTCTGTGACTGTGTCCAGTCCCTTCAATCTTCCCAGCTCCTAATGAGGTGAGTCCCCTGACTTTTGCTGGTCTGTGCATGTGGATCTGCCAGTGCCAGCAGATCAATCAGTGTTTGTATTCCTGGCCTTGAGCTGTGCTCTGAGATGGCAACAGCCCTGAGTGTGGAGACTTTTGCTGCCATTTCAGCTCAGCTTTGAGTAAGTGATCATGCTTTGCTGAGGCTCTGAGTAACCTGAGATGGTGTGCAAGGCAACGTGAGCAGCAGAGCAGGGTGAAAAGTACAGGACTGCACGCACAGGAAGCAACCCCAGACTTGTTTAGAGCCCGGGTGTGATCAATGATGTTTCTAACAGTGTTTTGGAGCACGAAGAACCTGATTGTGGAGGGTCTGGGGTAATGCAAAGCACTGTTGAGATTTAGTAGCTCAGTTCAACCGAGAACATTTCCTGAATCACGGTGGTCATCTTTGCAAGCAAATGTGAGCAGGATGCAGGCTATCACTTTTGCAAGTCCCCTGCTGCAGCTTTCAGGAGGCCACAGAAAGGGCAGAGAAGGAAAAGGAGTGTGCTGGGTTACAGAGAGGATGAGGAGCATTTTATAGTGAAACCCTAATTTGAGGAATTGGCTTTTTCTGTCATGTAGTAAATTCATTAGTCATGTAGAGTGAGGAAGTTGATTTATGGCTATTAACTATATTGAATTGACAAAAGTAGCTTCTTGAAATTTAGTAGCCAAAATGAAGGTCTCTCAGGCATTAACAGATTAGACTGGTTAAACAATTTAATTATTTATCCTTTGCAAATTGGATAGGATGTTTCTAGAGTGATGCCTGTACTGCTTTCGGCATAGTTTAGTGTACTTGTCATTAAAGGTCTGTTTGTAAATCCTGCTGATTGACTATTGGCACAGAGTGGTGGAGGAAATGAAGGACCTTGGCTGAGACTTAATAATTTTTAATTTTGGGGATTTAATGAAAAAAAATATATATACCATTCTGGTTTGAGTGAATGCTCTCTTCTTCTGTTTTCTTCTGCTTCCCATGAACTCTGTCAACGTCTGGTCATACAGGAGTCAAAGGAGCAAAAAGGAAGGCTGTTAATAGCACAATATGTCTGTGATGAAACACGGTATTATACATATATACTGCTATTTTTATTGCTGTAGTATGCTGATCAGGTGAGGTCCCATCATGATAGCATCTGCATATACATCGTTCCCCACCTGGAGACCTTAAAATAACACTACACTTTTTTTTTTGTGGGTGATCATGGCACATAGTCGTATCATCTCCAAAGGAAATGACAGTGCTGTAAGTGGCTCGTCCTTAAGTGCTATCCTACCCACAAAGAGAAGGAAATAATTAAGATGACATGAATTATGTAGAACAGACTTGAATAAAGAGTGACAGAAGGGCTGGCTTTGACAGCTGGATGTTAAATGAAATTTGTTTCTGTTGTTATAGATGCATCGCCTGTTTTTAAATGTATAATTTATTTAGATTTATTTAAGGGATAGAAGAAAGAAACAAGAAATCCCTGATGCAGAGAATTGAAATAATGAGTTGTTATACAAACATAAATAGTCATTACAAAATATTTTATTGGTCTATTTTTGCTGTATTTATATAAGGGCGTTTTAAGACTCCTTGAGTCTGCATTTTACATGCATGCAAATATATGCTACATTTTACCCAGCAATCCTTACTGCCTGCTTAATTGAGTTGATAGCAAAAAGACATGAATACTCCTGACTGATTCAGCTTGGCTCTGGGGAGAGAATGTTTTTTTTATCTTTTCCATAAGTAAATTTCTCCTGAATGGCTGCTTCTCAGGTTGTGTTTTATTACTCATACCTCTAAGGAGGCCAAAGCTGTAGGTGTGGGAAGGCTTTCTACCCTAAGCTGCCGGAACTTTAGCTGTGAAGTTGGTACATCTACAAAAAGTACTTACTTGTGTTATAATTGGGGGTGTGAGTGTGTGTGGATAAAAGAGTAGGGAAAAAGGGCTGTTTTCCCTCCTAAAAAAGCTTTCAGATGGTTGGCTGGGGTAGGACTGATCCTCTCGTTAGGATGGTATAAGGCTTTATTGATGTGTCCAGCAACACTGCTGACCAAGGATTTATAGAGGAATGGGAGGAATTATTTCTTCAGGATTTGTTAGACCAGGTCACATTGGAACTCATTTGCTATTTGCTCATGATTTTTCCACTTATGCTATGTGCAAATATATGCTATTACTATAAATTTTAATTTTTGTCAAGACCTTTTTTATTTTCAAAATTCACAGTGTTCAGCAGACCATACTTATTTTATGGAGATTAGGCTGAAGAAGGAGTGCTTAGGACTCAATAGTCCTGAAGCAGGCAATTAAAGTAAAACTTGCCCTCAGAGAAAATTCTTGCCTCCTCTTCTTTGATTATTGCTGTCCTGTTTCACCATATATAAAATTAATACATGTTTTTCTTTTTTTATTCTGATACTGTCTTAGAGCTTTTGGGCAGCACTGGGGAAAATAGCAGAGGTTTCTTTTCCTCCTAACCAGCAGCCTTGCCAGCTCTGTGCGTTTGCTTTTCTCAGTGTGAACACCACCTGACGTTTTTAAGGTTTATATATCTGCTAAGTGTAGAGAGAGATCTCTTTCTGTCTGTCCATGGCATTTACTTTTCTTGTAGGTGTTTTGGAATCAACATCACTGATCTTTCTGCTTCTGCTGCTCCTGTTTGTTGCAGATTTATTTGATGTCTCTGCTTACTGCTGACATCAGGATTCTCTGATAATCTGTGTCTCTGGACGATTTCTTAATTGCCTCTATGGCCTCAGTAATATGGTCGGGAATTTGTCACTTTGGTCCTGAAAATTACACAATGTGAGGTTTGCTCATAGGTGTTTTGCGGCACTTATGGAGAACTCAAAATTGAGCCTCTTTCTTTTCTGTTTTTTGTACTGACTCCCAGAATTGCCTCTGAAGTTGCTCTTGCACGGTGAAGTAGAGCTAGTTTGAAGTTTGGGAGGCACACAGGCAGCAGTTCTGAGGGATTGGTGGCATGTCCAAAAGCTCTGACTCCCTCTCCCATGCAAACACACCATTTGCAGTTTCAACAGAGGAGAGAGGGCAGCTTCCCACCCCCTCCACTCCTCATACCAATTCCACCCAGAAACATGCAATGTGTGGGTCATTGAATAATTCTCATTCTTTGTTGCCATAAAATGAAAACCAGAGACCTATTCAGGTGAAGAATTAAGTTGCATTGAGGGTAATTCATTGTTATGTACTTGTGTACCTTGGATGCCTGCACTGGGTGACAGAACAAATGAGAATTTCAGCGGGGCAGCAGGAGCAGAGTTGTATGGTCAAAGCCTCTGGCATTTCTTATGTTCCTACAATTTTTTCTTTTGTGCTTTCTCAGAAACAACCTAAAGAAAACAGATTTTCTCTCAGCTGAGGTGTGCAGTAGATGCTGTTTTCTTAAACAAGATGCAATGCCATTCAAAAAGTCGTTCCTATGATTAAAAAGTTGATTACCTCTTTGTGTGTCTGGATCTATACCTTGCTTTAGAGGATTGATTGACGTGCAAATGCAGCATGAGAATTATCTTTAATCATTGTTTTCCTGATTATGTTATTCTTGGATGAAAACTGTTCTTTCAGCTTGTCAGGAGATAAATGCACCTCGAGATCACAGCCCTGTGGGCAATTCCCACAGGGCTCAAGGGAAGACAGGGTTTCTAGTTGTGAAATTCAGAGACTGTTGGCAGAGATTCTGTCCCCCCAGTGCCCTTTTCCCACAAGTCAATGAGCTCATTTGGGAGAACCATGGATCCTTCCCATGCCAGTGGTGATGACTTTGTACTGAGTGATCACAAAGTGGGGCATCAGTGGCGCTGACAGCAGCTGCTCATGAGTAGCACAGTGCAAGGAGAACTTCTCCCTTGCATTGGAGTCCCTTGGCTGGGCCCAGTGGCTTAATCAAGGCAGCAGGAGAGTTTGAGCATCCTCATGGAAGAAGGGTTACTGAGACTGGACTAGACAGGTGTAGGAATTAATATTTCTTTTTTGCATTATAGGTTCTTTGATGGGGAACCCCTCAGGTGTCCTGTGCCAGGGGTAAAAATGAGACAAGGGGAACTCACTGTCTTCACTCTTCAATTGTTTATTATTTCTTTATCACAATTCAGAGCCCTATATGACAGCAGGCTCAGCACACTTCAGTGACATGTGCCAGCAAGACCTGGACCCTTCAAGGTAATGTGCCAGCAAGACACAAAATGGATGATTTCAAGGACTTTTATACAGATATGCTACCCAATTAACTATTGCTACATACCTAAAAAGTATTTTATTTTTATTAAACTACCAGTTAATACTTATTTGTCAGCCACATAACATCTGAATTGTGACTTTGTCTAACCTATCACTGTGCTACCAAAACTGCAGAAAATGGAGTAGATGAAGAGGAGGAAGACTAAGTTAACACCCAAAATCCTCCATCTTGTCTTTCATCTACCTTCCATACTAAAACCCCAAAACCTACTTTTTCACCCTGTGACAAACTACAATATTACCTACAGCTCCTCACAAAGTCCTGGAAGCATTGTCCATGGCCAAAGACTAAAAGCTGTGCTCTCCTGAGAAATAAAACCTCTCAGGACAGACACAGGAGATATTCCTGTGTCCTGGATTCCCACAGACAGGAAAGCTGGGTGTGACAGGAATCTGCTGCATTGAGTGTGAAGCTGTAGCTCGTCCCTTTTCTCTGTCATTTCCAGACACAAGACTTTTGCCCTTATGAGATGGCAAGTATTGAATAAAGTAAGGACAGGGAAATTCCTTCTCTGCAGGCCATTTTAATGTGTTCTTTGGATCAACAGAAATAATGAAATGCTCGTCAATGTAGAAATTCTGGAAAGAATATGTTGGGAGGACTGACACTACTGATACTAGAGGAATAAATTTACCTCTTGGCTCTCCAGAAGCCGAAAGACAGTGTGACTCAACTATCATAATTTAAAAAAAAAAGTACTAGCAGGTTCCATTCAGATTACTGAAGATGCCTTTTGTGTGCTGAAACAGTGTTTGCATCAGTGTTGTGAGCAGGGAGAAGTCCCCTGGATAGCTGTTTGAAACTATTACTGATAATAACTTCTTTTTCTGCTCTATTTTCTGTTTAGATATTGCTTGACATGGAAACGGGTGCTATAGATTTATTTTAGCATTAATTTCTATGGAAGAGGTTACTTGTGAAAAGTAAATAAAATTGTATTTCTGAAGAAATACTAGAAAATTGGGTGTTTGTGACATTCCTGTGTATTAAAATGCATGGGTACATCAATAGATGCCAAAGAAACATATTGGATAATCTGTAAAGTTCACAAGGTATTTTTTAGCACCATTTAGAAGGTAATGGGAAAAATGACAGTGTCTGTATTAGCAGAATCTTAATTTCAATTAATTGTTGTGATTTTTGTGCACATAAAGGCTTGCATCTGTGTTGCATAGCTCTTTGGTCTGACAAGTACTTTTGCCTCTTAAAGAATTTTTAGTTCAAAGAAAATACTGTAAGCACCTTTGGAAGAGCAGAAATGTGCATAAAAGCCTGATGAACAACTGGATCATCTTGTACAGTGATGCATAGTTTGGTTTTGTTGTTTTGGAAGAGTTTTTTTGGAGGGAGGGAATTGCTGCAGGGGCTACCTGCTATGTGTTGTGTACTAGCAAACTGAATTTAGACAACGATGAGAGAGCCAAGGCATGTAGCAGGCACAGCTTGGAAGCAGACACTTGGTTTGGTCACTATAAAAGTGGGGGGATAGCAAGGATGGAAGGCCACAGCATGGCTGAGAGAGATTTCTAGCAAAGTCTTTTAGAAAGGAGCTTGGAGAGGTGATCTGAGTAAGAGGAGGAAACCTCGTGGGTGAAGGCAGAAGCGATCACTGATAAGGATGCAAACCTTGATGTGGATCATCCAGCATTCTAAGTCAGTGATGCTCTGTGTCCTCTGGGGCATGGAAGAAAATGGAGGCTGTCCCTGACTTCCATCACATCCCAAATTAGATTGTGCCCATGAGGGAGATGTAATTTAATTAACTCCGAGAACCTTGGCATCGCCGAGACACCGGAGTGGCTTTGCAGGCATCCCTATGACTTCACTGTGCATTCGTTATCCCAGCCTGCTCTCTGTCACGCCTCCCGCTTTCCAGTTGATAAGAGCCTCTGCCTTTCCATTTGGTCGATTAGATGTTGTAAATTCTGCAATGAGGGGCAAAGCATTAAATTTCTTAAGCATGTCTCTGCGTCTTATCATGGAGCCGATTCCATGTTGCTAACAGTATTTGATTCATACTGAAGGAAAATTGATGACCTGAATCCTCCTCACATAAGAGCTTCATTGTTAACATCTCTTGTTCTCAGCTACCTCCCCATTTTTTTTTATGCCTTCCCATTCAATTTATCAAGCATGCTTTCAGCAGTCAAAGGCTGGAAAATCGCTTTCATTCTCGAGCAGCATATCCTGTGTCATTTTATCAAGATGCGGAGCTCCTAATTCTCTGAAGAAAAGCTAAAGAAGTGGGAGCTGTAGCTTATCACTGTCTCCCATGTCACATTAACGGAGAGTTGCAGCCAAGGCGACAACAGAGCATTCCCAGTAAAAGAAAGCTCCCTCACATGCTCGAGGAGCCGTGGGTGAAATAACCTTTCTCATTGCATCAGTGTTCACTGTCGAAACGCACAGCCTCAGCTCCAGCGTGTGGTAAACTGCTCGGAGAGGAGGCTTTGAAATTCCTGACCTGGGAGATGCAGAAGGACTGTGTGTGGATTTAAAAAAATAAGGAATATCAAGGGAGTTGATAGAGAAAAGAAAACAGGCAATTAAAACTGGTCAGGCAGCATCAACACGAGTTCAAATAACCTCCTGCTTTACAGAGGGCAGAATCTCAGGTGGATTTTGAAGCCTGAGTCATGTGGCTCTTTGTGGCCAGGCTGTTCTCACCATTACCACTTACTATATTTTGTTCATGCTTTTAAGATTAATTCCAACTCTTTCCTATTGCATAATACACCTGGTGTTAGTCCCTTGTTTATGGAGACTCAGAAATGGGTTAAGCAGATCTAGGAAAACGATGCAGTTAGCTGTGGAATGGACCCACACATAATTTTACTGTGCGTTCAATAAGTGTCTCTAAGGCTTTTTTGATGTTGTTCTTTCTTGAATGAGACTGATAGATGAACAACCCAACTAAACCCAACCTTTTTTTTTGCTGTGTGCTTATAGTGACAAAACATGTGACTCTCTAGTGTTTTGAGGGATTTGGCAATTACAGTTTGGATAACCTCCACTCGAGATGAAGAATGGTAGCATTGGTTTGAGTTCTGTTTTGACAACTGAGGAGAACGTGGCATGTCATTTTCCAAAGTAGCTTTGTTGGGGAATAGCAGTGACACTTGATTATTTTGCCAGACCCTTTAAAGGTGGGCTGGTTCCCCTAACAGCTCAGAACAGGAGCTGAGCCCTTTGGAAAACTTCGCCCAGGAAACACAACAGTCATTATTTATAACCTGGGGCTGGATATTTCAGATTTATACATGCAATATGCATGCAATTCCTGTTTTTTGGGAAGAAGACTGGGGAAAATAAACATATAAATTTAATTGAAAGTGTCTGTCTGCTGGTCACCGTTTCAGTTTTAGTGCAGCTGGCAGGTCTGCCTGCTGTATGGGCACTGTATTGGACAATGGGAAAGGGTAAGATAGTAACTGATGTCAACACAATTATGATAGTAAAAGGGGATAAGGATGAAGAACCCAAATGAAAGAAGGATGAAAGGATGAAAGAAAAAATAAGTTTTTTACCATCGAATTTAAATACCTTTGGTTATTCCTTTCTTGTGTACCGTAACCTGATGGCTTTCACTCTGTGAATTACCTTTGTAATCCCAGTAACAGTCAAGATTTGTCTCTCAAGTTGTTTCTCTCATCCTCAGCATTTGACACTGCAACCCTGCCAGAAAAGCAGGAGAAGCTCTTTGTAATAAATTTACCCATCACCCTATATGATTGACTCTATTTTTGTCCTACTCTTATTTTTTTTTCCCTTCTTAATGCACTGGGTAGTTCAGCTCCCAAAGATGAATTCCTCTGACAATAATCACTTCCCATCCATCCAAACATTTCATCTGATAGGTGCTACAGTGGAACAGCTTTAAGGTGTATGGCATGGAAATGGTCAGAAATTGTATTTTGTGGTTTGTCAACTGGGATTTTTTGCTTCAGTCCATTCAGATTTGCCATGGTGATTTTGGAGCATTTGATTTCCTTCTTGTTAGTGAGTTTTGGTTTATTCAAAAGTATTTCTGAAATTGTTTTGAGATACCAACTGCATTCAAGCTTGGAGGGCAGGGAAGCCTAGATATCTTGAATAGTTTTCCAGATTACTTAATATCACAGCAATCTTAAAAACCAGCAACCTTTTCATTTCTGTAATGTTTTAAATGAAAATTAAAACTATTAAAATAAATAAAATATCAATAAAAGGTATTGATACTTCCTCAGTTAGTGCTTTCACCCTGTTTTGTTTCCTGATGGTCACATCAGGCAGCATTTACATTCTGCATTTAAGTTTGTTTGTGTCAGAGTTTTTAGGTATTTCTTGCTAATTGTTAAGTTGCAGTGGTTCTGTCTTCACCAGACTCTGACCCAGCCCACGGTGCTGGCTTTGAATCCCTTCACACAGCTGATTTCTCTCTCACTGTTTTGAAGATATCAGAGCTAATTACCCAGAGGCATGGACATAATTGGGCTAGAATTCTGGAGAGAAGGGTGGGTTTGGTGTGCATTAGAGAGTACTTAAGATGGAATTGAAATAAATTCTCTCCTGTATTTTTGTCCCTGGACAATATCACCCCTAGCATAGGTCTCTTACTTTGAAGTACTCTTGCAAACTTGAAGTCAGGACCCCAGTATGCCCCATTTTCTGTGTGTGTTTCTACGTGTTGTATATACATATGTCTTTTCCTCTGATGTAGGTCATCAAGCTGAGCTGTCAGGTATGTCTTGTTATGAGAGAGTCACTTATTGGAGCAATGAATTGTCTTCGCTGAATTAATTTTCACTCCAACAGGGTTTTCAGTGAAAGTTTACAGACACTATAGTTTAGGCAGGCAGCCAACGCAGAAGGGATTTCTGTTTGTATTTCTTTATTTCAGTGCCAAAGGAGGATTAGCTTGTGCTGAAAGGGTTAGAGAGGTGAGCCAGAAATGCTTGACCTAGTCTTTACTAGACATTTGCTCATTATTTTCTTTTGAGCATTCTGAAAGGCCTTCTTCACACATGTGGGCAAGAACAGGTTAAAAACCATGTAGACCTGCCAAAGCTTTACAAATCTCTTTATTAGCTTTATTAAACCAAGCTAAAAGAAAACCTCTGTATCTTTTTTTCCCCTTTTATTCCCTTAACACTGCCCTCCATCCACCAGCCCTCCTCCCCCTTGTCCCATAGGATTTTGGGTTTTCTTTCCAGCCCACACATCTGTAAGTGCCTGCTAGGTACAGGAGACACATTTTCATGGTTCGTTAGCTTGGCTTTCCAGCCCTGGCTTGTCAGTGCCCCCGACTCTGCAAAATGTTCGGAGCTTTGTTGGGTTGCCTGTGACGGTGTTCGGATGAGTGCTGCAAATTTTCTGTAATATATCTGGTAATTTACTTGAACGTAGCACAAGCTGGAAGATGGGAATGAGCTTTTGATCTCTGACATTGTGATATCAGCAGGGGAGAAAATAAAAAACACCTCAGAGTCAAGATGTATTAAATTAGTTGGAAAGTGCATTGACAGAGAGTTGGCAACAAATATATGATCACTAACCCTTTGAGTAAAGTGTGGGTATGTTCCAGCAGTAGAGAAAGTAGTTTGCCCTGAAGCTTTTGTCTAAGAAAACTGACTAGTAAAAGTAAGAGTAAAGGCTTAGCACTTCAATATCCAAGTACTTCTTGGGGGACATCACAGCATTGTCTTAAGAAAATGAAAGTTGTTAATACAGTAAGGAAGTCATCACATCTTATTTGGAACTATTTATGTAAGGCATCCTCAACTGAAATCCTGTCAAGTTGCTGTTTGTGCAAAAAACTCTCCGTGTCCCTCTTTCTGTAAGTCAGTTTGTTTTCCTATTTCCCTGAGCTATGTAGTAAATGTTATGTTGTTCATTTAACGACCACAACATTGCAGGCTGCCAACGCTGTCAAATGGACTAGCACAGGAAGCCTTTGAAATCTCCACAGCATTTTGATGATAACATACCAAATATAATCATCAAGCTGCACTGATCCTAAAAAATCCACCAGCCCTCAAACCCAAGTGAAAATACAATGTGTTTCTATTATCACATGTCAGTGCCCAGGGAATCCCCCTGCTTCACCCTTTGGAGGAATGTGAGCACTCCGCTAGAAAGAAGGATGACCTGCAGCATAAGTTACTAACCTAATTTTTGTATCCAGTGGCTTTTGTTGAAGTTTCTGAAGTAGGTATTCAACAAACATGCATTGAAATCGTTTTGAATCACTTCCTAGAAGTCCCTCCTAGAATCCCTTCCTAAAAGGCTGCTCTCAGGACAGATCTGAGATGTGGTCTAAATAACTTGTGTGCAGATTTCTTCTGCACAAAATCTGACAGCGTCTTTTTGTGAGCAGTAGCGGGATGGTAAATCCTGAATGCATTTCGACAAGGAAATGTGGAACAAAGTGGTATAACTTAAATTTAGGCCAGGCAGCCAGAACACATCAAGGGGCAGCGCTGAGTTAAGGCAGATGTGCTGGGCACAGAGAGGAGCAAACAGGGATGGGAGGCAGAAGGAAGATGAGCAGTTAAACCACTTAGTCAAGTCGTTGCTCCACAGAGGAGTGCATAGGATGTGTCCACTCTTTGTAAGCAGTTCATGTGCTTGGTTCCCCCTCAATCTGCATGCGTTTATGTTTTCTTCCCAAGGATTCCTCTCTATTTAATAAGATCAAACTCAATTATTGAACTGTGGACTTCCTTCCTTTAAACTCCATGTGCCCAGATTTCCCAGTAGTCTGCCTGGAACACAAGTACCTGAGGAATTTTAACAGGTGGCCATTTGCAGCGTAATTACTGCAGTTGTTACTGATAAATAGCAGCCTCAGCTTGTAAACTCCAAGAATATCTAATTTGTTTGCCTGCCTGCAATGGATTGTCTTCTGTGCAGAATATAGATGATCCTGCAGTCACAAGCCAGGAAAAAAGTAAGTTACTTCAACTTATCCACTCGAGTCCTGGAAGCGCTCATGAGCTGTTTGCGGGATCAGGGCCATCATTTGCTTCTGTGAGGGCGCCTGGTCTGCACCAACTTTAATGATAGCCTAGTTTTGCAGAGAGGAGAGGAACCCTGGAGCAACTTCCTGTAGTTTCCAGTTGGAGATTTTGTTTCTCCCGTTATCAAACTGTCATTTTCTTCTCCATTATCTCTAGCTGATGAAGACATGTAGTATTGGACCATTTTTATTTTTGCAATAATATTGTTACACTGGCTATTTAAAAAGCTTGGATTTTAGTGCAGAGTTGGGTTTTTTATTATTATTTTTTGTAAAACCCTCCTTTAAAGTATACCAGATATTGGGAAAAATTATTCCTAATTTTCACTGATAATTAATTTAAGTTTCTTTATCATCACAGTACTAATCTTAGTAGGTGTATGCTCTTATATATAAGACACATCCAGGGAAGGGGCCATCCACAGTTTCTCTGGGGAAACTGTGCCAATGCCTCAGCACTTTCACACTAAATAATTTTTTCCTAATATCTAATCTAAATGTAATAATCTTCATCTTAAAGTCATTCCCCCTTTTCCTATCCCTACATGCTCTTGTAAAAAGTCCCTCTTCAGGTCTCTTGCAGCCGCCTGGCTGGTACTGGAAGGTTGTTCGGTGTCTCCCTGGAGCCTTCTCCAGGATGAACAGCCCCAACTCTCTCAGCCTGTTGAAAAGTTACATCAAAGAGTTGCTCAAGAAATGTAGTAAAAGGCTTTTCCTGAATTTGTATACATTCTTTACATCATTAAGGTTTATTATATTGTTCCTACTACAAACTAGCATTAGCATTACCAAACTTCTGGATGGCAAGTGGACAGAGGAATTTGGTTACAACTGCACTTTTTAAGTATGCCAGCCAAAAAATGAGAGAGATAATTCAGTTGAACATGAATATTTTTTGGTTGTGGGATAGGAAGTTTCTTTTCTTTGATCTTTGAAAACCTTTCTCCCAACAGATATTCTCAGATGCCTTCTGGGGAGCTTGGATTTGTAAACCTTTTGTCTGCCTAGAGACATCTTAAAAAAATCATAAAGCAAATAATAAGAAAAATTCAACATAGCTTTGCATGCAAAAGCTGAACACTCATGCTAAACCTGTATATATATCACCGTAAATGAGTCTTGAAGGAGCTTAAATCTAAAAAATTTTAGACATTTAAATTGCAAGCATATTTTGATACTGCATTTGATATATTGCCCATACCACTGTTAGTGAATACAGTCTTTATTTTGAAGCCTTCCAACCATTTGGTAATGATATTAATTCATATTTATTATAAAATGTATTTATCTAGTTAGTTTGAGCTGCTGAACACTGAAGGCTTGTCAGTAGAGTTGGTAACTAGACTTTGAGTGATTCCAATTGTTAATACATTTTGCAAGACAACAGCGTGCAGATGCCTTTGTGGAGAGCTATACTTTGTTAAATATTTCCACAGTATTTTGTGTTTCTTGACTAAGCTCCCGTTGGGTAAGAACTGCATATTGAAATTCACCTTGTGGTTTGAGCCTGATCTCATTCTATTTCTTGTTGCTCTGCTCACAGCTTCCAGTTTTCTTTTCACTATCAGTCTGAGTCAAGAATACTAATGATCTGGCACTCACTGGAGTTGGAAGGCTTTGTAGGTAGTTATACTGTTATTAAATCCAGCTCCTTAGGGTTTTTTCCATCTGAAGAACATGATATTCTCCACTTCCTTTCGTGACAGTGACGCCACTGTCCCCTTATAGCTCCTGTTTAGCACTCTCTGTTTCAGTGTCTTTTACATATTGCTGGCCACATACTCATTTGTAATAATTCACAGAGTAGATCCATGTTCTGTATCTTTTGCATGAAGCCACTTTTGGTCGTAGCCAAGCAAGCTGCCATTATAAGCTGCCAGAACTTGGACTCCTTTTTTGTTGGACATGTTTTGTAATGGCATAAGAATTTTGGCATACTATGTTGTAGAGGCTGATGTCAGTCACTGCTGTCTAAACACACTAGATTCCCTATCAATTACACCACTAAATCTTTGACAGATTCTGCCAGTCTTTGGGTAAATGCTTCCCAGTCTTCATTTTGACAGCCGAAAGAGGAGAGGGAATTAAGAGCTACATTGTAAAGAACATACAGTATGAGGAGTGTGTCGAAGTTTTTTTAGCTGACTTTTTCCATAGTTAAGAGATATATAGTAGGTTTTGGTTGGGGTGCACTCTCTTCAGAGCCTGGCATCAGAAATGTCTTAGTATTGTGTTTGATTCTAAATTAACTTGGTATCACTGTTATTTCTTTTTTTAATTTGTTTTAAAGTGGATGGTGTAATGAGTTTTGCTTTCACTTTTTAACTAAAAAGCTATTTTTGGGGTTGAATAAAAAAAGAAGACAAATGTCAGTCCATGTAGCACTAACAATTTCCTTGCCTTGAACACTAAGGTATCTCTGTCCAAGACATCTTTGAAGCAGCATTTCAGTGAGAGTGCAGGGAAGCTTCCAGCTTCATGTCCATGACTGTCTGCTCATTTATTTCCTGCTCAGAAAATCAGCTGGATGCTCTGTTGAAGGGGGTTGCTTCATTGCCTGCACCTTAAACCCAATGTTTGTGTAAATTACTGGGTCCTTTGTTCCTGTACTGGGCAGTTTCACCTGTGTGTTTCTGTACTATGTGTTTGTGTGTGTGTGTATTTTTAAGTTTTTTTGAAAAAGATGTCTGCATTTATATACACATACCTATATGATATGTAAAGTTATTCTTGAAACTAGGAACTTAATGTTAGCATATCCCTGTACGTATTGCTCAGTAAAATTGAATTCTATCATTAGGAATGCGATTTTACACAGATGTGATCAACATTTGAACAACAGTGGTTGAAAACTTTTTCCCATTAAAATCATTAGCTGTGTGTACCTATAGGTACTCAGGAATGGTATTTTTTTAAGCACAGGTAAGCCACCTGAGGAAAGACAAAAAATAATTAGGGAATGTAAACCTGTTTTATTTTATCAAGGCTATTCTTGATTGGTCCTGAAAATAAATGTATTTTAATTGTCTCACTGCAGGGTTGGGTGACTACTAAAGAGAGGAGTCAAAAGTCATTTAACATAGCAGTTCATTGTAGCTTTCAGTGCTGCTGTTACTTGCTTTTACATGCACACAACAGTTAAACATAGGCAAATTAACGGAACTGGAGTTGTTTTGGAATGTTTATGCCAAGGCTTCTTTTCTGGACTTGTCTGAACAGAAGGTTTTTTCTCTTTTTTGCATGGAAACGTAGACCTAATGAAGTGTGCCTTAATGTGGGCTTGTGGTTCAGGACGTTCCTTTCCATTTTGCAGCCCCCTGAGATGTACTGACCCAGCTGCAAAAGGTACTGATAAAGTGGCAGCTTGTGCAAAATGAAAGGTTAAAACAGCCTTCATGTCTCTCTCCTAGCGATTTGCACCAGGCTTTAAGACCCCCCTCACTGTCATTTTGCTGAATATTCCCCTTTGGGGGCATTGGGGAGCCCAGAATGCAGCCTGAGCAAGCCCTTGCACTGATGTGGAGTCATCTGTCCAGATTATTATAGCCATATTCCTGTGCCATTAGGACTCCCAAAACCCTTTGCAGCTCTTGGAAAAATAGGCTGAAGTTTAAATGCATGTTCTTGCCTGTAAATTTATAAACCGTTATTACTTTGTTTTCAACAGCTGAATGGCTTTAACATTCCTTTTTGACAGAGATTTTCAGTGTCTCCACCTCCTATCCATCCTTTCTTTTTAGAGAAATGTTTTCTTTGGGTTTACTTCAGGTTGTGGAATTTATACTGTGTGTGACTGTTGCTTACAGTGAGGGAATTCTGTTTTAATCTGTTAACTATCATTGAACAGAAAAGGAGTTTGTTCTTTCAAGTTGATGCAGGAAAGCATTAGTGATGATAAAAAGATATATTGTTTAAAATGACTGAGAAAAGCTGCTGTCTGTATTGCTCTTTCCACCTTTCCTTATCCATGATGGGCTTAGGAGGAGCCTTCACTTACTCTTTGACCATAGGGGTCTTCATTGTGGCTGCCTTGTGTGGGGCAGGGGAAGAGAGAGAAAAAAGAGGGAAGGAAAGCTGCTGTCATCATTTTGAAGCGTGGTTAATGGCTCGCTTGAAGGTTGTGAGTCCTGTGAAGTACAAAGAGGTTAATTAATGATCTGCACTCATACAACTGAAGCACTGAAATGAGATGATGTTGATTGTCCAGGGTTTTTTGTTTTGTTGTTGTTGTTGTTTTTGGTTTTTTAAAATTGTTAATTGCATTTCTTACTTCCTGCAAGTTTTGGTCATGATATTAATACAGTTTTCTAAAATATGTGAGAAAGCGGCCACAGTCAGTGGTTTAGCCATGCAGACATACATTCAGGGTTACACTGAGCGTCACCAAAAGCATGATTCCTGTTGGTAAATACAACACAGAGCGCTTCTTCAAATCTAAGCTTTCAGCTTTTCAATCAGACTTAATGTAAGCAGATTCTTCACATCTTTGGATAAGTTTTTCGAAGAGAGGTTTTAACAAATGGGACTGAAGGCTGGGGCACGATTCACTGTTAATGTGGGGATACTAAAGGAAGCTGACTTTGAATGTGGTCTCAACATGGAGTGAAGCCGCTCAAAGGGCTGTTACAGTTACCCCTGGTGATAAAGCACCAAGCCAGGGGTGTCTAGAAACAGGTTCTCATGCCCCATGGGTTGCTGGTCAACCGAGGAATAAAAGATTAAACAGAAATTATAATCCATCTGGAAAGGATTTGTTATCACCCAGGATAGACTGGCGTCAACAAGGGATTTTATTAATTCAATTAATAAAATTTTTTTTTCTCTTCCTGCTAGAAAAGAAATTAAAAAAGAATAGATAAAGTGGCTGAGAAATAGGGTGTCAGTGATGGGATTAGAGAGGTTCCTGCACTTTTGCAGTAATTTGCTTTGAATTAAACATAATTTGAGTGTTCCTTGGAGCACTAATGCTTCCCCCCCCACACACCCTTAGTTTCAGGCTACATTTGTAGGCTTTTATTTTTAATTTTTTCCCCCTTTCTTTCTTTCTTTCTCTAATCAGGCCTGGCCTGTGCCCCTAATTGGGACTATGTAGAGGCTACTTTTTGTAGGTTCTATTTCTGGTAGTGTGTTTGGGTGTTTGCCTCCATGTGCCCTTGCCAGCTGTTTCCCTGGAATTAGAGCTTTGCTCCTCCCAGGGTCTGAGATCTGCCTCTCCTGCCTCCTAAACACCAATGGCTTGGACGTGGCTGGCTTGTAGTCACATGAGTCTTCCCAGCAGGATAAGACCCACAAACTGCTGGTTTTAGGTACTCAGAGATTTGTGCTTTTATTTTAAACTAGCTCCTTATCAGCAGGGCACACACCGAACTATCTGGGAGATGCATTAAGAAGTAGATTTTAGGTGAAAGCTTTATTTGTTCCATCTGTAATTAAGTGATTTGTTCCAAACTCATAAATCTCTCCTGGCTCTTTCTTTTGCTACTAACGAAATCATCCTTCCAGCTTCATGTCAGGCACTCTACTCCCTGCTCCCTTTCTAGATCAGGTTTCCTTCATTGCCTCCTTTCTTTATACACCTTGTGGTGGTTTGGGGTTTTTTAAATTTTAAAATGTTCCTTTTGTTCTTCCTAGCAGCCTTCATTTCCACGGGCTTTTTGTGAAAAAAAAACTGGGTTGTCTTTTCTCTTCCTGTCAAGTCAAAGCTTCTCATTTTTGCCTGGCTCCTGACCTTAGCACGATTTTGGCTGTGTTAGTTGCTTGTGGCTAAATTAACCGGTTCTTCCTTCTCCTCACAGTTCTTTCCTTTATGCCTCTCGCATGTCCCCCATCAATCACCGTGTGCCAGCCTCAGCGTCTGGCAGGAGCTGCTGGCACCTCCCGCTTCCCCCTGCAGCCGAGGCTCCCACTTTCGGCCCATTCCTTTATCCCTGCCGGAAGGACTCACGGTTCTTTTTGTGTGCTTTGTGCTCTGCAGAGCTGGCCCCTGCCCCCTCCACACCTTGTTCTGCCCCCGGTGCATGGCCGTGCCCGGCAGCTGAGGTGTTCCTGCCACGCAAACTGCACTGAGCTCTGCTTAGGTGGTCTTCAGCTTCTCTGCTGCTCACTGCCTGTCACTTTCTGTTGTGTGACTCCTATTGTTCCCTGCTCGAGTTCTCCATTAAATCGCTGCTGAGCCCTCACTTCTTATGAATCTCGTTCTGATTCAGATATGGCTGGAAAAATATATTTAAACTTCATGGGATGTCCCTGGTTTTGGACTCCCCAAAAGAGAAGACTTCCATTATGAGGATGAAACATTTGGAGGGGAGAAGGTGCTAGTACTTGTGGGAGCAGTGAGCTTAAAGTTGCTGTGGAAATCTAAGCTATCTCTCTGTGATCAGACACAGCAGTGACGCTCCTGAAGATCTCTGTTGCCCTTTTGATCATCAGAAGTATTTAACTCCCATACTGCCAGTCCAGAGTTGTGGAAGAGCTCCATCCATTGAAGAGTCCTGGCATTGCCACTGCCTTCCCCGATACGTCTGCCTTCAATCCTTAGCCAAGTGTGAGCTCTGCTTAGTGATATTATCCAAGCAGGGCTGAGGCTTAGGTGAGCTCTCATGACTCTGTGTGCTATTTTTGAAATTGTTGTTTGGAAATGAGTGAAGGAAAGATGTGTAGTCTGATACAGGCGGTAAGACACAAATGTTTTAATTGGGAAGTGCTGTTTGGATCTTTGGTGATATGCTGCAAGTCCACCATCTCATAAAGCAGTGTTAATGTGCTCTTTTTGCCCTCTTATCCACGAGTCACTGGAATAAGTTAGTGTCCAGGTTTGTTTGCTTTTGGCTCAGTCAGGGCGCACATGCTGCGTGCAGCCAGTAGAGTCAGCCTTGACTCTGAAGCAGCCTGCCAGCACTATCAGTAGCTAATGAGAAATCTGCTCTTGTGGTCAGACTTTATTTCAGCATGTTAATTAATTTTTCCAAACCTCTGTTATTTGGAGGAATGGGACCACCATGGCAAGATAAGGAAGGCCTGGCTTCCCTTTCAGCTCTGTTACACTTCTGGATTCCCATCCTCCTGCATGCCAATCAGGCCGGTGATAGCTGGAGTGGGGACGTGAGCCAGTCCTAGGAGAATATGCTCCTGTCTTTCTCCTCTCCATTTGATATTCTGTATGTGTCCCCCACCTTTATTTTGCATTCTCTTGCAATATCTAATTGATTCTTTATGAGACCTCTGTGCTCCATTTCATTTCTGTGTAAAAATGTCAGTGCTGTTCAGCATTGTTGCTCTGTGGCAGGAGTCCTTGGGGTCAGGAGGCAGGTTCTGAGTTCATGTCCTGTCTCCCTCTCAGTGCCTAAACTCCCCCAGGGCAGTCTGTGCACCCTTTTTCTCATGCAGCTGGGCTGCTCTGTGGGGTTTTGGTGTGTGCACTTAGAGCCATGAGCTGGAGGAGGAACTGACTGTAGCTTTTAAATTCTGCAGCATGTCATGTTGTTTCTCTCCTTCCACCTGCAAAACAGAGATAACTACTCTTAACCCATCTGTACCAGAGCAGTGTTGAGAGATTTAATTAGCTGCTGTCCACAGGGTTTTGAAAGGTGTAAGATATATCTGGAGTATTATTAAAGATCTTACTAAGATTAGCCTCGCTGAGTTCTGCTCTTTCCCATACAATTACCAGGCAGATGTACGCAGTGCGTGTGCAGATATGGAATAGCTGGGAGTTTTTGCATGTCTTTAGAAAAGTCATCCCATTAAAACAAAACAACACATCAAAGTGAATCAAGTTCTTTTGAAATAATCTTTCTTACTGTATGTGGTTTAGGACCAGCTGAACCATCTGAAAAGCCAAAGCAGGGAGCGAGAGCGGGAGAGGGGGAGAGAGAAAGACACTTATTTATGTGAAGTCTGTACCTCTGTTCGACTTTGTACAGCCAGAAACTGAAAGAAAGGCTTCCCTAGTGTGTCCAAGTTTCTGGTGAATGGCTCCTTTGGGTGCGGAAGTGAGTGCTGTGGATCCTTTCAGCCGAAAGGAACAGTTAATGAGTGTTTCTCTGTTCTGCGCTGCTGGAATGAGACACATCCCTCTTTCTAGGTCACTAAGTTAATCAAGTCAAGGATTTCTGTCCATTGTCCTTCTTATCAGTCACAGCTGCATTTGCATTAGGAAGCTTTCTGTTTCTTTAAGCCCCATTCATGTACTGATTAAATTCCTTCCCAAGTCTGCGAAAGCAAATATCTAATGTATTATATAGCCATCTCCTGACCCAAGTAAAAACAACATACAGTAGAATATGCTTAAAAGCAGAAGAAAGGAAAAAAAAAATCACTGCTTTGATTTATCTGATCTACAGTGATAAAACACAAGGGTAAAACAGGTGGGAGCTTATGTTTCTAATGTGTGATTTTTAACTTGATGCCTGCTAGCATCAATATCAGTGTGTACCTGAACAAACAATCTAAGGTGGGAAGGGAAATTGCTCTTATTGAATGTTTGAGTAAACACTGCTGTAGCATCTCCTAATGAACAGCAGTAGCTGTTACAACATGTTAGATAATAAATTGGTCCTGGCAGCACATTTCCATTTCACAAGAATGACTGAAGGATAAACTTCAGACAAAAATGTAAAATGACTACCTTTGTAACCAAATAGTTGTAGCCCTTATTCTTAAAGTTTACAGTCTGTCTACACTTACGCTTTGGTTTCACCACCAGTTCATAGTCTTGATGTTTGGAGGCATAAGCTAAAATGTCTGTGCTATTGATTATGAGAGCAGTTTTGGGCAAATTAACAAAGATTTCCTTGTCTTCTTGTGCCTGCTGCAGCTCTCCAACATCCCTAAGGGGGCACCTCATTGGTTTGGTTTTTTGGTCTCTCTGGATCTCCTGAGTTGCTGGGAGATGTAGACTTTAACCTTCTGCTAGTACAATTCTTGTTTTTAACACAGTAGGAAAAATGGCCTTGATAATTTTCTCACCTTTACAGTGGCCACTTCTCCATTTTCCACAGCTTCTTTGTCAGTTTTGGGAAATACCTCTTGGGTAACAACACTTAGACTTTGATTTTGTTTGTAGTACATCATCTAGGATTTCGAGCTCAGCAATTCTGTTTTACCCTTCCTCATAGATTTTCCTGCAGGTTCCTTCACGAGGGGCCTCTCTTACACCATAAACAATGCTCATTCAAACTTCAACCTCTCTATCCTCCCTCATCCTGATAAGCATGTACAAGTTCAAGTTCTTTGCAGAGTAGGAAGGAGCTCCTTTGGCTCACTTTTTAGTTTTTTTTTCTTCCCCCTCTACTGTCAGATGAATATTCAATTTCCCTCAGCTCTGTGGAATTCAAGTGTGGCCTAATCATGGGGCTTCCCTCAAAAAGCAGCAAATGGAGGTCAGCAAGGCCGGCAGGCAGCAGCAGGAGCAGGGAACACCTCAGAAACCTTGTGCAAACTGCTAATCCTAGCAGGCATTACAATGCACTTGGACCAACCTGAAATCCTGTTCTTTTCTTGTGAGCCTGTTGCCTGAAAAGGGCTTGGATTGTCTCTGGCTTTTTTCCTCCTCGGCTGCAGTTCAATCAGCGTCTCATGTGTGTTTGTTTTTACATTTTAATGCCCACAAATCTACTCAGCCAGTCTTCTGAAATTCTGCAAGTGTCCAGAATTGAGGACCAAGGGAGGGCTCTGGCTGGCCAGTGAGTTGGTGAAGATCAGTGGCTGTGCAGTAACTCTCAAAAACATGCAGACACATATTCTGAAGAAACATATAGTGATTTCACATCAATTTGAGACAGCCTGGAAGATGGTGAAAGAGGGCAAATTACTTGGCTTTTGCTGGAACGCTCTCAACTACTACAGGAATTTCTGCCATTGCAGTGACAGTGTAAAACAATTCTGAATCAACACAAGATCAAACAGTTGTAAATTGTCCAGAAGACTGGATTGCTGCTGAAGGAAGTGTTTGTTGAATCAGAATATTTTTCTTTTCAAAGCTATGTAGTTAATTTTAATAAGAGCACATAAAGCACATTTTAAACTGGAAAGTTTTTTTTCCTAAATGGCAGTGTGAATCAACGTATTCCCACACAGCATTTTGATTCGACAGTTCATCATTTTCCAAGGGAAAACAGTGCCTCGAAAATATTTGGCTGTGACAACTCTTCGTATTTAACTGCATTGATAAGAAACAATACAGTGGTTGTTCCTGTGGATACATGTGTGTCTGAAGAAACATGGAGACTGGAACAGTTCAGCCTTTGGAGGTAATAGCTCTGCATTCATCAGGGATCAGCAGTAGTTCCATGGGATCTTTATTTACTGAGTCCTGCTAAGGATCCGGCTCACTAAATACGCAAGATAAAAGTATCTCAAACTCCGGTGTACACAGGAGCTGATGACAGACGAGCTGCAGATTATTTGAGTGCTTTAATTGTTTTTATCATTTGTCCATATTAACCTGCGGTTTCTGGAACTGCAGTTTGATTAAAATTCTTTGATTAAACAGACGAGTTGACAAGACAAATGTTCATTGCAGCCCTCTGAATCATGGTATGAAATTAGGAACCTTTTCCTTGTTCAGTTTTTGTTCACGTTTTCTCTTCCACCCCCAGCCAGGTGGATTTAGGATCACTCAGTAGGGACCTAAACAAATATTGAAGCAGAATCACTTCTGCATGAAAGCGTAGCAGCAATATCTTTAAAAGGGGGAGAATGGAGTTGCTTAGTATCTTGTGCTCTGTAATTTTTTTTTAATAGGTGAAATAGTTGCAAACTTCCTTGTTTCTTGTTTAACATCCAAAAAATAATTTAAAAAAGGCAAGCAGAGGTCTTGACAAATACAAATGCTCAGTCTGTTCAGGCTGCATCTGAACAAAGTTGTCCAATTCCCTTTGTGTTGCTGTAATCTGGATTTGCCTGAAATGGAAAGAAATATGGGAAGACGCAGGCAGTGTGAGAGAGGATTTGGGGTGGGTGGTGAGGGATACTCCAGCTTTGTGCCTTTGTAATTATACTGTGAAGTAATGTGGAGGGATAGTCTTAGGAGCAGATGTTTAAGGATATATTGGCGCCGCAGGAATCTAAGTCTGAATAGGATTTTCCTGACATGAGGCAGAATCCTTTGAAAACACCACTGGACACAGAGCTGCAGGCTGGTCTGCACTAGATGTTTTGCCAGTCCAGCTGGTTAACAGCATAGGAAGAAGTTGTGCCATTCCACTAGGACTCCCTATTTCGGCACAGACCCGTTGGTAAATCATTTGTTTTGCCTGGGTAACTGGCTTTACAGAGAGGATGAAGAAAGCTCTGCCAACAACAAGCACTCTTTTACCAGCCTCATTTACTTCATGAGGTTGTTGCACAGGTTTAGTTTGAATATGGCTATGCCAAAACGAGGTTTTGATGAAACAAGAATTGTTTTTATTAAATACAAATACTGAACCAGATTCATCATCATTTGTGAAACTTCTAACAGAGACAGTTAAAGTGATTTGCTGGCTTTGCTCGCTGTGCAGACCTTCTCACTCTCAGATCCAAAGGTCCTGGATGCTTCCCTGATTTCAGAGCATCATTTTGAGCACCAAGGCTGTTGCAGAGTCTGCAAGCTAGACAGTGAATTCATCAGGTCAGGGATGGTGTTTCTAAACCAAGGGAGAAGTTGGGTCCCCCAGTGGGATCACTGGACTGATTTAGTAAAAATAATTGTCCTTGTTGGAACAGGTTATATAATGAGAAATCTGATCAGATTTGATCAGTGTACAGCTATATTTAAAGTGACACAGTGATGTCAGACCACCAGGGCTGCTGAGCACATGTGCCATGTGGCCCATTTTTTACTTTTTCCTCCTAAAATTTATAGATGAAGGTTCCCTGAGAGGAACAAAGAGCTTTCACTTTGCTCTGTTTGTCTGCTATTTCACTTGATGTAACAAGTTCCAGGTGAGCAGGCAAAATGACTTTTACTCCCATGTTTTTGTTAGGTGCAACCATGTTTTAGCACTTACATCATCACTAGAAAGTGCTGACTGTTTATCACATCCAAGAGGAATGGGAATAAAAATCTAGAGCAGCCTATGACCCAGTTTCTTAGCACTGGGCATCTCAATACCCCTTAGCACAAAGGTGATCAAAGGGGCAAAACCACAGGGGGTTTGATTCACTTCAGTGTTCCTGCACTGGGAGACTGCAATAACTGCTGGAATCTATATTGCTATTCCACTGTACAAACAGAGCCTTAGCAGGATGAAATTCTGTCCTTTGAAACAAAGTGGGCATGGATTTACTCACTCTAGTCTGTAGTCCTCTTAATTTTACTCATGTGAGTAACTGTCCTTGGCACGGGCATGATAGAGTCTATCTTGTGGCCTGGAAAAATTATTATGCTTTTCCTGTAGAACTATCTGCCTTTCCCTGCCCCCAATTTCCACTGCAAACTGCCTTGTGTGTCACAGGTCATCCCACATCACTGTGGCTCACCAGGGAAATAACAATAATTCAAGTTCTCGGGTATGGATGTCGAGCTTTTCCCTCCCTGTTGTTTTGTGGCATGACTGATGCTACTTTGCCTTGCTTGAAGGCAGTGGTTAAGAGGGCAGGATGAGCAGAGATGTGATTGCATGAGATGTAAATATACTTTGGCTAGCTCTTTGTTAATACCATTCCCCGAGTGGTGTAAGAGTGCTTCAAAGTGGAACAAAGGGAAAGTGAGGATGAAGGACGAGCAAGGAAGGCAGAAGAGAGCAAGGTCAGAACACCAGCAGCCGCCCCTGGCAGTGTTTGACAGCCTCATCAAAAGCAAAGGACTAAACTGATCTTGAAAATAGTATCCCTAGACGGTAGAAGATGCTGAGAATTGCTGCAGCAACAGCAGGATGTTTGCATCCTTGTTGTCATTTCCATTTTTTTTTTTTTTTCTGCTGATGAAGAGAAGACATCTATTGTCTCCTCTAAATAGGAGTTACTCATATGCTGTACTGGAGCCTTGGGAGTCTCTGAACTGTCTTTCCAAAGCCTTTACTGGCATTAAATCATCTTTGCAAATACATACAATCCAAAAGAGAAAAGGAGGAGGCTGGATATAAGTTTGTTAGAGTTATCAAGGAAAAAGTCTCAAGGTGCAATCCCCTCTGCATTACAGAGTTGAGAGCAGGTGTCACTGAAGTTAATGCAAGTTAGTAGTATGGTGTTCCAAGAGGAGGGAGACCCATAGGTTTGTTTTGGTAGGCACAGCAGGTCCTCCAAAGGACAGTGCTGTGGTGGTGTGTCCATGCTCCAGCTGATTACAGATTGCCTGTGTAAGCCCCAAGGGCCACTCACTCATCCAAGCTCCCCACACACCAGCTGGGGCAAATGTAGACTGCAGCTTGGGGGGAAGGAGAGGGGAGAAAAATGGTAACATCCTATGGTGAAAACCATCTTATAGTTTTCCTGGAGTGTTTTAGTCCACTTCTTTTTTTTTTTTTTTTTTTGTTTTGTTTTGTTTTGTTTTGTTTTCTTTTTCTTTTTCTCTTCCATTGCTAGCATCAGTTAGAATTAACTAAAGTTGTGGGTTTAAATTTGTGTAATTTACTCTTGCTTGGAGACACATGTTGGTACCTTACTCAGTTTGATCATAAGTCAATTAGGAGCAGGTAGAAAGGAAACTGATTCTGTCGCTCTTAACCAGGGTTTGTATCAGCTTAACTAAATTAGTTTAATTAAATCAAACACTACTGGATTCCTCAGTGCTCAAAAACAGTGTCTGTGCCTGTGCATGTGTAATGCCAAAGGTGCAGGTGTGCTGAATATGTATGACATCACATGCAAGCAAATTTCTGGATAACAACCTGCATATCTGTCTGGGCATTTATAGGTTGTCAATTACTCTGATGTTGTGTCTAATGGGGAGATGAAAATCCCCCTATAAATTCAGCTCACTGCTTTGGCGGCTTTGCTGACAGACTAGTAAACAATTTCTATGCAGAGTGCGATTTTCTAGTTTAGGAATGGAGCCACTTAGATTGGAACTCAGTGTTTTAGTGAGAAATGTCTAAAACGTGTACATAACCTATTTACATATGAATACAAACATTACAGGCTTTATATTAACAGCCCTTGTTGTTGCTCATTACTATGCATAGAAAAAGACATCAGCATTTCTAGTAGCATCTACAAAATTATAAATATGTGATAGAGTAATTACTGATTTGGAAATCCAAATTATATTAAAATGATTGTAGCATCTGTGTCTCCAAAAACCTCTCCATTTGTCAATTCTAATCTTCTATTGCTTAGGCAATAAACACGAGTCTGATGCCTATTTACAGAGTTTTGTATGAATCCCACCCGCCCCTTAAAATTTAAAAAGAAGGTGGAGGAAGGAGTGGTTTGATATCAAGGTACCTGAAATTGGTCCATAGCAGTTTATTTCACCCTTTCTTTATCCCACACCCACAAAAATATGAGAATTGATGACAGATGTTGCAGATTCATCTGAAGCAATCAGTAGCTGCCATGAAGATCATTCTGCAGCTGATTAGATTCTGCTTGCACAGTAAAAACTGCCAAGGAAGTTCCTCCCAGAAAACCAAGGGATCAGTTCAGGGCTGATCCTTTACTCTTCTTACTGCGACCCAACTTGTGTCAAATGGTTATGAAGGGCCTCCTGTAAGCCAGGGAAGCATTTGGTGTGCTCCATGGCAAGAGTGAGCCCAAGTCAAGCCTTACTATGGTGACTGTGGTGCACAATAGAAACCAGGCAGAGGTTCTGATGCCCTTCGTAGTAACAGAGCTTTACTTCCAGAGGAGACCCTGTGCATCTCTGCAGGTTTGGGCAGCAGATTTCCCAGGCCAGTAAATAGTTATAAAAGTAGTATGTATATATTTAAAAGTTTTTCTTCTGTGGCTCTTAAAAGACTTTGCAGGAAGGTCAGTGTCATGCTTCCAGTGGTGCAGAAGAGCAGCGATGTCCCCCTTAATGTCACTGTGCCTCACAACAGAAATCTCAGTAGAGGCTCCTTTGCCACTTCCTGTCTGGGTGTTTGGCCACTAGAAGACACCACCCAAGGGAATTTATGAGTGACTGATATCTGGTTATTTGTAGTTGTGTCTCCTTCCAGCTTTTTTGGTCCTGGACCGGATTTCTGGCAGGGGGAGTCAGTGGGAGATGATTTGCTTGGAAATAATGTGCTCTCTAGGCAGAGCAGTTGCTGATGTCGTGGGTGCCCTGATAAGCTGGGCATGGGTAGACATTGTCACGCTGACCTTTAAGAAGGTCTTTGGGAACTGATCCGTGTTTTTCCCCTTTCCTGATGATGGAGAGTGAAGACTTCATCTGAAGTGGTATGTTTTTCCTGGCATGTGTGTCCCAGGTTTAGCTGAGCCTTCCATGATTCCCCCTGTGGCTTTAATTATGGCAGTGCCTCTAGTTGTCCTCTGTCTTTACACCTTCTACTTACACCACACGGGGACCTACAGGCTGGTATATGCGTAGTAACGGTTCCACAAGATGAAATGCTGCCGTACAAATAAAGCATTCATCACACCTGCAAGGGAGGTTTGAATAAAATCCCACATAGTTTTACTGCATGAGCAATGAAAGATCAGAAATGACAAATGGGTTGACAAATGGTGTGCAGTGCATAAATAGCATTATTTATTTGCTCAGTTGTGTCAGAGTGAGTGAGATGAGGCTCACCGGTGTTTTGAGGGAGTTGTCCGAGCATTTGTAAAGGCAGAGGCTGCAGGATCAAGCCCCAGCCCCTGGCAGTAGCAGGTGGGTAGCCATTAGGTGGAAAACCCAAGTGTCTTTTTTCACAGGTTTCATGGTTGCAGGGAGTGATACATAGGATGAGGGTGGTTGGGACAGAGGAAATTTGCTAGCTGGTCGATATTTTAGGGTTTGTGTGTCAGTCTGTTCACACTGAACTGAGCCCTGTCCATGTCTGTACTGGCTGAGTCAGTACAGTGAGGGGCATTGGCTATTTATACATGACACTTCAAAAAGCCTGGAGTGAGATAAAGTCTGCCAAAAGCACAAATGAGGGAAAGCCTCATCTTCTCAACATTTGGAAGAGAATTAACTTTCGACAGATATACTGAGAAAAATAAGATTTTGGATGCCACCTGTGTCTTAACAAGCAATTCTTGTTTACACTAACAAAGAGAATAAAATGTGCTCACTCACCTATTATTTTAGCTCAATCAATAGTGAATATATGGAGAGTTCTGTTGACCCCAAAGATGAGTGGAGAAGTCCTCACCCTTGACTGCATACTCTGCAGCACCTGAGATCTGCTCCACACTGTGCCTTGTTACAGCCAGGCTACAACATGGACTACCTAAGCACTGCAGGAATTTAAGTCACTGGGCAGAAAAAGCAGAGCCTCTTGCAAGGAGAAAAGGTTTGGACTTCACCAGCATAAGGGTGCTCTGCTACAGGCTGGGAACTTAAGTCTTCAGAGCCATCTGTAGAATTAAATCCAGTTCTTTCAATCCACAGAATGAAATCTGTGGCAGTGAATTATTTCAGAGAACAGAGACAAAGTAGCTGCAAGCATCATCAGATGAGTGTGCTTGGCACTAATGGTCCTGACTGCGTGCAGACTTCAGAGCTCCTTGTGATTTTAAAGTCCTGGAGGTCATGGCATTATTAGCAGCTCCTTGCTGTGAGTTGCTGAGCTGATGCAGGGGCCTCAGTGTCACCTGGCTGGGGGAATCGCCTCTTGGTGTGGCTGTCACCTCTGTACCCGTGCATTGGTCTCCTGGAAAGAAAAGGGAGCATTATAAATATAAATGTCAATAGGGCACATGTGGAATTGGATGTGTCAGAACATCCAGTAGCAACTTCATGGTCACAAGCATCCAGCACAGAGTTCAGTAGGGCCAAAAGCCAGTTGGCAGGTTACCCTTGGCTGGGAAATGCAGCGTGAGTTGGTGTGTTCAAAAGTCATTTTCTGGTCATGGTGCCAGTGTGAAAAGCTGCTTGAGCCATGGCCTCTGCTCAGCAAGGAACCCTTTTTGGGTTTTCTCCTTCACCAGGGAGAAATTTTCCCATTATCTCACCAAAGTTTGTCTGAGCATCCACAGTCAGTTCAGTGAAAGTCCAGAGAGTCTGGGCAGCTGGTAAGTGTTTTTGTCTGGCTCTTTGCAGTTCAAGTGCTTGCTTTCATTACTTGTACAAAGCTGGGGACAGATTTTTCTCCTCAAAGCTGGATCTTTTGGTAAGTCAGAGCAGATGAGCTGTTTGTGTTGAGGGCAGGAGGGAGGTCAAGACAACCATTTTAGGGAGAGGGTGGTTAGTTGGGCAGAGTTACAGTCGATGAGTGTGGGTCACATATATGACACAGTCCTTTTTACAGAGCTTTTGCAATCTTTTAAAACCTTTATATTCCAGGCCTACTTTGGGTGGATGGTTTGAGGGAGTCTTTCTGGTGGCATGAGCTGGTGAAACTCTTCCTGTATTTTCTTGGTACAGGAGTAACCTTGATTGTGTGCTCCTGCTACCCAGCTCAGACCCTGTTAGTGGTATGTGATGCCTGTAAAGGAGGCTGTTCACCCTCTGAGTTTCCTAGGACATGGATCATGCCTGTGAGCAGCTGTAAGGCCAGCAGCATGTTTGGGTTTGTTTGTTTTTTCCAGGAACAGGTTGCTTTTTCGCTTTTTGTTGCAGTAAAGTGAATAGTTGATGCCTTCCTCCTGGCAATGCTGAAGCACTCGTGACCTAGCCCTTGACGTGGTTGGGAACAGAACATGTTGCTCAGGTGTCCAGTAGGTCTCCCAAGATAACAGTGCAGATATCAGAGGTTGTGGTCCTCTCCACCCTCGTGACAGCTTGCAGGGAAAGCTAGAGCACCCCAAGGAGCATTAATGCATGAAGATACCCTTCATCCTCTTATCCCTCAAATGCAGGCTGGAGTAATGTGATAGTGGGAGCTGTGCTCTCTTGGGAAACCCCTCTGACAAATTTGAGGGCTTTGCATGGCAGAAACAGTGCTTTTATTAAGTAACAGAAGCTTAATTAAGTTTCTCCTGAATGTAATAAAACAATACAGCTGAATGTAGATCAGTCCCAAGTAATTGTTTCACTGCTTTAGCAGCTGTTTAACTAATGCTCCAGCGTTAAATAGGAATGCTGATATTTTATTTCCTTTTTTCTGTTTCAGAAGGGGCTAAGTGGTCTCTTTCTCAGGGGACTGTGAGGTTAGCCCTGGCCCTTTGAACCTAATTAATCAATGGCGAGGCTCTTCCAGGGCTGGCTGTGGAACGCTCTTTAATTGCTCACTTGTGCAGTCATTTGTTTTGTTTAACCTGCAACGGATTAAGCTCGGTTATAAAGGTCCTTGCTTCTGTTGTAGAACAACTCCAGCCATGCAACAGCAAGCTCTCCACTTGATTCCCGACTCCCCCAGGGATGGAGCAGGGAGAACCGGAGGGACGTCACTCCCTGCTCCCCCTCCCCACACTGCCTGGACACACTGGCACTTTTGTGCGTTCCCCCACCACTGCCACTGAGTTTCACAGGGTATGCTCTTGGCAAAGGGAGGATCATTAGCTGTTAATATAACCCAAGAATTCTCCAGATATCTCCCTCACTTTCTTTCATTAAATGTGAAACTTTAGAGACAGAAACTTTAATGATTTTCTGTGCGTGTGCGTGTGTGTAATCCTGTATGCTCCGCCGGGATCCCTCTGGCATCCCACGTCTCTGAACAGCTGTCAGGCAGCTCAGATTCTTTTCCAAACTGCCAGTCTCCAAAAATATTTCCTTCTCCTCTCAAGTATGGAATTTCGCCCTTGAGTCAGAGAGTCTGTGCAAAGCAATGGCAGGTTTCAGTGACAAAGCTGCCCAAAACATTAGGGCCAGAAATAAAATCTTTTAAACCAGTTGGGGTCGTGACCAGGACTGTGAATTTTCAGGCTACAGTGAGACTCTGCTTTCTCTTCCAGCCCCAGTGAATTGTTTTGAGACATTGTGTTTCTTGTAATGCTTGCCATTAACATTCAAAAGAAAGCTAGATCATTTTAACATGTTTCAAAAAAGGATGTTAAAATTTATCTTCCTTTTTATTAGATCCACTGCAGCAAGGCACCCAGTGGCTTTAGAAATGTAAGTAATGAGAAGCAGAGAACAAATGTTAAGTATAGAAATGATTTATGGAGACATCTGATGAGTTTATCCTGCATCTTTACCCTTTCATCCATCTGCCTGGACTTCAGCTAGTATGTCTGAGCAGCATCAGTCACATATTTTAAAGCTGACTTGCCAGAGACACGCTCCATGCTCTGGAATGTGGATTTCCCAGTTTTTGCCCCACCTAAGGCTCCCATACAATCCTGTGCAGGCTTAATTTTTTTTTTTTTCCTCCTGTGGAACTCTCTGGGTTGGATTACAAAGTAGGCACTCTGTGACACAGCCTGCTGCCTGAAAAAGGCTTAATAGCTGTCAGCTTCATCTGCTCCCCATGAGAATTGAGGAGTCCCAGGCCATACTCAAACAGCTGTGCCTTTCTGTAGCTCCTCTAAGAAGAACCGAGCTCTTTGGAAGAATCCAGCCCTGGTGGGAGGCAGAGGTTTTCTGGAAAACTTGGCTTTTGAGTTTAGCTTCCTCAAAGGAAGCTGTTTTACATACAGCGAGTTTAATTCTTTAATTCTCAGGCGGGCTCTGTATTATGAAATAGTGCATCCTCTACTAACAAAGTATTTTCCACATCGTCACAAAGAAGACTTGAGGTTTCGCAGAAGCCCTATTCCTCTTTTCCTACCAGCTGTTGCCCTGGAGATGTTCAGAGGCCTCTTTTCTATCAGACTTTTTCTCAAAGGAGTTTTTTAGCCAAATCTCTGTTTTTTAAATGTGTGTTTTAAAGTCAGATAAGGTATGTAATGGACAAGTAGTGTCCCTTTCAGGATGGTGACCAGAGGGTGAGGAAGCAGAGCTGCTGGGCATATATTGCTGATAAGAGATGGATAGATAGATGGATGGATGGATGGATGTGCTGAAAACTGCCCTGGGGAGGGGCTAGTGTGGAAGGAATGGGGTGGTGAGAAGGTAGAGGTGCGTGATCAGACTTCATCCAGCCTAGTGCTGAGCGCAGTGTAAGAAGCCCTGTCTGGAGCTGCTGGACATATGTTTTTAAAAATGCTTCCTTCCATCCCTTCCTGTGTTGCTGTGTGCAGCCACAAAATGTTCAGTGCTATATTTAGACATTTTGAGCAACTTCATAATGGTGGTTTCAATACATTTGATATTTGACTTTTTTTTCCCCCACCGTTTGCTTCTGAATATGCTTTGGTTGGGCAATGAGGAGCTGGGAAGCGTATGAAGGTTTTGTGACACTGTGATTTCTCTGGAGCTTAGAATCAAAGTGTAGACTGCCTTTATTCAAGCTTTGGGCTGAAGATCAAAGAGGCAGCATTGGTTGTGTTGGAATAAAATAAAAAAAATCACTTTTGAATATTGAATAACATACTTAGTTCATTTCAGGATTGTTTTCTTGAGAAAATTCTTTTTTTTTCTGATTATTATTTGTCTTGCTTCAATGCCTGAGGCACAGAAGGGGCCAAGTCTCCTTTGCACAAGGTGCTGTACAAAATCAGGGACCATGAACAGATTCTGTATTAATAGCACACAATGTGGCAGGCTGTTGGAGGCTGTTTCTTTACTCACTTATGTTATCTTTTTGTCTGAACTGCTTTAGTCGTGGTGCTAAAGTCACCATCTGTCACATGTTGATCCTGTGTTTCATTTGGTCAGGGAGCTTACTGTACCTTGCTGCCTCCATCTTCTCCCCTCTGCCACCCCAACAGGCTGAGGGCCAATTGCCACCTTAACTAAAATGTATGGACCGTTTCTTAAAAATCACCTCATGCTTTTGGCAAGAGCAAGGAAGAGAGATGCTGCTCTGGGTTATAGAAGCAGAACTGTCTGTGTGCCTTTGGTTCACTCTTCAGTTCATCAGGGAATTACCCAGCCTTGACCTTCTGTGCTGTTTGGACGTGTTCATTTTTGTCTCATTCAGTTATTATGTCAAATTTGAGATGGAGTGTGGTACAAATTATTTTGGCCCCAAACCTTTCTTTAACCCTATTTGCAGAGGTGAAAGGCTAATATGTTAAACCTACCAGCCCATGCATACAGATTACTTCAGCCCCTTTAGAGACAATATTCTCTGATTTCACCTTTATCCTTTGCAGGAGCTGTTGAGTGGCTGGGATGGGGACACTGGGTGGTGACAGTAAATGGCAGCAGTAGTGTGACAATTAACAAAGAGGGATGCGGGGAAAGTAATCCCATATTTTCCTTTGAAAACAGGGTGGAACTTTTATTTACTATTTTTTGTTAATATATTTAAGACATTTCTAAATATTTGTGTTCACATTTGCTTTTGCTTTGTACCTTACAGCGCTACAGGGCTGCAGCACCTTGGTCTCCTGCAGAGCATCGCTCCCTGTGCTGCACGCTCAGTGGACAGGCAGGTCATGGTAGACTGAGGGTCTGAACTCACTTCATAGCTGTTGTAGAGAAAATAACCCATTTCAACTTGCTCTGGCTATTCCAGCTCTGGGTAGCTGCACTAAAAAAGAAAAAATGGGTTTTAACTCTCATTGACTTGTGTTAAAATGGCAATGAAGACAAAGTAATGTGACGTGCCAGCTGAAATTCAGCCCGGATCTCCCTTAGCCTTTAATTTGACCTCCTAGCCCAAATTAAAAACCAGATTGTTTTCTGTTCACAGTTATTTTAACTAGTGTTAAGTCTGGCTAAACTGATGAGTCTTTTATTGGTTGGTTTGTTTTAGGTGTTTGCTCTCCTCTCCATATACCCCAACAGTGTTTTGTAAAGTGGTTTTTTATTAGGCTGCTACAGAAGTTTATGGAGTTGGAAAAACTAGAGTACCTGTAAAAGGGTAGATGTAGTTCTTTAAGAGATGAGCTTTACAGTCTTAAGGCCTGGCTGGTGTGGTGTTCAGCCCTGAGGACCATTCTGGTAATGTTAGCCCGTGTTGCAAACCTGGCCTTGCTTGTGTCCTCATCTCCCTGCAGCTGGAGCAACACCATGACTGCTTGAGATGTGCTCAGTGCACGTCTGTTTTCCATGCTGATCCAAATGTTTTGTCCAAGTACACCCAAAGGCTCAGGCAGATTGTTGTTTTGTTGTTCTTTGAGGATGAGAGTCTCTTTCACCAGGCTTGCATTCAGGTTTCCTGTAGCTGCAGGCGTGCTGCACCCTGGTGCATCGGTACAGGGCACGTGGCAGGCTTGCCTGTGGGGATTCCACCTCCTCTCCTCACTGTGCTAAGTGCAAGGAGGTGGGGCAAAAGAAATCCAAGGAAACTATAAAATGTAAGAGACATTACATGACAGAGCACAGAGGAAAAAGCTTTTGTTGCTTGGGGGAACTCTCTTTCGGAGTTTGGTGATGAATCACATCATCCTTGCTGGCAGGTCCTGCCCTAGACCTCAGATTCCTGGCCTGGGGAGTCCCTGGCAGCTGAGCAGATACACCATGTTCAGGGGTGCTCCGAATTTTTATTGAAAACTCTTAAATCTTGTGAATTTGCTATTAAATGCCTCTCGTTAAATTTTAAGGGCCTTATCAATGAGCTGAAACAGTGCAATTATTTTTGGGTTTTTTTTGTTGGTTTTTTTTTTTACGGTGTAAAACTGGTATTTAATTTATTTTCAGGACCTGTTTCCTTCTTGCTCCCAGGCTCTCCATAACATATCAAGGTAGTCCCTTTAGTGATCTTTCCAGCTCATATTTGGTTTGGCTCAGCAAGATTTTTTCTGGTGTTTTCCTGGCTGGGGTTTTGGCCTTGTTTTGGAGGCTTGTTTTCCTTCAATTTTCCTTTGTTCAGTATAAAATAATAACCAGGGGAACGAAATAGGTTGAAGCTATAGAAAGAGGACTCCTTTTCCCATCCAACTTTGTAAGATTTTACAATAATCATAGCAGTGTAAATGTATCTCGCTGGCATATCTGCACAGAGGCACTCGCTGAGGCTGCAATTAGAGTGCTCTGCCTCATCCTGTATTAGTCTGATCACATAAGAGGCAGCCTATCTGACAGCTCTAGCACCTGGATAATTAAAACCCGTCAATAAAACAAAATGCACTGTGTAGTGGGACTCGTCTGTGCTAGCATTAAACACCGCAGATAATTATATCGCAGCAGAGGTTGGAAAGCCAGCCTCTCAGTGCTCTGAAAGATCAATAAAAAGGCCCATTCATAATGAAAAAAATGCTAGAGAAACTGGATTTTCATCTCCCTGTCATTAGACGCTTTGCTTTTAAGGTTTTGCAGAGGCAGAAAAAGATTCTGTTGAGGAATTCTTTGTTTCTGGAAGCTAAACAGGTGGAGGATTTAGCTTTGCTTTTGTGCAGCACGTTACTGAAAAGCAAATGTGCTGAACCCAAGTCTTTTCTCAGAGCTTACAGTTCTGTTCTCCACTCTCCTCTGCTTCCCTTCTCTGCTTGCCTTTCTTTTCCTCCCTTATTTCCAACCCATCGCATGAGCTCCACTTTTTAGTGATATTTCTCTTTGCTTCCTGTTTACTTTCTCCAGGGAATTTTTTTTTCCTCTTGGCTCTTCCTGAAGGGCTGATTTGGAAATACCATATATTGACAGGGGAGAACACACTCCTGGCTGACTTATTTGCTGTGACAGCCTCTTTCTTAAAGCACTCATCCAGAGAGGAGATTTTTGTTTTCCAGGGAAGGAAAAGGATGTCTTGCAGCATTGCCATGAAAGATAATGAATTAAGTCTGTCTGTTACTGTAAAACCATTAGAAAAGCATAATAGACCCTGCAAAAGAGGCTTAGATATTGATGTCTTGGCTATATTAGCGTGCCTGGGCACACGATGGCTTCCTTGTCTTTGCAGAAAAAAATGAAGTCTCTGTGAAGTAGGTATTTCAGCTGGAGGCAGAGAGAAAGAGTGCCTTGTTTTTTTGGCAGCCAGTGCTCATGAAACACAGGTGAGTGGTTTGGCTGGCACATGTGGGCATTAAGGATCCCTTGTTGGAAGCTGCTCTAGGTGTGGAGGGCAGCACCAGCTGTGAGCAGGGTGTGTTAGCAGAGCATGGGCTGGATATGACAGCTCAGTACATGCTGTACGAATCTAAGCTCGTGGATGTGAAGTTATCCGATCACCAGGGTATTTAACACCCTAGTTTGGACTGACAATCTATGGGCTCAGAGGAGGCAGGTGGCTTCCCCATTTGTAGTAGTTTGCACTGTGCCATGTTCACAGGAGCTTCTGGTGTTGCAGAAATTGTTTTGTCTGCAAATGGCTTGTCTCTGAAAATAAGGAGAAGGAAAGAGTGTTGGGATGAAATCAATGTTTGAGCCTCTAGGCTTGTTGTGGAGCTGTGCGTGGATTCTGGTGGTTCTTCTCCTGATGTTCCTAGCATGACAGGTGCCTGCTTCCGTGGTTTAGGCACCTGTTTTTATTGTCTGGGCCCTTCCTAGATGGGAGTTGGAGGACTTGCTGGTATTGCACCTGTGATGATTAGTGTTGAAAGGCTTTTGTTTGGTATTGAGCTTTTATTTTATGCTGCCTTTGCATTTTCGTTATGGCAAACATACTGCCCCAGTCTAGCCTGATGTTGTTGACATGTCTATGCTTTAAAAGTTTCTGGAAAGCCCAAAAATAAACTGCCAAACTATTATCTTTTTTCCTTTCTTTGTCTCTTGCTAAACACATTAAAAATGTCAGCATTAAAAAAAAAATAAAGATATCACAGCAGGAATAAGCAGCTGTTTATATCTAAAGTGTTTCTGCTTCGCTGTCACAAGATGACCTTGTCACTTAAAAGTCATAAAAATATTTCCAGGGAGAAGAAATGGAATTTTGCTGAAGAGGAATGAAGTTTTGGTGTTGTTCGTAGTTAAAGTCTGAACAGAGAGTTGTAAGCAGAGTTGAGCCCTGCAGCTGGTCCTGAACTCAAATGTTTCCTTCGGTCCCATTGCTATAAATGCAAAAAAAATGACATATGCAATACTATTCCTATTTCACATTAAAACTCCTGAAAGTCATTTTCCACTGGAACTGGGAGAAGCTCTGCAAAAATAATCCATGTTTTCTGTTACAGTGTATTTGTTACACTGGATTGACACCTTGCTTCTAGGTTAAATACTTTTCCTCATATACGAATAAATGCAGCTGGAAACAATGGATAGGGAACCCTGCCTTTTTTTTT
>VXBU01016504.1:1020198-1050903 GCA_013400315.1 Bombycilla garrulus | reverse complement strand
TTTTTTTTTTTGGCTTTTTTTGTAAACATGCAACTGCAACAATTTACGCTTTTCCCAGTAGGGTGATTTTTCCTCTCCAAGATATAGATGTGAATAACATGAACTTACGTTTAAGAGAAGATGGATGCTTAAAGGCTGCCAAGTACCTTGGACTGACTCTTAGGAGGGTTTGGAGTATTCTCTTTTCCTGATCATACAGGAATAGACAGGAATCGGTGTCTCAAGTCAGGCTGAAAATGCTGATCTTGGCTTTTGCTTTGGTTTCTGGTCTCTTGGTTGGTTTTGCTGAGCTGTGTGGACACTCTTGGCTCTCAGGGAAAGTGTCCACAAATCCCAGCAGCAATTATGGAGGTAGCCCAAGATATGGAGGGGGTCTTTGAGAAGCAGTGTCTTAATTCGTGCACTTCAGGGCATACAGGGATAGGGGAATGATGGCAGGTAGAAAAAAGAACTGGAAAATAAAAAAAAAACCCAACACACACACACACAAAAAGATGTCTATAAATTTCTTGTCAGATTTCATAATAAACAACAAGGTGAACTAAAACCACTTGAGGGGCTACTTTAATTCTCTCATGTCTCCAGAATATTTGCCTTTAAAATGCTGGACAAACTAATAAAATTGAAGCTGTTTGTTTAATAGCATAAAATTGTCTATCTGGTCCCCTAAATTCCCAGAGTCTTCTCACAGTTCTCTTGTTTGCTTGGCATCAGAACATATGGAGAATGAGGAAGTACCCAAGAGGCCTGGGATTGCTTGAAAAAGTTGTAGTGTGAGGGCAGAAATGGGGAAAGAAAAGTGGTTTTCTTTGAGGGAGTTGATGAATCAGTGCTAGAAATAAGAGATGCCTGTGTAAAGGCAGTAATAAGAGATATAGATGGGTGTGAAAAGATGGCTGTAGTTTTCTGGGGTTATGCTAAAGCCAGCAGTGCAAGCAGTTTGTGCACTATTGGAGAGGAATCCAGTGTGATGCAGAGCTGCTGTTCCTACTGTATAGCTAAGGGAGCTGGGTGGCATTTCTGTGAGATAGCCCAGCAGAGGAGACAGATTCATGCTTACCAGCTTCATGGCAGCTGGTGCAGTGCTGGTTCTCACTGCAAACTGTACCTGCAGTGGCTGGCAAAGATCTTCCTTCAAGGAAAGAGAGAAAAATTAAAATAAAAAAGAAGGGAGGGGGAGTGAAATAGAGTGAGCAATGGCAGACAGGACATGACAGGGAAAAAAAAAACAAGAATAAAAAAAAATCCTTGCTCATTTACTGGAAAGGTCAATACCCAGCACTAAGCCTCATAACTTGCAGGAGTTCAGAGCAAGTATTGCCAAGACCCAGGTGCCAAGAAATCCCAAGATTCCATGTAAAATCCTGTGATTTGCAAAGAAGAGCTCATGGCCTGGTTTGCTGGAAATGGAATGTGGCATGAATACATTATGATTTTTTCTCCCTATCATTTTCAAGGCTACAGATTCATCATCTTTTACACATCTCCTTTCCTGTGTCACTTTTTGCATGTCACTTAGTGTCACCTGGGCCCTTAATCTGTCTGCAAAGAAATACGACAAAGCTGAAGGGACCAAGAAGCTGTTGTAAAAGGATAGAATGCATGAGCAAAAGCAGAGCAAGCAGAGCTTTAATGATGAGTGGTTTTTACCTCTTTCTCCCCTTAAAATTTCCATAGCCTGATGTCTGACAGTAATAGTTCATTGAACAGGCATTAGGTTTTTTTCCCTATGGTTTTTAGCATAAATTGCCATCATCCCTTAAGTGTGCTGGAATGAGAAACATGCGTGTTTCACCCTGGGATGATAAAAGGAAGCTCAAAAAGCCAAGTGCCAAATGCAGTTTTGCTGCCCATAGTAAAGGCGTGTGAAAAAGAGAGGAGGTCGAGTTTTTTCTGGTTTTGTTTTTTTAGTATGAACCCTTTTTTAGTTAATTTTGTGAGGTACTGACACCACGTAGTATTTGAGAGATTTTCACTTGGTTTTCTGTGTTTCCTCCCCAAGATGCCACAGATAATTTGATCTCACCTTCTTTGGAAATTCCTGTGCTTGGTAGGCTTTGCCGTCCCCCATTCCAGGAATGTGTAGGGGGCTCAGGTTGTTCTAGAGTTGTGGGGGAAAGCTTTTGCATTTCTGTGCATCCTGCATTCCCCATTCAAACCCTTGTATCATGAAGTTTTTATTCTCTTTGATGATATTGCAGAAGGTAGCATGCATTTGAGGAGGTGAAAACTGTGGTGTTCACAGATAAATTTCTAGGCTGTGTGTTTTCACTTCTGTTTTATGTGTCCAAGTTCATGCATTAGGGAAAAAAGGCCACAAGAAAATGCTTGGCTACTCAAAGCAAGTGCTTCCTTGCATACAGAAAGAAAACACAACACAGATGAACCCTAAAAGTGTTTGTTCCTCCCCCCACCTCCAGTTTCTCATGGGTCTTTACTTGTGATTTTGAAAGGTATCCTTGATCCATTGCTGTTGTTCTGTACAATGTGGCCAGTGCTGTCGCCTCAGCCAAGAAAACTATCGATTAGACCAGTGAAATTGCTTTTTGAAAGGCCCAGTAAAGGATTTTTGTTGAAAGTGAAATTTTGGATGATGTTCAAAGCCTGTCCGGGAAAACTGCCCACTTGCATGGTCCGAGCTACCTGGGATACCCCAGCATGGATGAGGACAGTTATCTTTTTTGTTAAGAAAATTATTCTTCTGTCTGTATAATAAAACTAGTCACTTGCTGTGATAACTGCTGTCTTTCAGCTAGAAAACATGAGAATGTCCCAGCCCTCTGGATTATCTGGTATCCAGCAAAACAGCCTGATGAGCAAGCGGATCAGCTCTTATTATTCTTTCCATAAAATTAAAGAAATTATGGAGCTTAAGGCAGTCACTAATTAATCAATTTTAATTTATGGGCTCAAATAAAATCTGCATTAAGGCTGACAAACTGTAGCCTCAGGTAAACACGGAGCATTTCCACTGCAGACCTAAATGAGTTCTGTGCTGGATGTCACAGCTTCTGCCAGAAGAGCAGGAGGGTCAGGGGTCCCATTTCATGTCAGAGGAGGCAGAATCCTAAAGAAAATAAATGCAGTGGTCTAGCCTTAGGAGGTCTCTTTCTGATATGCAAAAGCAGAAAAATCAAATACTAATACTATTTCTCTTTTTTTTCCCTTTAACCAAAGAAACAGAAGATCTTTCTCTGTGGAATCACTGTGTGCTAAACATTTTTACATCACCAATTCCACATTAGAGGTGCTTGTCCCATGAAATCAGAGGCAAATGTGGGCTTCTACACGTGCACAAGTCAGTCACCCATAGACCTGTATGTTCCTCAGGAAAAGCATCTTGCAGAGCCCAACCTCTGTGTGTGTGCTCTTAAGCTGAAAGACGCTCACTGCAGCAGGCAGGGTCACTTCCTTCCATGTGTCTGTTTCATGGAGAACAGGCTTTTGGGGAAAAGTACATAATTTCAGGAGGTGCGTCTATGCTGGGTGAAATGATGGAATAAAATTTAGCCATTTGTGCCTAATGCAAGGGTGTTGTCTTGTGAATGATCAAACTGGGAAGTTTCCCTAACAGGCCCTGTATAAAAATCATTATTTTGATTTTTAGACAGCTTATTTGGTGATTTATTTTCTCCCACTCAAGTGTTGCTGTTTCTAGTTTTTGCTTTGGCTTAAGCAGTATTATACAAGATAACTGGTTTTGTGGGAACACTTTATAAAAATGTTGCAGAACATATTGTTATGTCTGCTATAAAATATGGAGGGATATTTTTTTGCCGCAGTTGTTGGTTTAGTCCTTGCATTTTGTTTGGTGAGCATGATGGTATGAAAGAAACATCTCCTGGAGGGGAAGGGTTGTGCCACCATGCCTCTTCACTTTTGGTAATAAGCTGATGAAGATGTTGGCGTTTGCCATCAGCCTCTGTGTGCTCACTGCTGTGCTTCCCCAGCTGATGCAGAGGTCCTGGCTCCTACATCTTTCTGACACTGGAGGGCCACTCAGCTTCCTGACCCGTCTTTGTGTCTGGTCTGTTTTCTGACTCTCCTCTCTGTTGCTTTCCAGGTGCAGTAATCGGACCCAGTGTGCGGTTGTTGCCGGCCCTGACGTGTTTCCAGACCCGTGCCCTGGGACCTACAAGTACCTGGAAGTGCAGTACGAGTGTGTCCCTTACAGTATGTATCTTGCTATATTTGCACTTGTTATATTGCACAGTTATTTCAGGTTGGGCCAGCCTTGAGCTTGTCTCTAGTTGCTCAAGGGCAAGTAAAGCAGACCACGTGCATCATATGAGGCTGAGCTGATAAGATATGAAAAATGGTTCTCTGTGTCAGGTTTGTGCTTAGGTTAAAAGTATCCTAATAATGTCCTGTGTTGTACAGCATAACAGTGACATATCATCTTTTGGAAAACACTTGGGAAACCCCATTAGAAAAAGCAGCATAGAGGAGTGCAGCACTGTCTCTAGCTTACAGCTTCTCTTTACAGAGGTTTATGCTGGTAATCATCCGGCAGTGTGCTTCAACTGACCTATGTCCATGTAGTTGGTGGCATTTGATAAGTGCCTTAAATACAGTATTGTATCACCAAGGAGGTAGGAAGCTATTGTTTTGGGTAATTTGATGTTTGATGGTAGAAAAATACTAGTTTGTAAGCTTCCAAAGTTACAAAGGCAAATTACAGGCAAGCCATTTAGACTGAACTTCTGAGGGTAGAAAGCCAGTCACCTGAGATGACAGCAGTATGTGCCAAATGGGTAATTCAGAGTTACAGAAAGTTGTGCACCTCAGAATTTGCTTTCTGTAGAGACCAAATTTGTTACATGCAGTTAAGGCCCTACTGCCAAAAAGGGCGTACCTGAAAAATGAAATAGCAGTGATAATGTGAGAAGTGCACTTTTTCTTAGCAGTTCTAGAGAGCTGAGTGGTGAATAACAGCGCCACTTCCAGGTTTTCTTTTTCAGCAGGCCAAAGCTTATTATAGCACACCTCTCAAAATAATAAATCCGGTATGGGAGTGTATGCTTTCAACCCATGGTGTTCTATTGAGAGAGCAGCAGGAGGCATCAATTTGCTGAAACCCAGAGTTTGGCTCGAGGACTGAGGCCATCTTTGTTGCCTCAAGCATGGGCTGCAGGAGAGCAGACGTGGCTGAGCAGTGGCAGGCACCCTGTCCAGAGGGGAGGCAAGAGCTTACAGCCCCGGGGTGGTCCCCATCCCTCAGGCAGGAGGTGGCCACCTGCCTGCTGCCACAGCCTGGAAAGACTGGGTGGTGCTTGTCTTCTGTGGAATTCCAAGACCACCTCTCTGAATAAAAGGAGTTTACTCTGCTGAGGGACTCGGATACTCTGCTACCAGCAGCAGTCTCAGTGTGTCCATATTGGATTTTTCTAAACAAAAGTGTGAAGCTTCTAAATGCAGCAATGGAATACTTTTTATGGGGTGAGCTATTAAACCCATGGAAAGATTGACATCAGGGCTCAGGGTCTGCCCTATCAAGCAGAATATACTCCAAATTATAGTTTGGAGTTATTCCACTCTAAATGAGGCTTTTCATGTCAGAAGCAACACTGTGCATGGAAAGGGTTAGGGAAGATTGGTTTCAACTTATCACAGCGGGTTGTATTTCCTTGTGATTTATGATTTGCATGAGGGCATGCTGTTCCCTCCAGAGACTGGGCTGGTAAAGCAATAGTCATTACCTGGTGCCCCTCCACAGCCTTTGTTGCACATAAAAAAAGAGGAATAGTGGTACCTTGTGAGAAAGGCAATATGTCAGTATTACACCCCGAGGTGTTAATTGGCCCTGTGTACAAAATGTAGAATAACTCTTGTGAGAGGTTGCTCAGTAGCAAATGTACAGTAGGGATTGAGTATTTTTTAATGATCTGAATGTAGGGAGGAAAAGGATGACAACTGGCACGTTGCCTTTGCAATTAAGGTAGGAGCTTTGATGGCTGTTTCCTTCTTTTTTTATGAATTAAATATAGTGCCTCTGCAAGTAGAGTTGGGGGGAAGACAAAAGGCGAGCACATGATGATACAGGATCCAGTCTTCTGAGGTTGTTGTCGTGTGTTACCTAGGAAATTTTGGGTCAAGTCTTCACGTGTTATTATTCAGTGTAGCACCAGTGAAATAGGTTATGTTTAGGCAAACTGTGTCCCTTCATGTGCCAAAATGGAGTGGGAAACCTAGAGCTCCATTTTATTCTTCTCCTGCTTCAGTCTCTGCCTGGCTTTGTTACTGCCTCTATTTCTTCCCTCAGAAGGGTCAGATTGACTTCGTAGGTGTTCCTGCTTGGGCCCCACGAGTGTCTCAGAAATGAAAGTCATCCAAGTAATGGGGAATGTGTCAGCTCTGAGCAAGTAGGTCAGCAAAGGCATGGCTGGACCAAAGCCACGCCTGGTGGATGAAATCTGTTTCCTCTTTAATGCTCTGTTACTGTCAGAGTTCAGTTCTTGTCACTGAACCCACATGCCTCAGCCCTGTGCAGCCAGCCTTTGGTGCATGGTGGGGTCTGCCATATGGCCATCTCCTAAAGGAACACCTCCGTTGCATAATAAAGGAATTAATATTTCAGCAGGCAGTTGCACTTGTGTGCAATTCCAGCTTGCCTTTGTCTGGTTGGATGGGTTACTCCTCAGAGTTTCAAATTACTCTTTATGGACAGAGAGTGGGTTTACCCAAGTGTTGGCTGAGGAGCAGAGGGGAGGGTGTGTGCATCTCAAGAGGAGAGGGTTTGGGAGTCATCTTTAACAGATGTTGTTAGGACTGACGTTAGGCTCTTGTGCTCAGTATAGTGCTAATGTATATGCTCCCCCAGAGAAAAAATTAGGGAATATTTAAAACTCCATTTGTTAGTCTGCTTCTCTTGAGATTTTATTATTTATTTAATAACTCTTCCACCACTAGCTCATACTGTTTTCTAGAGGAAAGCATCTCCCTTTCCTCTCAGATGGGGGAAAGCCAAACATCCTCTAACTTCAGTAGCTCATGTATTGTAAAATGTCCTTTGCATTACCCCACACACTGCATTCCTGTGTGTTCACTAGAGATACCCCGACAAGGAGAGTTTTATGAGGCCACAGTTACTCTCAACATGTGGAGAAGATGAGAGATGATTATGCAGATAGCCCAGTCCTCTCCTCATAAACCTGATCCTGCAGTTGCTTTATTTGATAGCAGCAGCCTTCTACTAGAATGGACAGTCATTCCAGGACATCTGGACTTTTTAGGTTGCTCTCTGGCAATGAAAAACAAGTAAAAAGTAGGCGATACCAGCAGGTAAAAAGATTGTAGGCCTAATTTGTCAGGCTTCAGTGGCATCAGTTTTCCTATTTTTCTGGTATCAGAAAAAATCATCAAAATAATTTTTTCTTTCTCAAAGCAGACTTTAGCATGTGCCATGTTTTTCTAATGCCTGCTTTACGTTCTGCCCCTTTACTTCTGAAATTACTTAAATTACTACTCCAGTTTTCTTAAATTTAATTTTATTTGACCAAGAGACATTTTTCCATGGTTTTCAATTGAATATGTACCACTGCAAACCTGCAGTCTGCCATTGCCAGAGCTGTAGACGTGTTTCATTGTGGAAAGGTGACTGAAACTGCATTTAAGCTGTTTCATGCTGAGTGTGAGTATGAGAAACCTGACACAGTGAGAGTCCCCTTGATCCAGTACTCTTCCTACTGCATTCCTTCCCCCTCTCCCCTTCTCCCTTTACAGAGCAGAGTTAAGTGGGTAATGGGAGCAGCGGTGGAGGTGGTTTTGTAAAGCCAGATCAACACCCTCATTGCAGAAACACTTCACTATCATCTTCTGGTGCTTGTTCAGTCCTGTTGTCATGGTGCCAGTACATCTAGGGGTGTAATTTTTCTTATTTCACCTTTGTAATGTGCTAAAGGCCTTCCAGTTTTACTCATGAGCCAGCACAGAAAGCAGACGAGTGATTTATCCAGAGCTGTACATGTGACCAGTGACCAGCAAGAGAGCCCAGTTTTGCAGGAGCAGTGGTGGTGGGAGAGCTGCCAAGCTAGCTGTCATTGTAACCAGACAGATTTTCCATCAATAACAAGATAAACCCAAACCCACCTTTTGGTTTTGCTAATAGTGCCTCTGTGTGTATGTGACACTTCACAGCTCAAACCATCCGCATTTTAGTAGTTCTGCAGGAGGAACTGAGTGAAAAGGGAGGCTCCCTTTTCTCTCTTGATCACATGTGCTCCGTGGGACATGGCAGTGGCACTGCCCTTTATGGGTGGCAGAAGAGGGGGAAATTCCAACATGTGAGCAGCTATCGCCCACTGGCTTAGACCTAAATTTAGGGATTGTCTGCATTTAGTTTTTATTTGGGTTTTGAAAGCACCAGAGGTATTTTGGAATGCTTTCTTCTGTTCATTTCCCTGTAGAGATAACCTTACAGGCTCCCAAGGATCCAGCACAATGTGGAAAAGGGGATTTCGGTATCTGAGTCAGATTTACCTTCAGTTTTTCCTGAGCTCCCAGTTCCCTTAGGTTCTAGGTTTTGGAGGTCACAGAATAACTTGTGCACTGTTGTCCTTCAGAAGCAGTCTGGTTTTTTAAACAGGGAATTGGAGAATTTAAGCTATGGGATAGGGCAAAGTGGCAAAAGGATGGTGACTCAATGAGGACAAGCCTATTGCTGCATTGACAGAACGGATGGCAGCAGCAGGAGGGTGCCTCGGGATATCCCACTGTGATGATAACCTGCCTCACACCCAGGCCGTGAGTCTTCCATCAGCTTTTAATATTGGGGAGATCTGTTCAAGGTGATGTTTCTTTCAAGGGAAAAAATGCTCGTAGCTTCCAGAGAAGGATGAATTGTTCTTTCTTTCTATTCTAGATAAACAGGCTGATGTGTAGGCACCACACATCCCTGGTGCTTAAAGAGCATTTCCTTCTTCTTTGACACTAACAAGAGGAAGGGAAAAAAAAAAACCCAGCATATAAGCATATTTAATCCTTTCTTTTCTTAGGACTTCTTTTCTTTTTAAACATGGAACCTGGAATCACATTTCCCAATTGCTGTAGTGATGGAAGAAAAGGTCACAGCCTTGCTAGAAATATTCCTTTTATTGCTGATAGAAGAGTAGATGGGCTCACATATCAATAAAAGTGAGGGATGGTAAGTGTGATGTGGGAACAGAATTCAATAAAGTTTTATTGTATCACAAGTGGACTGAAGTGCATTTAAAAACATTAAATGAAGGCACACAATATCTGCTCTGCTGGACCTTAGGGCCAGTGAATAGACAGATAATTGAATAATGATATTTTTAAGAGAATACAAGCACTAGAAAGCAAACTGATATTTTCATTGCTCTAAGATTGCTGGTAGAAAGGAAAAGAGAGGGGAGAAGATGGGACAAAATTGCAATCTGAAAACAGTTTAATGAGACCACTTTTCCCAAGAATACAGTTCTTAATTATTTCTGGAGTACTATAAGGCCATTATGTGGCCTCTAGGCTTTCCCTCTGCGTTTCCTCACCGCCGTCTCCATCGGTTGAGAAGCAGTGTTTGCCCACTGAGAGCAGTGCTGAGTTTTGTTAAACAAATGCACTTGCGGCTTCTCTGCTTTTCTTTTGCCCTGTGTTTTTATGTTTGCTTTGTTTTTGTTTTCTCCCAAGAGAATTTGGTCCCTCAGGGCCCAGCAGGGAAAATGGCAAACGTTCCCAAGGGATTAAGCCTGACTGTTGGCATTTTGGCCAGTAATGAGCGAATTCCCTCCTGAAGTCAGGCCTCTTTTGTTTTATTTGTTAAATGTATTATTTTTGTGCACAGGCTGGGAAGAATAAGTAAACCCAAAGAAAAAACAAACATAAAAACCCCCAAACCAAATACCCAACAGCAGACTTAACTATTCATTATGATTATTTCTGAGTAAAGATCTTTGTTTCTTGCTGACAAATTGCCTTTCTTCCAATGCATACAATTTCCTGGGCTTTGCAGTCCAAAAAGCCTCTGTTTTATGTTCACTGAAATTCCCAGCTTTGCTTGCTAGTTTGTTGGTTTTTTTTTTCCAGTTTTTTTTTTCTTTTTCTTTTCTTTTTTTTTTCTTTTTTTTTTTTTTTTTTTGTTTTTTTTTTTTTTTTTTGTTTTTTTTTTTTTTTTTTGTTTTTTTTTTTTTTTTTTGTTTTATTTTGTTTGGGTTTTTTTAATCCACAGAGGCAGAAATAAAGAATGCTTTGCTTCCCTTATCAGTCTTCTTTTACTGTGTGTTTGTGAGGAGAGTGCACCTACACAACAGCCCATTGGAAAGCACTCTTAGTTAAAATAACCTGATATTATGGGCCTTGGCACAAACCTGAAGGCTGACCTGTCTGCATAGTTGTGGGCATAATGTTCAAGAAGGGGAGGAAAGCTAAGAGCTAGGGAAATAAACACATTTGAAACCTTGAAGTAGCCTGATACAAAGGGAAATGAATGTTTTTGTAAGGCACAATGAAATAAATGGCAACATGGTTAATTTTTGAATTTGAGTTGAGTTTGACTCAAAATAAGAAAGTTAGTTAGTTAAGGTCTGCTGTCAGCAGGAGCAGCATGGATTTTCTTGTGGGAAGAAGTTAGATACATGTCAGGCAATATTCATAGTAGGAAGGCCATCACTACCTGGTGCATCTCTAATTTCCAGCATGCTTCTATGAAAAGCCATCTCCTGCTGGCTCCTGTCATCTCTGTCTTTTCCTCTAGGTAGTGGGACACTTCTTCATGTCTTCCCCCCATGCCAGTATGAGCCTTTTTGTGAAAAGTATTTTTTTCTCTTGCTCTCTTCTGAGTTTAGCCAATTACCTGCTGAACCAGCTCACCACTCCCTAGTCCCAGGCTTAAAGTATTGAAATGCCTCCATGCACTGATGCATTGTCTTTAAAACATGCATTAGTTCAGGAAATCTACATGAATGGCAGGTTTTGCTCCCATATGTCTTGGAGTTGCACAGGCTGTCTTTGTCAGAAAAGTCACCACAATGCTGTGCTCAACTCCATTTGGTCTGAGATGCTGCAGTGGATGAGAGTCGGAGTGTGTTACAGTCTGGGCAACCTATGAACTTCTCAGATGATCATGGGATGCATAATTGCACATTTGTTGATATTTATATTACATTTTTAAGCTCTTACAGTTGGGAGAATATTTTTTGGGTTTTTTTGTTTGTTTGTTTTTTACATCTAAAAAGGTTTCTGTGGTAGAGCACAAGAGGCAAAATTCACATCTCTCCCCACCATCACCTCACTCTCAGAAAATTTGCAGTGTGGAAACCCAGACTTTAAATAAAGTCAAAGAATTTAGTGTAGGTCTGTTATGTGTTTCTCACATAGGCTGTTTTTCTTGATATAGAGCCCTGTCAGTTCTCCTGAGGGCCTCTATAATTGGTTTATTATGGAAGTTGATGGTGGAAAACTGTGATGCGTAGTGTAATTTATTTTATGAAGATTATGAATATAAGGGGGTAACTTAATTCCTTGTGTGACTTCTATGCATTATTTATTCCCTTCCAATCCTGACCCATAGCAGCTGAATTTTTAGTGAGAAAGGGTATGGGTTTGGTTTGAGTCATTTAAACTAAAAGGTGCCTAAAATATTTCAATCTGTGGCCTGACTGCCTTTAACTCTGAATCAAAGGTCATTAAATTGCAGGGAGACTTTGTTTCAGTGTCAGAAAACTTTGGGTCAGGTTCCTGGTAACCTGGGGCTGTCTGAATTAATTAGCTTTTTTCAAGAAACTCATCTTTGTCACAATCATTTCTAGCTAGTTGTAACAAACAACTGATAATGTCTCAGCCAAAAAGAGAGTTGTAGCCTATACTGCATAGAAAGAAGAATGAAAATATGGGTTATTCTTCAATAAAGGCATAGGCTGCAGTCCTCCCACCTTAGCAGCTGATGGTTCCACATCTAAACAGTGAAACATCTTTGTAGTATCTGAAATACGTTTGTGCTACCTTAATAAAGATGCTGAGACAACATAGCAGCCTGACTTGTGCAGACGCTTTTCTGGAGCACCACTGGGAAGAACCCCACTGGCTTTAGGTCACCTGTACCAAGCTGTGTTTTTCAGCTCGTTCTGACATGACACTTCCAGGTATTTACCACCAATGTGCTGTCAAAACACGACCCCACACTTCCCAATTGCCTCTGAACAATTCTGTCATAGTTAAGGGAAATACATATTTCTTGCCATCTTTAATAAACTATTGCCTAAATTGTGCTATTGTGCCAAGCACCCTTTGGAGATATTGATACAGATTTTGTATGTTTTATAACAGATCTTCATGGAAATAATATTTATATTTCCAGGTTTTATTTCTATGTTTTTTTAATTTCTCTTGCAAGAAATATTGCAAAGCTTTCTTTCATTGATGCAAGCGGTGTAAGGAGATTAAGACCATCCTTGCCAGGTGCTATTATAAATCCACAAAAGAAATGGAATACATTTATTGGGTTTTTTTCTGGCCAATAGGGAGAACAGAATATGTGTATCCAGTGGCTAAGTTGAGGATTGAAGTTCATTTCTTCTAGCACATGAGGGAAGAGGAGGGAGGGGGGAAATTTGAGTATATTAAGGCAAATCCCTTTAGTGTGTGAAATATGAAAACGCATCTTTCCAGATCTAAAAATACAACTTTGTTGAATTTCTTTATATTAAAAGAGCTCCCAGGAAGAGAGCCAAATATATCTGAATGTATTACTTCTTTCCCTCATTTCCTCCACTTTTCTTCCTAACAACATTTCCAGTCAACTTTTAACAATATAGGCCTGCGTGGAACCACAGTGGGTGTATGCACCTCAAGCTCTGGCAAAGAAGACAAACATAGACTGCAGAATATTTGATTTTTGTTAGCTTCTGTTTCCAAGAGGAGTAAAATGGAAGGAATTGTGGAAGACTAAGGCAAAGGATATCCTTTTGAAAAACAAACAAAACACTAAATAAAATCCTGCAACTTATATCTGGAGATTTCTTATCTAGAAATAGTCATGGCATGTAATTTGCTTGGGCTGATTGCCAGACTATGCAGAAATGTTCTTAAGGGTTTTCTGAGGTGTGTCTGCCATTTCTTTTTTTTTTTTTTTTTTTTTTTTTTTTTTTTTTGGTTGGGAGGGTGGGGAGTGGAATGATGACCAATTCAGATTAGAAAAGATTTATTCCAGTTGATTTCACAGATGAATGTATTGCTGAGGGTCTAAACTAATCTCCTCCTCCAAAGTCCTTTTTCACTCCATGGGTAACTTAAAAATGTCTAATGTAGTTTTAAAAAAATGCCTTAATCTCATTTATCTTTAATTTCTCTGTTCCGCTCTCCAAGCCCACAAAAAAGATTTACAGTGGGTATTTATCCCTTCCAATATCAAAAGCAAATTCCCTTCCAGATCTCAATTTTCACTGATAATCCTCAGAGATGTATAATTTTAATTTACCTTGCAGATGACGTCTACCTGGTTTCTCTTTCTGCTTTTATGAAGGTATTATTCAGCTGCACCTCATTAACTCTGGTTTGTTTTTTGCATTTTGGTTTTTTTTTTCCCTTTTCTCTTGTGTCTGTTGAACAGTGTCTGTGAGAGAAACTATTGTCTTGTCCTTTGCTGGAGTGCACATGCTGGTGCAGCAGGGGCTTGCATGTCACCATGTAATCCAGCTGAGTCCTTTCTTTTTATCCCAGGAGAGGCAGCATCGGGGCCTTGTCCTTTTTTTTTTTTTTTTTTTTTGCTTTAAAAATTAATAATCTCACATTTTTCCATTTCATCCCTTACAATGGCTTGCAGGACCACACAGATGCACACTCACGCACCTGAAAGCTTCCAAACCTTCAGATGTTCAGATCTGCAAAGTAATGGTTCTACTAAACAGAACAGGAACTGTTGTGCTCTTGGGATTTTGAAAATGAGTCTGTTATATTTAGGTGCCCTAAAGAAAGCTGAACTTCCCTGGAAATCTACCTTTAATGTCTGTATAGGAAACACGCTGGCGTCATTCCACCCATGTTACTATTTAACACAGCAAATTGTGCATTTAAATGCTATTCTGAATGCAGCCCTAAAAGATGGTTCCACGTTTCTGCAGCAAAACTGAAGGGATGGAAGGAATGTAAAGTCCATGGAAAAAATGCACTCTTGAGTTTGAATATCAGACTTTAATGAGAAGAAAAATCAGGAAACAATATATAGATGGTGTTGGAGATATTTTTTTATTAGTAAGACGTGGCTCAAAACATTGAAATTGTAAGATAAATGAGCTTTATAGTCTAGCCTTGTGTGGGAGAGCATAATGGAGTGCCTAGTGACTCTCTTTGGTATGAAATTACACTGTATCTCTAGTGGTGGTCTTTTCCTTATCACAGGCTGAAATTAGTCCTGCATCGATATAATCGCATTTGTTGCTGCTTTGGGTATTTGTACTCAGCTTTGGCTGTGCCTGAAACAGGAAAGACTGTTTCAGTCAGTAATCAGCGTGGAGCTGAAGGAATGGAGGCAGCAGCTACTACAATGTAGCAGGGATAGGACGGCCCTATCCCACAGGCACACCTGAGCCAGCTCTGATGCGGCCCAGGCCATGAGATGCTGTGGAGCAGGGATAAATTTACCACGTGAATGTTTGTACAAGGCACAGTTGTACCCCTGGCTTCACTCGAGCCTTTCCCATTGGCGCCACTGGGACACTCCAGCCAGGCATGAGCTTAAAGGTTTGATGCTTGTCAGCTCGTGTGTTTGCATCTTATATTTGGTGTATGCAAGTAACAGAAGCCTAATTTGGGGGGTCCTTTATGTGCCCAGGCTGGACTTTCAGAGAAGAAACAAATAGGCCTTTGTCCATTTAATAACTTAGTCAGAGGAGTGAGCATGTGCCATGTACATTTCCAATGAAGTCAATAATTAAATATGTTCCAGATGACTCTGGTGAGGGAGGATATTAGTAATTACCATAAAGTGACAAATCTACATTCTGTGGCTGGTACTTTGAAAACAAAAAGTCAGTGTTTCTAATAGAATCCATTAAAAATATGACCTGATTCAATTGTCATGTTTAAGTTAAAATAATGTCTTAAGTTTTGGACTTTTCTTCTGATTTTTTTTTTTAAATAGTTCTTAATAGAGGTATAGTAGTTGTCTTTCAGCACATGCCTTTGATGAGAGCCCAGTGAAACACTTGGGAGTTTTCTTGTTGAGTTGGAGGAATTTGGATGCAGAGAGTGAAATTGGACAGTATTTAAATCAGTGCAGCCTTGCTTATTAAACAGCATGAGTCTGAGCCTTCACATTTGGTAGAAATTTGTGGTGCAGTGATGATAATATGGAGAGATTTCCAGTGAAAAGAAAACGCATTTCTTTTTCAAAGAGGACTGGTCTGTTCTGCCACCTTGTCTCAGAAACAAAATTAAATGGCTAACAATGTCTCAAACCAGTTCTAGAGTACGCAAAAACAATCATTCACGTTTCACCTTGGTAAAAGGAGGGTCACAGAGCTGTGCTTTGGGTATGCAGGGAGAAGACAGGAAAGGCCAAATCTCAATTACATTTGAAACTGGTCAGTGGTGTGGCAGATAATACAAAGTTTTTTAAAAAGTACTTGATTAGCAGGAGAAGGTCTAAAGAAAACACTGGGAGTGATGGTTGTTGATCACTCCTCTAACGGAGGTAAAGAAGTGGAGGCATTCAATGTTATTTGGTTTTTGTTTCTGAAGTCTTTAATAACCCTGGCAGGCCTTGGGCTGCCTGGTCCTTTCAGCTGGAGAGCCATACGTGTGTGGGAGCAGTGACTTTCCTTTTGTGAAATTTTAAGGGACCGGCTGCATCAGCCAAATGTTGACGAGTGCACAGTCCCTGGTGGAATTCATCCCAGAGTACTGATGGAAGTAGCAGATGTTATGGCAGGACCCCTTTTGATCATTTACCAAATGTCTTGGGAGTCTGGGGAGGTTCCTGCTGGCTTGAAGGTAGCCAATGTTATTCCAATTTATAAGAAGGACTGTTAGTCTAACCTTAGTTCCTGGAAAATTATGAGGAAGACCATAGTGGGGTACTATTGGCAAGCATTTAAAGAGCAGTCCAGTTGTCAGGCACAGTCAGCCTGGGTTCACATAGTCAGATCCTTACTTTAATAATTTTGTCTATGACAAGGTCATTGACCTAGTAGATCAAAGATCTGGATACAGGATGTAAATGCACTATTAGCAAGTTTGCCGATGATCCCGGGCGAGGAGTTGCTTTTAAGTCTCTTGAGGGATGAGAGGCACTGCAGGGGGAATACAGATAGATTGGAGCATCAGGCAATGATAAATGGGACAAAATTTAACAAGAGCAGTTGCTGTATTCTTCACCTGGTTTGGGGGAGTGGCAGCCCTGCAGAAGGGGATCTGGGGATGAGGGTTGAGAACAGCTCAGTGTGAGCCAGCAGAGAGTGCCCTGGCAGCCCAGAGGACAGTCCCCATCCTGGGGTGCATCAAACACAGCATAACCAGCCAGACAAAAAGGGTGATCATCCCGCTGTGCTAAGCCTTGGTGCAGCCTCCATCTTGAGTCCTGTGTGCAGTTCTGGACCCCACAATATAAAAAGGATGTTAAGGTGCTCTGATGCATCCAAAGGCGGGCAACAAAGCCAAGTGAAAGGGATGGAAGACACGCCCTGTGGGAAGCAGCTGAGAACTTTGGATTTGTCAGGTTTGGAGAGAAAGAGGTCAAGGAACAGCCTCTTTGCTCTCCACAAATTCCTGAGGAAAGGATGTTTTAGAGGGAGCTCTGCTCCCTGGGATCGAGTGGTAGGACACATTGAAATGGTTCAAACTGTGCTTGAGGAAGGTTAGTCTTGACATTAGGAAGCATTTCTTTACTGAGAAGGTCCATCACTGGAGGAGGCTTCCTGGAGGGGTGTTTGATACCCCAAGCATGTCAATATTTAAGAAGCATTTGGACAATGCCCTTAATATTATGCTTTGGTTTTTGGTCAGCCCTGAAGTGGTTGAACAGTTGGACTCTAGATGGTCATTCCAACTGAAAATAAACCATTTGTGCCAAGGGAAGATGCTGATGCTTTCCAGTGAAATGATAAATGGAGTTTCCAGAGCCCCATGTGAGTGCCTGGAGACAGTTGGACATTGTTGGTATAATGTGTGGTAAGAAAGCTCGAACAAATTGCTTTGCAGCACTTCTTCATCTGAACATCTACACTCATGTTGAAATGGGCTTTTGCAGTCAAACACAGCCCAAATCTTATCAATTATGAATGGCTGCAACAGATGGTATATATTATTATTATTAAGAATAAGTGATACATTTCAAACAAGAAACACATGCTGCTCAGCAGCTTTAGCTGCCACTTCTGAGATGGGAACCAAATCCCTGACCTTGTCTTCCCCTCCGCTTGTTGGATAACATCCTATTTTAATAACCAAAAAATGAAGACCATGAAATACTGCACGATGGAAAACTGTGTGCAAACATCAATTATGGTGTAAGAGGATCCTGCTCTTTCTCGGCTTGCTGGGAGTTGCACCTGTCTGGGCAAGGGTGAAATTTGTGTTTGCAGCACAGCTATTGATCAGCTTTTCCCAAGGGTCCTTGGGACAGGGAATTTCTGCAAAAGTTCTTACTTGAAGTTTCAAGAAGTCTGTGCAGTGTTGCTGCAAGGAACTGGTTGTAACCTGAGATGGAGGTATATCATGATGATGTTGATGAGTGCTTTGTCAGATACCTGGCTTTGCAGAAAATACTGTGTATTCCTTCAGTTTTTCTTTTAATCCCCATCTGTTGCATTGCTTTCTTTTAAAAACCAAAATAATTACTGTAAATACAGGAGGTGAAAGGTTTTTGGGGTCTAAAAGCCTGGCTCTTGAAGAGCAATCCAGATGAACTTTAGCAGTCCTCAGAAATGGGACCAAAAGTTTTGGAAACTATATTCCCTTAAGCTTGTGCCTATTTTTGCTGTAGATGTAAAATTCTATGTACGTGCCTGTACGTGTGTAAGCATCTGCAGGCTTGGTGCCTAATTGGTGGAGAAAAGTCCATTTAAAAATCTTCATTCCTCTTACAAAATTTGCTACAAAAACGTTTGCTGTTTATGATGCGGAATACATCTAGATGCATTGCCAGAATAAATGAGCCAAAGGTATTTTTTGATAGTAGCCATTCAAAAATAGAATTACAATAATTTGTTTATTTTCTGATTTATAAAATTGCTACACCATCTTGGCTGAAACTGCGGGTAAAAAGCATGTATTTTCTTGCTCTGGTGTTTTAAAATTCTCACTTAACATTCATAACACAGCAAAATACTCATTTCTGTGTCTTTAAAACCAATCATATTAGTTATTCCCCTGCTGAATTTAGTGCTTATTCAAATGCGCTCTCTGCTCTCCTTGAAAAGGAATTTTGGCTCAATTTCTTTAGTGCAAAGCCCTTCCTTAGTGCCTTGATAACACAGTGTTATCTTATTCTGTAATACTTCACCATACAAAGCAATCTCAAACTCAAGGAAGCATGCCAGGAGACACTGGGCAAAAAGCCCTTATGTAAAGTTTGGACTTCTTTCCCTTAACAGTCCAGCATTTGCACAACCCTCTATTCAGGCAAAAAAAAATAAATCAAAACAAAGCTCTGAAGTTAACCAAGAAGTTTTTTTTTTTTAAGCAGTACTCTTGATATTTATTTTAATGGGAAGAAATCAACTTTATGTCACTTTTATCAGACTAAGCTAGAGGAAATCTGCAGTGCTCTTTGCTGACAGTGGGACAAACACCTTGTGTTTTGCCCAGATCTGTATGTAAAAGGTTTCCAACGTAAAAACCTTTTTTTTTTTTTTTTTGGTTGGTAGGATTTTATGCCTTATGGGTCCTGTGTGGGAGTGTAGTGGCAGTTATGCAAGGCCTAAGGGATTTTTTTTGCTCTGGAAATCAGGATAAGAAAAGGTAGTCTTAGGTACTGGTGGCCACCTTGGCAAAAGTTCTGCCTTCTGCTACCCAAATCATGCTGCTTGATGATGCACAGGAGATGCACGCTTCTCCTTCTTCACTACAACTTGTCATCATCCTTGCTGTGATCCTTTTGGCCCAGCACTGAGTTACTGCATTTAATGTGGTGTTGCCTCTCTTTGCCATGCAGTTTGTGGGCTGCATAAATCCGAGCAGGATGACAGTCTCATTGGAGCTCAGGATGTGTGGGAAGGAGCCCCAGGTACTCAAGGTTTGCAGTCTTTCTCGTGATATCACAGTCCATGGAAATTAGGTGTATGGATACCATTAAGTAGCGTCAAGATGAGTGCTATCTCCAGAGAGATTATTTATCACTTTCCTTTCCCTCTGCCTGTATTCAGGGAGGTTTTATTGAAAATTCACCTCTCATCTCCCCTTTTATTCTTTCCACTTCATTTCTCGCATTCCCGCTTACTCTGTCATAAATACCTGCACAGCTGTGACTGTAGCTTTACAAGCTTCAGCCCCCTAAACCCAAATGCCGTTCTTTGCAGGAAACCTCACCTTTTAGGAGCAGAGGCTCTCCTGGAACATGCAGGAGGATATTGGCTTGTAGAACTTTTTTTTTTTTTTAAATACCTTTTCCTCATCATGTCAGTAGAGAGTCCCAAAATGTGACTCCTCTCAGGAATGCAGGATTAGCCTAACTTAGCGCTCACATGGCTTCTGTGGTACCAGTGGTGGTTTGTCTTTGGTCAGTCAGTAGAGTCAAGAGGCGAGAGTTGGTCTGGTTTATGTCAGTGTTTGCCTGAAGTCAAACAGGTAGCCAATTAAATTTTCCAATATTGAATGAGAAGAGAGTGGTAGTATCAGCTCTTCTAGAAATGCATATTAAATTACATGGTGCTAAAGATGATTCGCAGCAATAATTTGACCCAGTTATGTGTTTATTGCGTTTAAAAGACAACTGGGGGCTTGATTTCATTGCCAGCTGTGTGGTAGTTAATGATCAGTAAGAAAGCATCAAACTGAGCACAACTTCTGTTTCTAAATGCAGCCCACCATGCTGAATTTCAGACATTCCCAGAATGAATTGTGTGTGTGTAATGGATCCAAAAATAAGGAGAACTATGCTTTTATTGGAGGCCAACAGTATATATTCACTGCAAAACTGTTATTAACTAACAAAGAAAAATCATATGAAGAAATGATGGGCTTGCTTCTAAATGCACATAATTGCTCTGACCTAGTATATGACTCCTGATTAACGCTGGCCATAAATTAATGTCCTAACACAAATTTGAAACCTGTGTAATTAGCAGAAGACAAAATTGTTACTTCCTCTTCAGACTGACATTTTTACTGCAACCATTAGTTTTAAAAACATCAAGCAAGCTCTCTGCCTGAGTGGTCTGTCCAGTATCATCATTTAAAAAATTCATTTGTGGAAACAATTGCACATATGATAAACATAAGTTTGAAAATTCAATTTACTGCATAAAGAATTTGGGGACACAGTTTTTCATAAAACCAAATAAGTTAATTAGAGCCTTCTTTTCGCAGCCTGCAGGTTTTCTTTCCAGCAAAATTGTAGTGATTTGGTTTGGTCTAAAAAAGTGTAGACATTAAAGCTCCAAAGACAATGTGCTACAATAATGTTGAATAGAAGGTGCCTAAGAGAAAATGAATGTTACAGGGGTTTTGGTTTAGTTTTTCCTTTGATTTTATATTTTATTATGTATGTGCCTTGTTAGTTCCATGTAAAGAAATGAAAAATGCTAATGTCTCTTGCTCTAAAACATACTTAATTTGAAAAAAATGTAAATTCTTTCATGAATTAACTAAAAGGTCGCAGCAGCCTGATGTCTCTCTTCACCCAGTGCTGCAGTGGAGGTGGTTCTGTGGTGATGTTTGGCAGCTCTAGAAAAACATGGCAAACTGGGTGGTGCTCTGGACATCACACAGAGAAACCTCTGGCTTCACTCACTTGTCTTTCTAGCTGAGAAAGAATCCATTATGTGAGCCTGAATTTTGGACTAATGGATGCTACCACTGGGCCATTGGGGGCAGGTTTTTCAAGTGGGGGTAGAGCAGAAAAGATAATTTCAGCACTGCTTGTAGCCATACTTTTAGCTTAAATCCAAGCAAAATTCGTTTTAGTTTCTCAGGGAGTTGCCCAATCAGATTGTTCAGAGACAAAGTTTTCTTAGCAGCCCGGTACCTAATGGCAGAGCTTTTCCAACACTGTGGTCTGCCAGACCCCAAACCTAACTGACCTGGACTTAAAAATTGATACCGAGGAGTTGCTGGAAACACACATACTCTGTTATGTGTCCCTGCAACATGCAATTGATCTAAAAGCTGGGAATGTTTGGGGCTAGGCACACAGGAGGAGTTAAGTATTTTTTAAAATCTGGTCATGTCTCTGCAAGGCTTAGTCTGCAGGAGCTGATTAATGCAGCCACGTTTGATGCTTATCCTGCTCGAGGTGCTTTGCAGTGGACACTGCCTACTGCCTGCACTATTCCTGGCTGCTCAGGCAATTGCGTAATTGCAAAAAGATGAGTGAGAAAAATAGCAAGCTCGGCATGTAAGCCTTGCAAGGGAACTAATAGACTAAAAAAAGAAAAAAAAATATTCAGTTTAGGGTTCAGTTGTAATTATTTAGAGTTTTTGAACACGCTTTCTCTTTTTATCCAGAAGAGCTAATCCTTGATCTTAATCCTCCCTGTGAAAAAGGGAACTCGTTGATGCTGGTGAGGAATACTTGAAAGGATGTTGTTACTTGCCATATACCATTCAAAGGAAAGGCAAGCTGATTCTGCTGGTCATATGGACCAGCTACATGTAGATGTTTCATTCTTAGATTGGGAGTGTTGCAATGTAAAGTGTAGGGAGGGGAGGGCAAGACCTGCAGGGTTGTTCATCAGTCCTATTTTCCTCTTTCTGATGGCCAGACTCCCTTGTGTTGGATTTTGGAAGGAAACATTGTCTTGGCTTTGCAGTGGGATGTTGGTGCTCCAGATTGCATTTCTATTCCCTGGGTATGAGATCTCACTCTACATTCCACTGTCTGCTGGATATTGCTTTTAGAAAAGCTAATAAATAGACTCCACATTATTCCTATTTAGATTAGTTTGGCCATAATGTATCTCTCTCCTCCTGTCTTTAAAATGTCCAATAGAGGACTTTCGCTGACATGAACTAATTTTTGTTTTGTATCTTTTCCATCTCCAATCCTAACCTTGGACCCATTGAAAACTTTAGTTCCTTCTTTGTTTGGCCTAAAACTGTAGGGCAGCACCCTATGATGGTGCTGTAGATTATTTTGATTTTGGTTTATAGTTCCTGAGTGTGTGTGGTGCAAGGAGATATTTTTTACTCTTAAAAAAGTTTCATTTGTAAATGTGTTTTTGCTTAAATGCACTTGAGAAAAAAAAAAGAAAAGCCTTGTTTTTAAAAAGTTTCCGAGCACTTCAAAATTATTTTTTATATATAAATAATGATTTTTCTCTTTCTGTTTTCCTTTGAAATGTGCAGTGAAAACTGCTGAATGGCGATCTTCACATTTTCTGTGTGGATACTGTTCTGTACAAGAGACTTCATGTGTAACAGTGTTGAAAATCTAATCAGGAATGCTTCATGGAGCTGCAAAATCATTGTTGGATAAAACATTTTAACAGGGAAGCAAAGCTGTAATTTCCAGAGAAGGTCATGATTGCAAACTCTGTGTTGACTGCGTGTGACCTGGATGAATCCCAATGGTCCAGAAGGAAGCCCAGCTCTGCCCTAACCTGATGGCCACTCTTTTCTGTCCCAGTTTTCCTTTTGTGAAACATAGCTATTTTGTGGCTAAAGGCTGGAAAACAAAGCAGAAATTGCGATTACAGTCAACAAGCTCAGCATTCTCTACACTCAGGTCCCAGGCGAGATGATACTGTGTGCGGCAGTGCCATTTTCCACTATCGACTTTGTGAGCCAGAGCTTTCCCTGACCTGCTCTATAAAGCCCATGTTGCACACAAAGCCCAAAGTCCCCTTTAGATTTATTAACAAAGAAAGCAACAAAAACTGGCGTGCTGAGCCACTCCTGGGGCTCCTCCCCAAGGACTGCACTGCTGAGAGCTGGAGTCCTCTCTGCACACCAGCTACAAACAGGGGAGGCAAAATGTTCTTTGCAGAGCTGCTTAACCCTTTCCTGGAAGGAACTTCATCTCGCTGTCTCTTGGGAGAAGGGCAGGTGGCAAGGAGGATGGGAGGACAGGAAGGATGGCGGGGGCAGTTTGGTGTTCGTATATCAGTCCCCACAGCATGCTTACACTACATGACTTTTTGTATAATCTAATGGGTAGATTTCTGCTGTTATAAGTAGGAAAATTCAGAGTGGAGGGTCTTGTGACTCTGAAGCCATTGTGTGCATGTCACATGCCTCACTGCATTTGGGCTACCGTTGCAGTCATGGTCAGGGAAAGCTGAGAACATAACAAAGGGCCTAACTGGCTGTGCCCCATTGGTGCCTGTCTATCTTGGCATTTATTTACCTTAAGCACCTAAACATCTCATTTTGCTCATACCCATAGTGAACGCCACCCCAGTGTGGTCTCTCAGTGATCCTGAACTCCAGCACTTGCTGTTGTGTTTTCCACTTTCTTGTGATTCTGGTCTATGAGTTTTTACAGGTGGCATCTTTGAGATCCTTGGTGTCTGCTGGCATTGCTAGGAAAGGAAACATTAAGACCTTTATTCAGAGCCACTGTGAGCTGGTGCAGCTCTGGTGGTGGATATGAGGCATGTTTCCTCTCCCAGTACGGCACCTGCCAGTCTAGTGCAGCTCTACAGCAAGTGTATACATGCAAATCTGCTTCCAGTTTTGTTTTACCTTGCAACTTAAGAGCCTTCTACTGTGCAGACATCATAAATGGAGGAGAAAGATTATCAGTAAGAGCACCAAACGCCCTGGTACTCTGTTGTTAGAGACAGAAAGGATGGTGACAGCCATGGACCATTTGTAGGGAGGCTGTGGCTCCAACCCCCTGCTGTTTCCCTGTATTTGGTGCCCGTGGAGCAGCATCCCTGCTCCCATCCCCAGCTGCCTCAGACCTCATTGACAGTGGCTCAGTGGTAACAATGCTGGTGGAGATGAAGCTGTCACCTTCTTGGCTATTCCTTCTTGTGGGATGGGCACCACCAGCAGGTTCATGTAAAGACAGCTGCCCTGACCATGGGGTGCTGGGGTGAGCAGCTTTTGAGGCTTTGCCAGCATCACGGGGGGTTGAAGTGTGACCAGAAGGCAACAGGCCTTAGGCTATGGTCTGTGCTGTTGACATTCCTCTTGGGACCTGGCTTGTGTAAAAGAGGAGCAGCTGTGTTGTGCACCAGCCATCTTTAAAAAGATGGCTTTCCAAAGTGCAGCCTGTTCTGGGAGTTTAACCTTGGGAAGACTGAGGCCAGGCACAGCTCTTAAAGGAAGAGAAATAGCTTTTGATGTTGCTTCCTCGGAGGGACACAGAGAAGCATTTCTTATACACTTTTCTCCCTCCTGCTGCTTGATGAATTCAAGCACAGAGTCAGATCCATGGGGAGGCTGTCACCAGGAAAGGCTTGGCCGGTTTGCAAGCCAGCACCTGAAAACAATGCTCTAAAGTAACAAACCTTCTCAGTTCCTTAGAGCAGATCTCCCTGTGACCAGACATTCTCCAGCAGACTCTGCTGGTGGCAGACAGGCACCCAGGTAGCGCAGCTGAGAAGACAGCTCGGAGTTCATTGACAAGACATCAGTGTTCAAAGCCTGCATCCTCTCTCCTGGGCAAATGTGATCCACAGGAGTTCACAGCATTGAACCTGTGGGATTAGAGGAAAAGAAAAATTCTCTCTTACACCTGTTTACTGTCTGTCTAAAGGGAGGCCACCATGCTGTACTCTGCCAACCATCTTAAAAAGACCTGGGCAAAGTGACCTTGCCAGGCTGCTCACAGCACACTGGAAGGATGCTGACAGCTGCATTTGCAGTGATCATCTCTTGAGGAAAGCTTCCGTGCTTGTTAGTTATGCTTGCAGATTTTCACACTTGATTTTGGACTATAGTTAAAGCACAAGAAGCCAGTTTTGGTGCCATTTCCCAGCTCTACCACAGCTTCCTTGGACAAAGTGGGTAATATTTTTCTGCCACTGTTCCCAAATGGAAATACTAATTAATCTTTAATTAACCTTGACTATGCTGTTTGTTTAGCTTGCAAGCTATTGGGAGAACAGTCTCTTCTCACGTAGTAGTGGATTGCTGCCTATTTCTGCTCTGGCTCTGGGATATTGCTACAGGAAAAGTACCATCAAAAATAACAGGAAATTTCCTCATCTAGTATCTTTGCCATCGTGGCAGTGTCACCCACAGTTGAAATATTATCACTGGCTTCTTGATCCACAATTTTGACTAAGTTATGAATCCCAGCATGCAAATGAGGAGTGTTCCAGTAAGGAGTTTGGCAACATCTGTCTTGCTTATGTTTAAAATAGGATTAAGAGGAGCAAACCATGAGTTATATCCATGAAAAAGCCAGCTTTCTTCCCCAATGTTTTAGGAATTTCTTACATTACATCTAGTTTTTTCATTAGTTTTCTAACTTTAGGCAAGTATGAACAAAACGTTTTTTATTTCTCAAGGCATTTGCTTAAGGGAATCAGCATGACAAGTTGAGAATATGTATGGAGTTTTTAAATTAGCAGGTTTTTTTTTCCTGTGAATATAAGTAATGAAGTGATTGTTTCATGCCTTTCTTTAGGAAAACGAGTTCCTTTTGGCTGTTATTTTCCCTCTATATTTGGTTGTGATGCAGTCAGAGATGACCAGAATTGTAAGCAGTGAGATGAGTTTTCTGAGACAAAATTGCAATTCTGATCCAAAGGGGCATGTAGCTCTGGATGGAAATCATGGATAATTTTAAAACACCTATTTAGATAGAGTTTTATGGGTGTGCTTGGTTTGGGTTGGGTTTTTTGTGTAGGCATTTTGGTGGTTTTTTTGGGGGGGGGTGTAATTTTTTTTAAATTCTTTTTTGTTGTTGGGTTGGTTGGTTGGTTGGTTTATTTTTTTTTAGCTTAGTTTTCTTACCACCACCCCTGCCCTCTCCTCATAAAACATAAGGAGAATAGGAAGAGATTTTAATGTGCTCTTGCTGTTCATACTGTGGATGCTTTCTTCTGTCTCCACTTGTGCTTCAGGAAGAAATGAGACATGTTTAGCAAACGGAGGTTTACTGTGGGACATGCAGATCTCTGAAGAGATCTGATGTACCAGACTTGTCATCTTAGTTTTTCATTGAACATATTTCTCCTGTCCTTGTGTTCATGCACAGCTGTGCATATGTCAAACACAGTTTTGTTTTGCTTAATTCACTACAAATTGTGCCACAAGCACCTGGTCTGGTTTTCCTCTGGCTTTGTGGCATGACTTGGAGAAAACTGCAAAAATCCCTGTTTTTTTTCCCCTTTTGTCATCCTGAAAACCGGAGTGATAATATTCCTAGAGAGTTTGTGAACTAAGAATTGCTGTAAGCTAATGGGCAGTGAATTAAACTCCTGGCCTGCTGTCTCAGGCCACTGCTCCTTGCTCTGTCAGAGTTTCAAGGTATTGGCATTTGTGTTGGCTTCCCTATCTGTAAAATGGAAATACTACTTGCTCGAGTGTGGTTTGAAGGGAGGAGCTGCGTAACACCCGGTCTTTGCTTTGAACAAGGAGTCTAGAAGCCACCAGTCAAAGGTGTATTTTTCAAACTGGCAGGTCCACTAAAAGATCCAGGGGCCAGCAAAGCTGACTGATTCCTGCTTGCATTTCTTGCCTGTCAGCCACGACAAAACCAACACCATAGCCTTGCCCAGAAGGTTCCCCGTGGCTGAAAACATGCAACTTCAGAGCTGTCCTATCCAGCTTTTTTCCTTTCCCTTTTTGAGTGTGGCACCAGAAGAGACAACACCAGCTGCCAAGAGCCCCCAGGAACTCCTCCTTTAGCTTTCAGAGAAGGGCAGTCTCTCAGACAAAGTAAAAAGTACGCTTCCGTCCTGTTTCTCTGTCTCAGGTCACACACACAGTCTGCTGTTATGACAAACATCAGTGTTGAACCAAGATATGTGCCACAGTTTTTGTGAAACTGCTGTTTGAGTACTTGCTTCTTTAAATCAGAGCCCTTTTAAAAAACGGGTTGGTCTTCTGCTAATTTAGACTATAGTCCGTGGAGCTAAAGATGAGGTGTTCTACCTCAGTCAACACAAGTAGAGCTGTCATGGGGACTTTCCTCTTATTTCTTCTATTTTGTGCATTAGCTCAAAGAGAACATAGTAATGCACTGAAAGTTGTTTAAATTTTTATAGAATTATGCATTTGTGAAAGAGTCCATGCGAGCTCCTGGCAATGGGGTAGGCTACCTAGAGCTCCTCACCAAAGGGCACTGCTCTTGCCCTCAGGTTGTGAGGGAGATGCACAACATCCCAGGCTTCCACAGGCCTGCTGAGGCCAAACAGTTGATTAAACCTTTGTTGGGTAGTGTCTGAGTATGATCAGAGGTTGTGATGTGCTGTCACTGCCAGGAACACATGGGTTGTTATCATGCTCGTGTCCCCTGTCTGGGAGGTGAACATGGAAAAAGCAGACCAGGTTAGCAATGAGCTGTGCTGGCTGATGGTTGAGATGGGTGTCAACAGATGCTCTCTAGGTTGTGTTTTCATACTGGATTTAATAGTGATGCTCCTTAAACTGTTTCACTTCAAATTTTAGCCCCTCTTCACTGGCCTTTCTTACTGTATGTCTGTATGATCCAGCTCTTCTCAAAAGCCCTTTTCCTTCTCACCCCCAGAGCTGTTTAGGAATTTGGTGGGAAGCTGAATCTCCTCTCCTCCGAGGAGATGCTGTAAGCTGTGCTTGTGCTGTTTGTGGGTTCAGGCCATGGCACAATCCCATCAGATCTGTTAGATGAGTCCTCCTGAATGCAGAAGAGAACAGGATGCAGTGAAAGGAAAGGGCCAAGTCCTGTGTGTCACCGTATCAGCATGGTCCCACTGATGCCCCTCTGGGAACTTCTGGCAATGTGATAATTTGATTTTTGAGGTTTTGAGTCATCTAAATTATCCAAAAGAGATTTCAAGAGAGAAAGGACATTTTTATGTGAAGCAGGCATAGCCTTGGTGTCTGGCTCTGTCCCCTAGATCTTGTAAGGGTCCCGTTTAACACTGTTTCCTATTTTCAGATTACTAAAAGCTGGATGGAAAACTGAACCTCACCCTTAATTCTTTTTCCATTTGAATCTAGCAAGATAAGTAAGTGTTGTTTTACATAAAGACTAAGCCTTAGCAAAGTAGACAGATTTATCGAATTATCTCATACCAAAATGAGTGTGTTTCATTGTCACTTCTTTTTTTTTTTTTTCATGTAGTGAGATTTTTTTTTTTACTTTTTTTTTATATCACTGATGCCATGGGGAAATAGCTGCATTGGCAATGAAATAGAGAGGGCACCACACATTGACCACTCCAGTAATGTGCACAGTAAATAATGTGCAAGAGCCTCAAGGATCCTAATTTTTGAATATATAATACATTAGAAGCTAAGCTACTGCAAAAGCACACAAAAGACTTCCCTCAACTTTAATAAATTCTTATGCTTTAAATTAGAAATAAAGTAGTTATTTTTTGTGAAGTGATAGGTCTTAGCAGTGCCTAATACTCAGTTCATTGCAAATAGTATGAAATTTCTACATATTCACTGCATATATTTTATTGCTGTAATTTGTGGCTCTCCCAAGCAGAATAATATTTTTACTTCGCTGAATATACCTGTGCAAGTTAAAGGTCTCAGATGCATTCCTTTAAAGTGACAGTTCATTCCAGCTACACTCCTGCTTTATATCAGTACTTTATTCATTAAAAATACGCATAAAATACAATGTCATCCTTCTTAGCTCTATATGCAAGCAGTGGGGAGCCAAATCCTGGAAGCCATAAAGGGTTCTCTGTTCACACTCGGGCTCGGGGCACACATCAGCTGCGAGGTACTCCCGTAATGAGTTTTTACCTGCGTGCTCCGTGCAGTAAATACCCCCCAGCGCCAGCCGGTCCCGGTCCGCGTGTGCGGCCGCCCCAGCTGGTGGCAGGCTGCTTTGTCGCAGCTGTCCCCGGGGCACTGCAGGGACTCCCGGCACCGTTCCTGCTCCTCGGTCAGCTCCCCAAATACGGGAGGGTGGGCAGGGATTAATGAGTGCCCGGCGCGGCGGGGAGATGAGGGAAGCAGCTGAGGAGGAGTCTTGTGCCCAGCACACAGGGGTGTTGAGGGGTGACGCCCTGGCATTCAGTGTCATTTGTGCTCCGCACCTCTCAAGGAGGTGGCGGCGTCCGTCTGTCTTACACGGCAAAGGCGTGCACGCAGTCCCTCCTATCCCCCAGCACATCTGGAGCATCACGAGCTGGGGAAAAGGCATGGGAGCCTTTCACAATTCATCAGCGCATGATCTCCTCTGAAACATCTGCCTCTCAGCTGAGGTTGGGCTGGCTCTGAGTACTGGGGGCTGAAGCAAAAGAGAAGGTGATGTGAAGGATCCCAAGCAGTTTTCTGCAATACTTGCTTTAGCAGTCTCTAGATGGGATGTGTCGGAATCATTTATTTTGGAGTGTTTTAGGAATGTGCCTCAAAGTGTGAGCTGTGCCAGTATCTTTGCATTGCACATGTGAGCATATGTGCATGTGACACACGCTTGGGTTAATTATTTAAATCCTAAAATGTTGGAAGCCACTCCTCTGCATATGTGCACATATGTGCTCACGCACACACATACAGCACACTGGTGTTAATTACTTTAGCCTAAAAATGCTAGAAGGCACGCCTTGGTTCCTTTTTTCATCTTCTCCTTTTAAATAGCAGATGTTGTTAAAATTTACACCAGATTGTTAAATCTGTTCCAAACGACCAGTCTGAAGTCTTAACATCTCCTTCCCCTGCTCTTCACTTGCTCTCCAGAGTGGTTGCAGTAAAATCCCACCTCTCCAGTTACTTTGTAGGTGTTTCACCAATTCTTAGAGGGGAAAACAAACATGTTGCTTTGTTTGTCTTTGTGGAAATCCTTTTCTGATTTTGATGGGCATTTTACTACAGCGTGCAGTTGGAGACACTTAAGAATAAGTACTATTGACAGAGGCAATTGATACAAAATCCTTCCTGACCGTTCTCTCAATAGCAAAAAAGAAGCGATGTTTTACCTACCAAAGCGTTATTAAAGCAAACTCAGCCTTAGCAGCTGCTGTCAGCAATATGCCTTGCAATCAAACGAGAAATATGGTAGATACTCCAAGACATGAGAGAACTGCCAAAGCTTATTGCAGAGCAAAGAGCTTTTCAATAAATGTTTTCTCTGAAGAGCATCAGATTTCACTCACTTCTCACGGCTCAGACATGCCTTGGCAATCATGATTAGCCTCATTTGGGCCTGTGGAATCTATTATTTTATAGCTAGTCTCATAGCTGGCAGGGTGACAAACAGTTTATTCCTCTTTGGAGAGAGGCTGGACTGAAAGACATGGAGCTTTAATTCAAGTGCTCCCCACCTAAGATATTTTTCCTTTCCCACCTATTGCTTAAGGCAAGATATCTAATGATTGCTTCGATGGCTCTGTCAGGCTTTTGACATCCCAGATTTATCTCTTGCCTGGATGAGGACAAATCTTTAAGAAACTTCAGGACTTCTTTCATTTTAAAGTCAGGTAAGGAGGCAAGAAATATTAAAAAAAAAAAAACCAAAAAAAAAAAACCAAAAAAAAC
>VXBU01016504.1:938081-1020136 GCA_013400315.1 Bombycilla garrulus | reverse complement strand
TACAATTGCCTAGATATGGCAGGTGATATTCCTGTGCATTTGAAATCCCAAAAGGAGGAATAAGTAGGGTGGTTATCCAGGTCTCTTTACGTGACTCTGTTACAATGGCTAAATGAGCAAAGGGAGGAAGACCTGGACTCAGACTTGCTTACAAGAGCTCTCTGGGGTTAGATTTTACCAGACAAATAGCTGTTTTGCTTAGGGTCTTTAACCAATCTCTCAGTTTGTCTCTCCACACCCTGTCTCTGAGCACTCCTGGGCTGAGCTGGCAGCACTGGGATTTGATGTATGTTCCTGCCCTCAAAACCACATTTAGCAGCCCTGGAGCATCAACTGCTGCTGGTAGCACCTCTTGGTCTACCCTTATGTGCACAGAAGCCTTTCTTGATGGAGGGGAGCAGTATCTTGGTACTCAGCTTGCCCCCAGACCCTTTTCAGAAGGGTACTATTAAATAAATGTTCTAGGGAAAATTTCAGGGTTGTTTTTTTTTTTTTTGGTTTTTTTTTTTTTTTTTTTTTTTTTTTTTTTTTTTTTTTTTTTTTTTATTTTTTTTTTCACTTGTTTAGGCTTGGAGCTGTAAGTAATGCACAGATACACAGTAATTCCTCTCTCACATTTTATAAAGAAGCTTACAGGCTGGATGAGGTTTAATTCATGTCTCTGTTGGGGAGACTGGATCTCTGTGTTTCCTTGGTCCTTTGCTGCAGGTCTGTGTTGCAGAAGCCTGATGGGTGCTCAGCATCAGGCTCTTCATGGGCAGCAGGAGCCAGCCACAGAACAAGCACTGCTGAGGTCAGCCCAGCAGTGCTTACCTCCTTTTCTGGAGCTGTGCTTTCACTTCTTTTGCAATTTTTTTTTTGTTATGGGAGAATGATGTCCAGGTGGCTGATTCTGCTGTAATTTAATGGCAGCTCACTCATCTGCTGTTGTGCTGGAAACAATACAAGGCCAACTGCCAGAGAAAGTTTGGCTGAATGACCTGTAGCCGTAATTGAATTTCACACAGTACTTGTACAGTCCTTTTTTTTCCCCCCATCTCATGCTCGCTCATCTTGCTGCTTCTTTTCTAATTGGCGAGTTTAAAAGGAAAATTCTGGTGCACAGCAAGTTGAGAGCAGCTTTTCTATTTGAGAGGGTAGTGAGTGGTGGCCAGGGCTCTGATAGACACTTTGAATTGCATAAACAACTTTTTTGTTTCCCAAATTCAGAGATGAATTAATTTTCAGGTCGCTTTATCTTTGAAATGGTGCTCTAAACATAAAATCTCATCTACGAAAGAGATTTATACACATTAAAAAATCAGATATTCCTTCTGAAGATGAACTTTGAATATAACAATTCCTGCTGCTTCTTTTCTTTCCAGTGCAGTATATTCCAGGACTCATTATATCTTAAGTGAATTATCTTTACTTGAGAAAAAAATATTTATCTCTTGGAATAATACATTTCGAAGTGCAGCACAATCACATTCAGATTCTGCTGAAGCTGATTAAGTGTCTGCTTCTTCAGAGAAGCCAGTCACTGTGACTGCCACCTGGAATAATAATGAGAGGAGAGAGGCAGAGAAAGAATAGAAATTAATCACAGAATTTCAGGAAATCCAAATGTTTGAAAAATCGTTGTGAACCAGTTTGCTGCTTGCTCCCCTTGCAGGGCCAGGCACAGCATGGATTTGTTTAATCCCAAAACTCAGAATCCCTGAGTTTCATTTGCTTTCTACGGGAGAGATTTTTGGTTCTCCCTTTACAAAATATTTAAAGGCGTATTTTTTTTTTTGTGTACTTTGGTACATAAAATTAGAAAATGATGTAATAACATTTAAGCTCATAGAAAATTTGCCTCAAAGGGACAGTGCCATGGAAAAGCATTTGTTATTACTTGTTTTTTGTGGGAGAGTCCATGTGAGAGCTTGGGCCTTGGATGCCTGTCATGCATTATATGAATGTCTTAACAAAATGATGGCTTTCTCCCAAAATAGCCTGAAGTTTGATCTATAATACACAAGGCAATTTTCTAGGAAGCCATAACTTTTTTTCATCTCACAGAAACCTCTAGTGGACAAGACTTAATGTATATTAGCGGTTTCCTGGGTCCTGATGACTTCAAGTTACACTGACGGGTGTTTTAAAATTAATAATCCTTAGTTTTATTTTAGTGAACATCTATTAAATTTAGTTATTATGTATTAAAAAGCAGACTGAAAGCACTGACATTTTAAGGAAGCCCAAATTAATGGTTTGAAAGGTTTCACAAATTTATCAGATGAATGGAAATCTAAGGAGGAAAAAAAAATCTCCTTATGAGTAATGACAGCTTTGATTTTTGCAGATCTACAGATACCATATTTAAGGATCTAATTTAGGTTGTGGTTTATGAAAGCATAGATTATTGACATTTCCAAACTCTGTACTTTGCAGCAGAATTAATTAGGAGGTGATACTTTCTGGAATGTGTTACATGGAGCTATTGTAGAGCAAAGTACTCGTAGAGTACCTTTGTTTACTGGTGCTTGGACATTATATGAAAAATGAAATCTGGAAATTAAGCAAGTGAGATTATTCCTCTCTTCTATTAAATAAATTATTAACTCTCCATTTGCTGTAAAACGTAGGCATGTCTCTTGTGCGATAAATCCATTTTTTTCCCCAGCTTTGTAGGAGGGAGTCTGATGTGCACACATGGTTACATACAGCCAAGAAGAAGGAAGTACTGTGTTTACTGATACCTTAAAATATTGTTACAAGCTAAATTACTCTCACCACTGCAATAGTTTAAACCTAAGTGAACTTTAAAGCTTAGCTTGTAGAATAATTTTTGTCTGGTGGAGAACTCCATCGGAGAGGCTAGAGGTTGAATATTCTTTCATAAAAGAAATTGTCAGCCAGAGGAAAATAATTCATGGTGATATACTTGATAAGAAAAATTTCTTCATTCTTCTGGCTGGAGAATGAAAGTCGGAGTGCTTTACATTCAAGTGTCAGGTTGCTCTTGGATTGAAAATTCCAGTAATGTTAATGGGGTCTGTTCTCCATTTAAATGCGTTCTAGAAAACCCATCATGTTGAGGAAAAAAAGGAAAAATCAAAGTAAAGGAAGACTTGGCGGCAAAAAATGGAAAAATAGCAATAGTAGTATGTATTTGTAAAATAGTCTTAGAAAAACTAATTCTTCCATTCTTTGTGCTTGCTCCTGAGCCAAGACTCAAGAGGTTTTCCCCTGTTGCAAGTTCAAACTTTTCGCATTAAAAGCTCAGAAAATGAGTCTTTGACTGGGCCTGATAGGACTGGAGTTCAGTTGTGACTCAGGCCAATTTGATATAGAGATTGGGGACAAAGGCTGGTCCCTGTCTCCTGTAGAGAGGATAGTTGCAATGGAGGGAGTCAACCCAAAAAGCATTGTGTTGCTGTTTAGTTTCCTTTGCCTAGAAGCAAAATGCCATCTGACTTTCTTCTAGCTACAGCAGTGGATGATGCTGTGCTCCCATTACCAAGGCATTTGGGGTCTGGTGACTGCCCACCTGAACTGCAATGGGACCCCAGGCTTTCCTAGGGGTGGGTGAATGAGAGGAATGGTGCCATGTACTTTGTGTTGTGTCTGTGCTGTGCAGAGTGAGCGCTGAACTTGGCTGTGTGGTCTCTTTTGTGATTTTAATTATGAGGGGACAAGAAAAAGAAGCAGAGGTGGGTACTTCTGCAGCATGTTGAACTCCAGGTTGCCAGGACATGTCATATAAATGCTGAGCTAGCTCTCTTAGCTTTTCTTCTGGTAAAACATATACGGGGGGTTGATTTGGTTTGAAGTGCAAATTTTATCTTTTTTTTTTTTTTTGTTAAGTATTTTCATGTTTTAATGAGGCTTTGAGCAACCTGGCATAGCAGGATGTGTTCCTGCCCATGGGTGGTCGAAACCAGATGATCTTTAAGGTCCCTTCCGTTGTATGGTTCTGTGATTTTCATTCTTTGGGTTTAGGTATATTTATTTCAGATCTGCTGCTGCCCTAAATTTTGAACATGTGTCTCATTTTTTTTACTGTGACTCCAGGACTCAACTATGCCTCCAAAAAAGAAGAGCACCTTCACCTGTGAGCAGCTCTACACGGGCATGCTTTGGGGTCCTTGGTAGATTTGCAACTTCTCAAACAAATCCTTATTCTACCTAGGACCCACAGATGGAGCTGTGTGTTGGAGAGAAACACATAAATTGCTTTTTAGCTTCACCTGCCTATGCATGTGGTCAAGTTGGTTGTGGGTATGAGATGCAGCAGCCATGTCTGTCATGAAAAACACTCTCAGCATGGCTGAGAAGCTGCAGCTTGTACAACTAAGCCCAGTCTCAAAAACCTGTATATTTTAGTCCTTCTGTTTTGTCATTAACTATGTGTTTATTGCTGAGTGCATTAATTATTAGTTTGAGTATATTAAATGAATCAGATCTGTGAAGGACAGGAGCAGGAAATAGATGTCACTTATTCCACCATTAAACATCTGCCCTGAAAAAAAAAAAAAAAGTTGCAATTGCCTTTTAACATTCTTTTACTCACTTTTTTTTTTTTTTTTTTCCTGGGAGTTTTATGCTGCTGTTGTGTGGGTTTGAAGCAGTGCCAGGGAGACAGCTCTCTATATGGCTCTGCCACTGTATGCTTGTGCCTTAAATAGTGGAGTGCAATTCAATGTGGCGGTGAGAAAATGAGCAGTTAATGTTGTTCAAGTGTTACTTGTGCCAGAGTGTGTTTTTAGAGCCTCGACACAGCAACACTAAAAACATTTAATTAATGCTTTTGTACGATTTCTCTGAACGGGTGGCAGGAGTCTGTTTGGGGATGGGCTGCAGTGACTCATGATTGCACATTGCCCTCAGTTTTTCTTCCATCTGAAGAGTCATGAGAAAATCAGTGTACGTGGAAAGTCTTGTTTGTAACTCCCCTCAGACATAGCGAGTGATCCTTGATTTCCTTTTGGCCTCTGGCGCTGTTGGAGTCAATGGCACTGGCAACCACTGTAGGGAATCAAGGTGAAATAAACTTGTTCTCCTCCCATGCAGTGGCAGCAGGAATGGAAGACGTCACTGTAAGAGTAAAAGCTGGGTTTTATAAAAGCCTATTTTTTTTCCGTAGATCTGTGTAGGAAAGTAAGGTGCACTCTGTGCTGTCATCAGTACTTCTATTCTGTAGAATGGCACAGGCATTACAGAGATGTAAAATTGTCTGTAACTGGGCAAAATCTTAAAAAAATTCCACCAGCACTTTATGAAGACAATTTTGCTGTGATATGTGATATAACTGAAGAGGTCATCAGACTCTAATTAGGCCCTTTATTTTAGTATTGTTCAATGAGCTAAATCCCAGGTTCTCATGGAACCTGTCTGAATAATATGGTGCCCTAATATAAGCTGAGGAATTATTGAAATTCAAAAGCATTACACCTTAAATTAGCAGAGGAAAAATACATATTTGCCATACATACAATAGAAGCACCATTCAGGTCACCAATACACATCAGTGTTTGGAATTATGGCACTGAGCGTTATGAACATGTATGAGCTATTCAGGGTAAGGATAATCAACGCTTCAGGTTACTCAGATCAGCTGGTCACAAATATATTGTTTCCTCCAGAAGCTTCCATCTCCCTGCTTTACAAGGTCACACTGTTGTTTGAATGCATTACAAGAGCTTTTGCGTATTTGGAAATGTAAATTGCTGCCTTCTGTGCTTCCAGAGGTATTGTATACCATCAGCCATGAGAATCAGTGTGAAGCCATACATTTGGGGATCTGACATGTTGCCTTCTTGCTTTTGCCAGGGACATTTAATGCTTTTCTGAATACCTTACTTAACTGTGACCAGCCACAGCCCAGGATGGGGAGAACAAGTGGTGTGTGGGTTTCTCCGACTGCTGAGTCTGGAGCCTTTAATCTTGCTGGCTCCTTCCCTTAAAAAAACAGATTGTACTCATATCCACTGTCTCTGGTCACTAGAGCCCTGACAGCCACATGTTGAAAACATTTGCCTTTAACCTCAACCTGTTATGAGGTGGAAAGGCGTCTGAATCAAAGCCCAGGTAAAGCAGGCTGTGTTGGAGTTTGGAAACACTCCTTACGGGAGCTGCAGTTGGCTCCAGCTCTGTGCCTCTCTGGACAGGGATGTGTAGATCCACATGTCTAGCCAGAGCATTTGCAGCCCTACCCTGAAACTGTTCTTCCTCCAAGCCTGCAGTTTCCCATCCAAATGAATGAGACTTTTGAATGCAAAGAGTTTTGCAATGCCAGCACCAGAGGACACTTAGCAAGTGTCTTGGCCTAGGAGGGGCTGGAGTGAACCATGGGCAGCAAAACCAAAGCACATATGCACAGCTTTGCATTCCTGTCCCATTTCTCCAGAGATCTCTCAGCTGTCAAAGTCCTCCAGGTTTGCTGGCAAGTTCTCTCTTCTCCCTCTGATATTTCATGGGGCCTGTCTTCTCTTGCACCTTTGGAGAAGAGGCCCCATGGAACCAGCAAACCGCAGGGCTGGGGTGCAGAGGCTGTCAGGTCCCCACCATGCTGGAAGAAGTCAGGGCCTGTGCCACAGCTGGAGGAGGCTTTTGCATGAGGACCCACAAACCTTCTTGCAGGAGGTTGTTAGGTGTAGAAACTAGGGCTGAGTATTTGGGCATTAATACGTGCACTTCATTTATTTATTCCACCTGGAAGAGGCTTTGTCCAAAGGGACACAGTCTCTTCAGCAGCATTATGATGTGTGGTGAATAATTCGCATTAAAATATCCAGCAAGTTCTGGGATTGGGCTTTTAAAATAGTGCTTGCATATTTTTGTCTCGTTAACACTGTGAATCTTTGGGATCTTATTTATAAGTGCTGCAATGTTTCCAGTGCTTTTTTCCAATCTTACTAAAGTCTGTTTCTCCAAGACAAAGGACAGGACTCTACGAACATCCACGGACATGCTTCATTTGACTCTCCTAAGTTTTCTTTTCACATCATAAGTTAATATTCTCCTGTTTTAGGTAGGGATCTCTGTTTTACAGGATTTTGGCAAAGTATATGAAGATGTATATTGTATAAAGTTTCTCCCTGGAATTTTTATTCTATACATATTTCACTTAATGGGTGTTTCATTTTACTCTATGAAACTAGTCCAAGGTTGCTGCTGACAAGGTAGAGTCCAGGGGGCTCATTACATCCCAAGTGTTGGGCTTTTTTTTCTTCTGCCAGATTTTTCTAAAGTTAAAACTTATTTGTATTTTATTCAGCTTGTCTGCATATTATCCAGTGTATATATCAGACGAAAGGTTTATATATATATATAAAAATGTTCACATACCAAAGTAAATTAATAAATCTTCCTTTTCTTATGAAAGAGGTAAAGAAAAGTACCTGGCCAATACAGTACCATTAATCTATTCTCTTTTCTCCTTTCTCTCTTTACCTCTCTCTCTACAATAGAAGTGGAACAAAAAGGTAATTAAATACCTTTCAAATTATATATATATTACTTATGTATAGGCTAAGTTATTTAACAGTTTTAACGTTTTAGTTGAAATACTTTGTCATTAATTCTCACTACCTTTTTGTTGAAGTTTATTATCTCTGCTGCTCAACTTCACCAGATAACTCATATTTGCTGAAAAGTTTTTACCAGTGCCACCTTTTTTTTTTTTTCCCCCATTGAATTTCTATTCAAAGGCTTAGATATTTTCCTGGCCCAAAGAATTTGGAAGGTGCACATACATACGTATGTGCATAAGTATATCTAACTATGGCATAAAAGCCTCCTGGAAATGGCACCCCTTTTTCAGCAACTCTGCGTGGTTATTTAGACTCCAGTGGATCCATATTATTTTATACTGGTTATTAAATCTGATTTTCCTCCTGTCTTGCTCTCCAGACAGCATTATCAATTTCTGCATTTACAAAAACCAATCAATTATGCTCCGAGCAGGAAGTGTGCATGTGGGATCCCATCCTGCCAGCCCTGTGCTGCCAGAAGCGCGTGGTGGGATGCTTCTTCATGCCTCCCTGCCGCCCGTCCCATCATCACGGTTACTGTGCCTCTCGCGGATCACGGAGATCAGCATTCCAAATAACCAGCCAATATTCTCCCCCAAAGCGTGCGCAGCGCCTCCAGGCCAGGAGGGTGCTGGTGGGGATGGTGAGGGCCAATTTGCTCTTCAGATCCCTCCTCTTGCCTCCACATCCATCCATCCATCCCTCCCTCCCTCCATCCCTCCATCCCTCCATCCATGTGACCAGCCCCTCGGCGGTGGTGTTCCCGTGGGGCTGAGGTCAGCTGGGCAGTGGCTGAGCCTCTTCCCAGGTCTTGGGTGTGCCCTGGCCCCTGTCAGCCCCCCCGAAGTCTGAGCAGCAAAGCATCCCAGTTAGTCAAACTGCTCCTCTGTGCTCCTCTCATGTAACAATAGAAGGTATATGTTTTTAAGTTTGAATTACTACTATATTTAACAGGACATTTTTTAACTGATTAAAATCTAGACATTGGGTTCCTCTCCAGCAAACTTTATTCTTTTCCTTCCTTCTTTCCTTTCTTCCTTTCTTCCTTGTCTTTTCCTTTCAGCATCCATATGTCATTTGTTTTTAATTGTGTGGACTGCATGTTTCATGTGTCCTGTAGCAGCTTGGAAAGTCTCATTTCGAGTTATACTCCAGATGGGTGTTCCCCCTCCCCACTCCCTTTGCTTTAAACGCTCTTCTGAGTTGCTAAGGGATTCGCCTCTGCTTTGCTATTGGTATCCTTTAAATATTTAATAACACTTGGGCTGTAAGGATGGGAATTTCTTTCTCTTATTTCCATTTCTAGGCCACTCTTCTGTGGGCTGTTCAAATAAATATGTGGATCAATTCCCTCGGAGTTTAGCCCTTCACCTAGTAGGTACAGATTCACTGCAGAATATAATTTGGAAATGCAAACCCAGAAATCCTTTGGGGGCACATATTCATTTCAGAGTTTACAAAAACGAGTTGTCCAAGTAAGTATACCTGTAAAAATAGATTTAGAAAGCAATAAGAAAATGAGCCACAGCTAATAGAAAAAGCAGGGGGGGGATAAAAAGCCCAGTTCGGTGGAGCACATCTCATTCCAGAGAAATGGTGGGCAGGAAGGATAGTCTCCAGCTACGAGGCATTGCTCTTGGGTTTCCTCATCTCAAGTGTCCTCTGCTCCGGGACTAGAAACTGTTGAGATGCTTGGGCCAGCCACCCCTGAACTCTCATTAACTTCTGTTTTTCTTTTAAATTCTTTTCCTCCACAACAGTTTTCCTTTGCCCTGGACTGCTGAAAGGAGTTTACCAGAGCGAACACTTATTCGAGTCTGACCACCAGTCGGGCGCCTGGTGCAAGGACCCTCTGCAGGCCTCCGACAAGATCTACTACATGCCCTGGACGCCGTACCGGACAGACACGCTGACGGAATACTCCTCCAAGGACGACTTCATTGCCGGGAGGCCAACCACCACCTACAAACTGCCGCACCGCGTGGACGGCACGGGCTTCGTGGTGTACGACGGGGCCCTGTTCTTCAACAAGGAGCGGACCAGGAACATCGTCAAGTTCGACTTGCGGACGAGGATAAAGAGCGGGGAGGCGATCATCGCCAACGCCAATTACCACGACACCTCTCCCTACCGCTGGGGAGGCAAGTCCGACATAGACCTGGCCGTGGACGAGAACGGGCTCTGGGTAATCTATGCAACAGAACAAAACAATGGCAAAATAGTCATTAGCCAGTTGAACCCTTACACGTTAAGGATCGAGGGGACGTGGGATACTGCCTACGACAAGAGGTCAGCTTCTAACGCCTTCATGATCTGTGGGATTTTGTATGTGGTGAAGTCTGTGTACGAAGACGACGACAACGAAGCCACAGGGAATAAAATAGACTACATATATAACACTGACCAAAGCAAGGATAGCATGGTGGATGTGCCCTTTCCAAACTCCTACCAGTACATTGCTGCTGTGGATTATAATCCCCGGGACAACCTCCTGTATGTATGGAACAACTATCACGTTGTAAAATACTCCTTGGATTTTGGCCCGCTGGACAGCAGAGCAGGTAAGGGGTTTAATACCAAACAAAAAAAAATATATATTTTTTTCTTTTAATATTTATTTTTGTGTAAAAATGAAGTACACTCCTGTCTTACTGATCTGGCTGAGTTTCTGCAAATAAAGCCTCCCCACAGATGTATAATGGTTATTAAGACATTAATACGTGCAGATTTTTTTTATTTTTTGGTCTCAGTTGAAATGAAGTGGACAAAGGAGTATCTACACATAAGTAGCATGGATCAGTTTCCAAATGCCCATGCGTTTATTCACAGGGGTAGCAGTCTTTTCTCTTGAATCAAATTTATTTTGTACATGATCAGATCGATTTCCCTTCTGCAGGAATATTGACAGAACAAAGCATGGAAGATGTTGTTGCAAACTGCTTGCCAGTTTAAATTACTTTGTTTCATTAAGCTGAGGGAGTTTTGTCTTTTTAGAGAAGCTGAGAGTAATTGATCATGTGAGCATGCACCCACAAGTGTGTGTCTGGAGTCAAGAGGAGAATCAACAGAACTTTCTCAATTCTTGTTTTATTTTCAGTAAAGTTTCTCTTTCTTTTTTAAAGCATTTCATGACTTATTGTGACTTACTATATCTTAGAGGATCATCTGGCCCTCAGACGTTTCCCAGCTTTTCCACCTTTATTCCTGTTAGGAATTGTGCTGGTAGTTACTTAGGTATATTCCCTTACCTTTATCAACTCCATCATCGTTTTGCAATTAGAAAATTACCACTTGACTAGTAACAAGGCTTAGCCTGCACTGTAGTCAAGCTTGTATGATGTTGCAAGAATTTCCAAACAGGATTTGCTTAGTCATTTTAAATGGTTGTGACTGTACTGATGTAGTCATAGTATCCTGTAGTTCTTGTGGTGGACTGTGTACTTTGAAAGTCTGAAAAAGTAAGAAATAAGGCAGAATTAATATAATTTGGACAGTAAAGTATTCAACTCATAGCATGTCTTTTTCTGAAACATTTCATTTTGTAAATCAGAAACTTAAAAGTGGGTGAGTGGATTCAGGGCTTTAGATTGCAGAAGAGAAGTGAAAAGGTTCCTGTTGATGAGATTTTCTTTTCCTGTGTGGAGCCTGTTACCCATATAAAATGAAAATTGATCAAGAGATGCTGAAAGAAATTGTGGGTATGAAAATCTGGGGAGGGCTGAAATAAAAGTAGTAAACTGGCAGTGAAATTGTGATTTTTTTACAAAAATGTAAGGAAGAGGAGAAGAAAATCTTGATGAAGCAGATGAACAAGAACTGAGTGACTGTTAAGGAGTAGAGATCTTTTCAATGGTGTTGACCTCTGCAAGATCTCAGATGAGAAAAAAATGAAGTAATACTTCTCATTCTCCTAACTTAATGATAAGCATGTACTTTCTGGGTGGTGGAGAGAAGCAGAGCAATTTGTAAGCTATTGGCTATCCCAAAGGAGTGGAAATCAATTGCATCCCTTCCATTTCACAGAGTTTCTCTCCTTTTTAGGGAATTATTTCCAGGTATTATAATGCACTCTTTGCAGGCACTTTTTCATGTGGTGACCATTGTCAGTAATAGCATCTTTAACACAAAAAAAAAAAATAAAATAAAGCTTTAATCAGTGAAAAACCTGAAAAAGGGAAAAATCCTATTAAAAAAGGAAATTATTCTCCCTTTTTTTGCAGAGTAAGATGGTGAAATGGGAGAGTAGGTGGAAACCTTCCAGGGGGCTGAAAGTGTGGGGTGCAAGGATCTGATTTATCATTGTGTCACTCTGGTTTGAAGCTCCTTTAGGTTCACTCAGGTTATGATAAGAATTTAGAATACCTTAGTGCCTCAGAGAGGAAGCTGAAGCAGTTCTTGGCTTGGAATGGTGGCTATGAGAGGGTTAATCTGGTGTCAGGGAATCTGGTGAGCCTTTTCTGACATTCCCTGTGTGCAAATTTGTACAAAGCTTTGTAATATGGACGAAAGGCTGAATTTTACATGTGGTTTTCTTCTCTGAAAGTTAACGGGATTTCCTTTCTGGCAAAACTGCATAAGGATCCCATTACCTCACTATTTTACAGGTTTAGAGGACTTTTGAGAGGTCTGCTCTGACAGCAACTGAATTTTTTTATGAGAAAACTTGAATGGGCCAAATCATTTCAAAGAGAAGGAAAAGCACTTCACTAAGGGAGTTTACCGCTCCATTACCCACATAGCCTGATTAGTGGGACCAATTTTTGATGAATCAGTGAAACAGAAGCACTGATTTTGAGTTGAACAGGTGAGCAAATAGTTGCTTGACATCAGGCTTTTTTTCCAGAGAGCAGCCAGGAAACCAGGTCTGCATGATGCTTTCTCTTCCAAATTCAGTGCAACCCATTTTCGGGTTAGCACCAAATTTCATGCTGCAATGCTTTACATATAATACTAACTATCTGGTTGGCTTAAACCCAGCTCCTTCACCAAGGAGCAGGAACAGAAGCTGATACAACACTGGGAAAGCAGTAAGGAACCAGGATATTTTTATTTGGGTTTTTATAGATTTTTTTTTTCACCGAGTGGACTGTGGATGTTGTTCTCTTCAAAAATCGCCAGTGTTTCTCTGCATTAGAGCCACGTTCGATGCATGCATTTTCCGTGGTTTTACAATTTGAGTGGCAGAATTTGTAAACAATATCAGTTTAATTAGAAAATAAAAGAAGGATTGTAAAATTGATGGGTTGAACATATGGGTTGTTAAAAAACAATTAAGGGTGAAATTTTAGAAGAGCTCTTAAAACAAAAAATTGATCATAACAAGAAAAGTGAAATATTTAACTACTTAAATAGCCAGTAACATATTTACAATCACATCATACATTTCAGGGATACTGAAAACAAAATGCAGGTTCTGGAGACTGCAGTTCACCTAGAAGAAAACATTTTCAGTTTTTTCCCAAACTGTCCTGAAAAACTGGGAATTGGCAGGAGTTGCTTCATTTATAGGAAAGGCAAGGCTCACATCATCTTGTTCACAATGTCTAAGCATTTTCTGTGATTTTTAATTAAAGATCTGTGCTTGTAGGTATGGAACATATTTGAGTTCTCCTCTGTTGCAGAGCATCTCTCACCTATTATTTTTTAAAAATGGGCTTTTACTCCTTGGAGTGAGTTAGTGTCAAATCCTGGAGTTTCTGTGCTCAGCTTCTGTAGCAGTTGAAGTTACTAGTGAAAACAAAATATTTTGAAATGCTAAAATCTGAGTTTAGCTGATCTAGAAGCAATTAAAGGCTCTTGATGAAATTAAACCAAACTGATCATTTCTTCTCAGAAAAAAGCTGCATTTTAAGGTTTTACCCTACTCTTTTTCCCCCCCCCCTTTTGTCTGGGTTTGTTTTTCATTTGTCCTAAAAGTGGTTTTGAAAGCAAATACTCCTCAGTGCCTGCAAGTCCCAAGAAACCTATCATTAATGTCTGCCCTCAAGAAGTGAACTTGAAGATACCAAAAGCCTTAGAAGAGTATTTTCTTTGAGCTATTTGGCCTTAAAATGAGCTTTTTGGAGGATGCTTGGATGCTTCTTCATAAATGCTCCTGAGTTTTTGGATTATTTCTTTGTAGCTACTATTGAGATGTTGAATTTGAAGTGTTCATAAGGATAGCTCTGCATCTCTTCTCATTCTTCAAGAAGTTAAACCCAGAACAGTATTCAGGTTATTATTTTTATGTGTCCTACTAGACATATGCAGAGAGGGAAACAGAAGGTTGTAGTGACAGGATGAAAATTTTCTGCAGCCTGATCAGTTGCTATTCACCAGAGATACCTGTTTTAATCATCACTCACTTATGATACATTCTACACAAATAAACTCAAGAAAATTTCAATAAACCTCCCTCTCCAAAAAGGCGAAGTGCTCCCATCCTGCTTCCCAGTGCTGTGCTGCATACAAACACGCATGTCCTGGTTCCGTGCCTCAGCACAGACAGGTTCTGTCTCTTAAATGTATGAGGTGCCCCAGTGCTGGCACAGGGTTCAGGATATGGGTCCTTAGGTGGGGACTGGAGCCTGTCCCATAGTGGAGAAGTCCAGGGAAGAACCTGAACCAAGAATCCCTTTGTGTATATTTTGGCCTTGGATATCCCAGCAGCCATTCCCAGTGACACGGGAAACACAGACGTATTTTCGAGAAGGTGTTTTAAATTATGTCCAGGAGACCCAAGCATTACCATGTGGGCTGTTCCAGGGATGTGTGGAGTTAATAAATAAATATGCCCAGTACATAAGGAAGATGCTGCTATGATATCTAGGACTTCTAATACAGCCTAAATGTGCTTAAGTGGCTTCCACACATTTCATATTAACACTGTGGACAGCCATTCTGGTAATGAAATGTGGTACTGAAATTACATGGATATCTGTGATATTTTAAGAACCTCAGAGGGTGCATGTCAAACTTGTATCTTCCACATTTTGTCAAGTATTGTGGGATGCTCTCTTGACGTGTGATTGCAAGTATTTTATTCATGTTTGGGTTGTTTTGTGTTTTTTCTTCCTGAAGCAGTTTCACAATGCAGATAAGGTAACCCGTCTGTCCTTATAATATGCTAATTAACTGTGTTTGTGTCTTGGTAAAAGATGTGGCAGTATGGTGATGAATAAGGACTTTAAACACATATGACACCTCGTTAAAATGTAATTTTCACATCATAAATCTGAGACCTTTCCTTTGACAGCTGAGTAATGTGGGTAGTGGGCAGAGGAGCCTGAACGTTTCAGAGCTGTCACATGCTCATGTGTGGCAAGGAGCTGCTTTCTGCACTGCTCACCTCCGAGGCCCAGCTTCCTTGCCCAGGAAAGCCTCAAAAGGGCTGTGGAATCTTAAATCCCACTGTGCACAGGATATGAATTGCTGTCAGTTCAAGAACCCACTGTGATAAGCCACGTTTGCTATCTCCAAAGTTGAATCCGGGCTGCATTTTAAAAGGCCAGCTGAGCCTTTCTGATGAGCAGCTTCTCCTGGTGGACAAAGGCCAGTTTTTAGGGAGGTGCTGAGTGTTTAATTGCTGCTTCTCCTGTGTTTTTACTTTCTAGTTGCTTTTCTCCCACCTAGGAGCATCCCTGATTCTCTCACTTCTGATCGTCCTCATTGCTTACAGTGACAGCTGCTGGTTGCACAGTGTTGCTTTTCTGATCAGCTCTTGCTTTTAGGAGCTTCAGCTAAACCTGTAGTGTGACTGGAGCCCTGGCTTTTATCCACCAATATTTGCCCACATATTCATGTTCCATTTAGTCAATGAATATTTCAGTCCCTTTTTGCTGTCTAAGACAAAAAGGGATGTCTAAGTTTGGAGGTGAAAAAAGCAGAACATCTTTTACAACAAAGCAGGCCTTTCAGCCTTCATTTGTTGGGCAGACAGTACCTTAAGCTCAAAGGGACAGGAGGACAGTGTTGCATTTGTACTCAATTTTGAGGCCTGGTCTGTCTCTTAATTTTTATCCTGTTATAAACTTGCCCCCTTTGTAAAGCAGTGTTTGAGTTAAAAATTATAAAAAAGCATTCTACTACACTAGACTTATGAAATTAGGGGTTCCTGCTTTCTCTCTGGAAAGCTGGAGTTTGAGCTATTTTGTCTACCTTCTCACAAAAAAAACCCCAAACCTTTAAAAGTGCAATATTCCTCAGCTTCAAAATTCCCCCTTTGCAGAGCATGTCATAAATATTAATACTGTTCAGATAGCACAGTGGGAGGAACTTCAGTGTCTCGACAGTACGAATAAATATGTGGTTGCTCCTTTTTCTTAATAAAACTACCATGGAACAGCAGATAACTTTACCAGAGTTGGAGCAGCCTTCCTCTTCCCCAGTTCACTGCTCCTGCTCTGAGGCACCTATTTCAACCCCCCTGAGGAAATGGCACAGCAGACCTAACCCATCCATGAGCTGAACTGGGATCCTGCTGTATCCTCGTAGGAGGTCAGTTGTTGCCATTACCTATGCCCATGGGCTGGGGTCCTGTTCCCATGGGAATGCTTGGGGGCTGGGCTGCTGGGCAACCAGGATGGTTGAAGTAGGGGAAGGGCAGGAAGAGCCAAAATGGTTAAGCTAAAACTTCACTTTCAAGCTTCAAAACAAAAGGAGGCCTGAGGCTTCCGCACTTCATAATCCTGTCAAACACGGTGAGGGGGAAAGGACCTTGCAGAGAACGTGTTGAAAAGCTGAGACAGCTGTTTCTGGCAGCAAGCAGGGGATGCAGATAGGGGAATGATTGCATAGGGAAAAAAGCATTAACTGCCAGTGAAGGATAGTGGCCTTTCCTCTTCTGCAGCAAGCTCCTCAACGTGAGGAATCAGCCTGAGGAGTGATTAATTGTTATTTCATTGAGTTTGAGACCACCGAGTCATGCTGACATCAACCGTGGCTTATCAGTCTGGTGCAAGTACTTTGCACCAAACCCAGCTGTGAATGTGCCGGCACTTTGGGTTAGAGCTGTGTGCCAGCAGCTGGGAGCAAGAGGTGACACACAGCGAATGTCCAAGGCTGCTTTTTGCAGGGAAAAGGGACTGCTTTGTGTACTAGAGACAGCCTTTGAGTGTTGGGTTTTTAAACATGATTTTAGTGATTAGTCCATAATTTATCCTTTGGCCAGCAGATTTATCTGGCTTGTGTGCAGTGATGGGGGTCTTGTGTGCACGGGATTGGGGATTTAGCTTAAGAAGAGATTCCTGGATGTTCCATTTTTTGAGCTGTTGCCTCTGTCAGCTCCTTTCTTTCCGGGCCAAACCAATATTATAATCTGCCAGACTTTTTCTCAAGGCATTACCCTCTCAATGCAGGTTATATTTGTGCACCTCGAGGTCCTGTGTGGTCCAGACCTTCTGCTCCTTCCAGTTCTGGCTGCAGAGCCACTAGCCTGGCTTGGGACATGGTTATCCTGGATTTGGTTTTTTTGCTGCTGCATTTTTGAAATGAGCAGCCTTTATTCCTGTTCCCCACTGAAAATACCTCTACCATGGTAGCTCACGGGTCTGGATTGCTCTCCTCCTGCGTCTGCTGCTGATTGTGTTTGTTCTGGAAATTACTAATGTAATATTTTTAGTAACACTTATTAAGACTCGTCTCCTAAAGTCTAGTTCAGTGTTGCTAATTAACTTCTTCAATGCCGCTAGCACTCTGCAGTGCTGCTAAGCCAGGTTGTTTTTTTGTTTGGTTGGTTTTTGGGGTTTTTTTGTTTGTTTGTTTTTTGGAGTTGGTTTTTGCTTTCTTTTTTTTTTTTTTTTTCCACTGAGAAAGCAGCTATGGGTGCCCTGCCATATTCTGCTTTAGAGTCAAAGCAAGCAGGGGAGGCATTGCCCTTCTTTTTACCTTCTTACTCTGGTTAAAGAAGAGTAAGGAGTTCTTTAGGAGTCAGCTACAAAATTACTGAACCTTTAAGGTGAGGCTTTGAAGAGCTTTCCCTTGTCTTCAGGCAGTTGTGACGCTGTCCTTAGCAGGTCCCCATCCTTCAGATCTGGTAGCAAGTCAACTTTCCAGAGGCATATCAATGCTGATAAAAAGTACCCCAAGGCATGTATGAGGAATGGAAGGGCCAGCATTATCCTCACAAACCCAGCTGAACTCTCATGGTAGGATTGGATTGGATTGATTAGGGATAGGAAGGGAATTTAGGTTAAAGGGGCAGAAAGAATCTCAGTGGCTAGTTTGAAGATGTCCATGTTCAGGAGGAAATGGGACCAGCCATGAAGGGCTGTGAAATACCCCGGAAGGGGAACACAGATTCTGGAAAAAAAGAAGTAGTAAGCGCTTCAAAGCGCTCCTTCTCAAAGTGCATTTTTTTATTAATAACTACACTAAATCAAGAGAGTTGAGTTGTGAAAAAAATCAAGAATAGAAATGTTGACTTTTTTCAGGTGAGTCCACCAGGTGTACAAAAGTAAAGGCTGATAAAATGAAAAACTTCCTGGGACAAAATCCCAGAGGAGCTCAGCTTTTATTCAGATAAATCCTCTGAAGCTGGTGGGAGTTTGGGCTAGAGGCTTCAGGAGTGAGTCTGCAGTGGATTGCTGTTTGTCCTGGAAGGAATTACATTTTGCCAGTGAGAGGCGTTTTGACCTCCTAATTTGTGTCTGAAGCATCCAAAGGGAATATATAAATTGTAAGCTGGAAGAAATGGTGAATATCCATATGAATTTGAGTTGCAATATATGCCTTACATTTTTATGTTGAAAAGGTTGTTTTTAAGGGTGTGCTCATGATTGAAGGGCGAGGCAGACTATAAAGGCTTAGGTGAACAAGATGTGTCCAAGAAAACAATGTCACAATTGTTCGCTGTAACGGGATTTCTTCACTGTAAATAGGATTTTTGCTTGATTAAAATGTGCTGAGAGGAAACAGGACTTAAGGCAAGTTTCACTGAAATACGGGATTCAGTTTGAAAAGACTGGCACTGAGGAGGCAAACCGGCTGTTTCATGTTACATAGCTCCTCGGGTCTGTTTTCACAGAGTACCACCTGCTTGAGACTCAGAAGGGAGGGGGGGAAAAAAAGCAAAGAAACACCAGAGCTGAAAAGTATAGAAGCCATACACTGGTCATGACAGAAGATGGGAAAATCGGCTGCCTTTATACCAGTTTGAGCTGGCTTACTGGGGTGCCAGTCATGTTTCCCTCAAATAGCTGGAATAAATTGACACAACCACTGGAGAGATGAGACATTAGGCAGCTCTGCAGCTCTTTTTCATCTGTTGATGTTTGGGACAGAGACAGGGGAAGGGCTGTCTAAGCTGCAGGCAGAGAGAAAAAGTAAAGGCAGCATCAAGTATAGACATGCCAGCAAAGATGAAGTCCCTAGCCCACTCCTAAGATCTCTCCAACCTACCATGAGGAGAAAAGATTTTGTGAGCTCCCTTGTACTGGCCTTTAGTAGCTCCTCTGTGTTAAATTATTCCCACTACCCAAGGTGTGCTTGGAAGATGCTGTGGCTCACTAAGGTGGATCAGCCTGGATCCATGTGATGCTTTGCACTCTTGTACTGCTGAATTAAGCAAATGACTGGTGATGTTAATGTGAACACCGAGGCTCCAGGAGGAGGGAAATACTGAGGGAAAACTGCGTGAGGAAGGAAGGAATAAAAAAAGGGAATTTTTTCCTTCTCTTTTTCTTTCTTTTCTTTTTTTTGTTTTTTTTCTTTTCTAGAAGAAGAGATAATAAAACATACTTGCTTGATAGGAGCATATTGAGCACCTTGGTGGCATTAACAGCAGTGAATATTTCTGGCCTTCTCCTCCTAAGTGCTTGCTTTTCTCACTGGACGGTAACTGCCAAGTATTTTCTTGGCGCAATATTGAGTGTGTTACAAGTTATTCACGAGAAATATCCTTGGAATGACTGGAACAGATTTTACTGATGAAAGCGTTGTGCTCTTCTCCAAGGCAAGTATCAAGCTGAGTGAAGAATGTCATCACCCAAAAAACAAGCCAAGGTGGTTTGGAGAGTTCTGTGGCAAGTTTCTGGTTGATTTGTGCAGTTCAAGGTGAACATCCATCCAGCATTCTGTTGGGAGAGGTGCCTGTGGCTGGTGCCTTACTTGTAAATGTCAGCTCTCTTTATGGGTAGATCAAGCCTCCTCCTGAGCTTGGTGGGGAGTAAATGAAGCTTTTGGGTAGCTCAAAACTGCATGGTCAGAACACAGTGTTGTGTAAGGCTGCTGTAATGCAGGTTTTTTTAATACAAATGAGTTCAGATTGACTCTGGTATGAGGAGTGGAACAGAGAATTAAATTAGATTAATAGATTTTTTTAAGACCAGAAGGGACCATTAGCTCATTTAGTCTGACCTCTGTAATGCATTCGATTGGATTTCATCTGCTTCCTCTTTTGCTGAGCCTAATGACTTGACTTTAACTGAAGTGTACCTTCCAGAAAGGCACCCAGACAATCAGTGCCTCACTTCACTGAGTGCTTTTCTTGGTTGGATATTCTCTCCCTCAGTTAAGAGGTAAAATAACATTCACATTAGAAATGTTTTGATTGTGCCTATTTGCATCATCCATAAAAAGGTGAAAATGTGTTTCTTGAGTCATACTCTTTGGACCTTGCTCAGACAGTGCTCTGGAGGTTCCCTTCTGTGGGAGTTAATGTAGGTCTGATTTTTTAATTATTTTTAAGATCTTAAAAACTTGTAACTGCAGTGGGAAATTCCTAAATAGACCAAGAAAGCAAATAATTGACTAGCAATAAGAAAATAGCCCTGAGCATTAAAATCAAGAAAGCCTTTACTTTCAGAGGTGTACTTTATGATTAGTGCCAGTAAATGTGTAAATTCTTCTTTCTAAGTAAAAGAAATTACCAGTCTTCAGAGCTTGCATAATGCTCTCTGAATGCCACTTCCATTTTTATTTGAACCAGAGTGCTAGGGAGTGACATTTAAACCTTGGAGTTTGTAATCAAGTTCTGGTTTTCTTCTTGATGAGTCCATGGGAAAGGGCAAAAACTTGTTCCAGCAGTTTTTGCATAAGGTATGGAATGATTTAATTCCAAATGGGTGTTCTGGTTTTTGGCTTGTCTTTTTACCCTCTTTTGTTTTCCATTCTCTTTTTAAAGGAGTATACTGGGTAAAAAAGGATAATGTTGATCCTGCAAGGAAATGAAGTGTAGAGGATACAAGAAGTAATTGGGTAATTAATTAATTGTGTTAAGAGTCTTGTTGACACTAGTTTTTTCATGGCAAAATACACTGGAAAATTCTGATGGAAAGAGGTTCTGATTTTCTTAATATGCAAGCATAAATTTCCTGCACTCATAAGTGCCTTAATTAAAATTGAATTTTTTTTTTTTGTTGAACACCATGTTTTGTGATACTTTGGATAAACTTCACCTTCAGGCATTTCTTTATGGTTAGTAACCACTTGAGAAAGGCTTTATCAAGGCTGTGGCTTCATTAGATTGAGTGGTGTGAGGGTAGGCATGTATCTCCCTCTTTTCATTGGAGAGAGGAACCCTTAAAATGGACATGTGTCAGGGAAGGCTAGGGAAGTCCTCTGTTCCCCTTTAGAGCAGAATTTGTGACCAGAATGGTCCTGTGCATGTTTGGAAGTCATTGCCACAATGCTCTTGGCAGAGTAAACATCTGCTGTAACCAAAGAAAAATGACTGGAATTAGCCAAAGTGACTCCAAAATCTCTTTGGGGCTAGCTGGTATAAGGCGATGCCAGCGGCAGTTTTGGGCTGTGGGTTTCCAGCCGACCTGATTTGTACACTGAATGTAGCAAGCATCACCTTGCTGAACCATGGCCCCTACGTGTTTCATTAAACCTCCTCCTTGTGATGTCTTCTAGGGTAGGGGGAAGTGAAAAGTTTTCCTTCTACAGCTGGTTAGCAGTTAGCAGTGAGGAATGTCTTTTCTTCAGTGAAAAAAGCCAGAGCTGTAAAAGCAGGTCCTCTCCAGATGAAGCTCTTGTTACAGTGACCTGGCTGTCCTCTTTCTACTCCAGTTTGAAAGCTGATTTTAACATGCCAAAGGAAAAATCATAAAAAACATTTCATGCATCAGTGCATTTCTCTAACTCATCTTCCCTGGAAACCTCTGGACCCTTTTCTGATAGGTGATAAGTAAGGAAAGATGACATCGAGGCAAGAGGAGGGCTATGGCAGCCTTTCTTTCTTGGACTTGGGAGTCCACAGATATTTTGCCCAAAATCAGAAGAAAGGAGAGGAGATAAAGTTTAAGAAATCCTTTAACTTTACGAGGCAGAGACTCTGGCCCGTCACTAAAGGTGATACTTTCCATAGCTGGCATGACTGATTGAAGTGACATCTTTGAGGCATTTAGTAAAAGTTTTTGTTTATTTAGAAACCTGCAACAAAGTCCTTTGGATGTTTCCTGACATGGTGCCAGTGTGATCTTGTCCCCTCAGAATCTTTGTGAACTTCAGTTGTTGATTACAGAAATTGTTTTTAACCTGTGCTAGGCTTGTCACTCTCCTGCTGCAAGAGATTGATTATTGATTTTTAAAATTATTATATATTCTTATTATTGCATATTTAACAATAAAACTAAGTAATGTTCTATTCCCAGCTGAGTCTCCAAGGGATGCAACTGTTTCTCATTATAAAAGGGGGGGAAAGTAATTAAATTTTGATTATTTTTCCCTTTTTCCCAAATATCTTCACACAGTGCAAATTAAATAAAATTATTTAACCATGACAAGCACTTCTGCCAATTAATCCCTGAGAAGTGAAGCTGGAAAATGTATGCCACACGCAAGCAGGCAGTCACACATGGATGCCTGGAAAAAAGAAACCCAGAGGAGTCTAAGACAAGCATGAGTTAATCAGCCCAACAGAGCCATGAATAGGAGTTTAAGTGATGGTGACGTCCCTACCAAAGCTGATATGAGCTCTTTGCAGTTTTTTTTTTTCTTCCTCCTCTTCCTGATACTCTGAAGAATCTTTTTCCCTTCTGGCTTAATTGCTAGAGATTAATTGCAGTTCAAGAGCTCAGTATTTCTAGTAGCCTTTATACTGAAATTTAAGATGGGTAATTTAACTTTGAATTGATTTTTTTTTCTTCAATTTGAGCTTTTAGTATGTGCATATTTTTATCTTGGCTACACTTGGGTTTCCTGAATTACAGGCACGCTTACCAAGAGATATTCATTAGACAAATGTGTTTATTAACAACATAAAAATTGTTGTACTGAATGCCTGAAAACTGGATCCTGTTATTAAAAAAAGAAAATGTTTTAGGCAATTCCAGAGCATTAAGGAAAAAATTTGTCTTGTCTACTTGGATTTTTATATACCTGGTTTCATTACCTATTGAGAAACATTGGTGTTTTTTGCATGTGCTTCAAGGTCAGGGTTAGCCCTGTTTCTGAATTTTAGCAGATTAAAACCCTGACCTGAAGTCAGTGGCCATATCCCCAGGAAACAACTCTTCCCCAGGGAAACCTTGCCTCATTTTTGTGGGGTGGTTCTCAGGCATCTGGAAGGCCTGTGAGGTGCCTCCTGACTTGGTAAAAGCCACGCCTGCATCTCTGAGATGTTTATTGAGGCCTATTTGCTGTTCATCTTCTTGTATCTGAAATCAAACACTGAGTGCAGCCTTGTCTGAAGCTACTGCTGCAGGAAGAACTATTGACAGTAGTGCTGTGCACATTTTAGTTGTATACATAGATAGATAGATACTTGTGTGTTGATGGGATGTACTTGAAAAGATGTACCAGGATTTTCCTGGTAAATACACACGTTTGTTCTCACAGAAGACAGGGACAGAGGATGTTTTTTTCTCCTTGGATGAAGCTGTCCCAAGCAATTCACATGTTCTGATAGATACAAACATTTGATAGGCTTCCCTGACTCAAGACATCAAGATATTATGCAGGCCTAATTAATTTGATTTTGCACATCACTCCAAATGCAATATAGGGAATTGGTATATTTCTATCCCGTTATCTATTTTCTGTCTGATAGGATCTTCTTTTCTAGGCAAGACTACTTGGGCTTTGGCAGAGCAGTGAAGGTCCTTGGCTCTGTCAGACAGCATCAGCTGGCCAATACCAAGCTTAACAGGACAGGAAAAAGGCCTAGACCAGACCAGAGTGGGGCAGCAAAATTGTGATGGAATGGAGAGGTTCCAGAATTAGGCAAAATTACTATAATTTTTAGTGGAGCACAGAACTCAGTTCTTACTCTGACAGAGTTAAACTGTCTGGATTTGTTAGGCAGTAGTTTGCAGCCTCTGATGTTTCCAAGTACAGACATGGCTTTGAAGAGGAAAGAGCATCATCCTGATGGAAATTCAGAGACGGATTTTTGCCGGCTGGAGAGCAGTTGGCCAGATGGCAAATAGTTGGGGCATTGCTGCTGTCAGCCTTCTTCTTCTCTGTTAAGGTTGAAGGTTTTTTTTATACCACCCTGGGGATTAGATGTAGAAAACTGTACATTAAACATAGAACATTTTAGTATTACCCAAGGGGAAAAAAAAAAAGGCAGTTCTATGGAAATGAAATATTTGATGGCCCTTGAGTCAATATTGTTCGAAAGTCAAAATCCTTTCTAAATTTCAGTCTTTTCTTCCAGGTCATAATAAAAATAGATCCTTGTGCATAATAATTTCCTTTGGTTAGCAGGTTTTTCTGACCTGTTTTTTCTCTGGCATGGACTCTGACATTATGGACCCTCAGCCTTTCCAGAAGAATGAGCTGTTGATTTGAGCCTTGTATCCTTGCATTTTTATCCAGAACAGGGAAACCATGGATTGTCTACTTAGAGGGGATGTAACAAGGAATATTCCCTGCTTTTCTAGCTATCCCTATAGCTATATCAAGTCTGTTTCATACTCTGCCCTTTCCCATAGCTCAGAACTTGGATCTGCAAGTGGGAAAGACTGGGCAGTGCTTGCTGAACTGCCCAAGGAGTCTTAGGTTTCCTGACCACTGGGTAATAAGATGTATCGCACATCCTTCATTTTGCCTTGGGAGAAAAAGGAGCAAGCGTGCCAAGCAAATTACTGGGTGATTTAGTTATTTGCAATTCTGGGAGGGAGTCTTTATCTTCATAGATCTCGTGTTAGGATACGTTTTGTAACTGTGCCCAGCAGTGATATATTTGTCTATATAAAAATGAGCGCCTTGGCTGTGCACAGGGAGCAGACCTCAGTGCTTCACCCCAGCTGCACTGGATATCCAGTTAACCAGGATTGCCCAGTGTTTATTTATCTGCTGAGATGAAGCTCTGTGTTTCATCTGTGTTGCTAGATGCACGGGCTGAGATTCAGCTCCTGGCTGGAATGGAGGGGTTGGCATTTAGCAGGGAGTGCATCATGTGCCAGGTTTTCTGATAGTCGGGTGCATGCGCTAAGAACAAACCAGCGAAGGGAGCGAAACACGCAGGGAAATGTCACCGGCCAGGAGTAGAGGGATGACAGAGAAGTGGCCAGTGGAGTTAATTGTCAGTACTGCCTTTTCTGTGAGAACTAAGCACAGAGGACTTTGGTTAAAAATCACCCTTGGTGCATTTCTAGGGTATCTCTCTGAGTAAGAGGCAGGAATGGATCCAGGCCCTGCATCTTTTTGAGCTGGACTGAATTTCTTTCTGAATTTTCTGCCATTCTAAGAGCATGCTTTTCCACTTCGTATTGTGGGGGTCCTTCTCTTCCAGCCACGGTCTCACCTGACTGCTTGGATGCTCACTGTTAGCCAGTCATCTAAGTCACGTTCAGACAGTCATGATATTTTCTCATTTCATTGCACTCCACAGTAAGGTTATCACCTGCTTTTCTCTGTGCATGTTAGTGCTGCATTCATAGTGTTTTAAATTGAATTCTGGACCTTTGGTCTGAAACTAGATGTGGACCAGAGCACAAAGGTTTTGCTGATATCAAAGTTTGTCTACACAGTCACCGTCAGCAGCTTATCCTTTGGTTAAACATACTGATCAGTTCTGATGTTTCCAATGCATTAATTTGTCTCTGACAATTTTCTTAGGTAAAATTTGAGCAGCAGGACTGCTGGCCTAAAATGACCCTAAGTTCTTCATCTTGGAGACCTCTTATTCAATGAAATTTTGGTAGATGATCATCGACTTAGGGAAGGTTATAACAGAATTGCTAAATTTTCCTTTGTTCTGTGCCCACTGGAAATCTAAGATGCATCAGTTCCCTGAAAAGTACTGTATTGGTTCAGAAAAGCTTCTGATCCCAAACGGGCTAAACTTTATACATAGGCTGGAAGTCCCTTGCCAGCTTCTGGTGGGCAGAGGGTAGCACCAGGTATCTGCTTGGCTACCTCTTTGCCCAGTTGCCCCTAGGAAAAGTGTCCACCAGCAGCCTGAGAGAGGAAGCCAGCACAGAAGGTTAGCTGCTGCTTGTGGCCCATTGCTGTGTTGCAGATCCCTGTAACGTTTTTGCCTCCCTGCACCATGGCTTCTTCCCAGCTGAATGCAGTTCACTACTATTTATATCACAGTCCTGTCTGAGGCTGGAGAGGCTGGCTCCACAGCTCACATGGAAAAGTGCAGCCCTGCTGAAGGCAGCACAGTTGCAGCCATTTTCACCACCAAAGGAATTGGTCTTTTGTCTTGTCATCTCTGCAGCCGCAGGGCATGCGGCTCCTTGCTTGCTTAATTGCCTGTTTAATCAAAACCTGCCTCACTGTTTCAAATATGATTTCTCCTGCTGAACACCTGAAGCTGTCTCAGCAGCTCTGTGTGTGTGTCCTGTGCACACCACGAGCAGCTAAAACCTGTGGCTCTGGTTCAGGGTGCCGTGAATCCGAGCACATTGCAGCTGCCCAGTGCTGTGGCTGTGCAGTGACGTTCCCATGCCCAGCTCATCCCTAACCTCCTTGAGAGGTTATCCCAGCAGAACTGGTGGGACAGAGCACATGAGCACTCATCTGCTCCAGTGCCAAGTCCAACAGCCTGGCTTAGTTACCAGATCACCGTGGGTTTGAGCTTTTGGGACTGTGTTCTGCTTTCATTTTCTAAATGCCCTCCAGAATACACAAATTTCACAAAGACAGCTCTACTGTATAACTTCGGGGCTGTCAGCGCTAGTGACTGCGTTGTTGAGCTCAGGGATGGATTATCCAGAGTCTCTCTGATCACAAGATTTTCAGTTCTGTTGAAAAGTACAAAAGTCATCTTGCATTTGTAAGTGGAAAGAGAAAATTTAAAGTACAGGTCCTGAAGACTTTGAGGCACAGCAAAGAAAAGCCTAAATCTGTAATATTTATTACTTCTTGTGGTTTTTATTTTCCTGGGGTTTAAAAGTTCTAGGATGTAATCTCAGAATTTAGGGGGGCCACTCTTGACTAGTACATGCTTGAGATTGAATGTGAAATGTCTTCCCAGCACTAACTTTTGAGGAATGTCACTCCAAACACCTGAAAAATGAGACTTTTCCACAGGTATTTTTTTCTCTTAGCTGTCCTGGGTGCTCTAAGCTTGTTCCAGTCATTTGTAACCTTTGTAATCAGCTAGACTGGGGTACCTGGGGACAGCCTGCAGCCCAACTCATCCATCTTAAAAAGCAGGAAGTGGAGGTATTTGCTCTCAATCCACAGCACAGATACTTGGTTGCCCTCCACTTTTTCTTTCTTCTTTTGTTCCCACACCTTAATGAATATCTTTCAGTGTTTTCTAAACCTCTGCTTATCCTGAGCAGAAAGCCACCTTTGTGTCAAATAACAGGCAGCTTCCGGTCTGGCTTCTCATCTTTATGAAACTAATTGGAGATTTTTGTCTGTTGTCTTGCAAAGGAAAGGCTTTCAGAGGACTTGCTCCCTGACCATAGGGATATAGGATTGGATGCCAAGGTCTCCAACCTGCTGTGAAGGTGTTCTTGTCCTTTTTGTGGATGCATCAGGGTATGATTACCTTCCTCCCCTTGCCCCCTGGGACCTTTTTCCTGCCCTTGTTCCTCCCCTCTGTCCATCCTTGCTCCTGTTTGATTTGCCTTGAAATAACAACAGCATGATTCCTCAAATCCAGCAACTTGAGAAGGAAACCCCATCTCTAATTAGGACATCCCTGGAGGGAAAGCACAATGGAAGCTCGAACTCCTGCACAAAGAAGTCACCTGTGCCAAGGAGGTTTAACACACTTTGAAATGGCAGACTGGCATTGGGAGCCAGCACAGCCACCTTCCTCAGTGGTGTTCCCCTTCATCCACGGAGGCTATGGAAGGGAGGTGAACTTTTGGCTGAGGCCCAGTATTCAGCTGGCTTGCTTGAGGACTTAGGGCTAGATTTAGAAAGCTGAATTTATACTTTTCTGAAGGTGTCACTGCCATGGTGGGGTCACAGGTACTTCCACACTGGAAATTTTCTGTCTTAATTTTTTTTTTTTTTTAATCTCCTTTCTTTAAGCAGATTATTCTGCATGAGAGCCCCTCTGCAGCAAGTGGGCTTAGTTGTAATGAAAGTTACTAAAAGCAAAATATTCTTTTTTCAGATGCTTGTGTGCACACAGTTCTTGCTGTAGTGATCACCGAGCCATTCGAGCAATGTTACTTGAAACTATCATGTCAATCAGAGCTGGAATGGCTGATATTACTGAGACTGCATTTAATCCCGAGTTACCAACCCACAAATCATACCTCCCTCTGAGTGTCCCCAAAGCCACTGAGTGCTATTAGATATAACTGTACAAAAGAAGGATTAAACAGGGTTGCTCTATCCTGTCTCTGATTCAGGTGAAAAAAAGCATTATCCATCCTGGGCTCCTAAACAATGAGGTGGTCATTACTGGGGCTCTGTGTGAAGCTGATTCTGTAGAAGTTATACTCTCACATAGGTCAGATATCCAGTCAGAAATGTGGATGTTCTTCCTTTTTTGCTTAGGTCACAAGAGGGTGAAGAAAGAGCTTCATGTCCCAGATAGAGGCCAGGTCATCCAGATAGTTGAAGCTTGAATTTGTTAGTTCTTCAGTCAAGAGATCATTGAAGAGACCTAAATGCAAAGTTAAGGTTTAGCCTGTTAGAGGAAGTTTAGCTTGAAGTGGTGGTCAGGGCTAGTGTATATGAATATGTTAATCTGTACATTAATAAAAGCAGCTAAAGGGTTGTAGTCTAAAGGGAAGAAAATATTTCTCTTCAATTGAGATGTTGCTGATTGTGTTTTCAGAGGTAATGGAATGTTTGACTAAGGACAATCTGAATATTGTCTGTTGTAAAGGAAAACACTCTAAACTGAAGCTGTCTATTGTAGCAGCATATTTTACTGCAGAGAACAGGAGCCTGAAGCAGAACAAGCTGAAAGAGTTTTCAGCTGGGCTGAGACACAACCTTTTGGGTGTACTTTTCAGACTCTGTGGTCTCATCTCCAGTCATACTGTATGTTTCCTGTAGTCCTTTGTGGGAGGTCTGACAGGCACATCTGAAGCGATGTAGTGTAGCAGCCTCTTCCCCTGCATGTAGGCATCTAGATCCTTGGGATCAGGAAATTTGTCAGTGCCTGGGGACCCTTGCCCCAGTGCTGGCAGACAGAGCATTGCCCCAGCAGACCTGCCTGCTGCTCTTGCAGAGGGCAGACATCCAGCACGATTCATACAGGGCGAAGGAGGCTCAGGCGAGAATTAATTTGTATTATTCAAGGAGTACCAATCAGGGGCTTATAGTTCTAGGCAGTGTGCAAACTTATAATCAAAACTGTCATCCAAAGGCCTACAGTAACATCATGGGAACTAGGATAAGAAATCCTGAGACATGCTTGAAGGGCCTTAAGGAATGTAGGTCCCAAATACAGAATATCTGATGCTAAAGAAATTATAATTTGCCCTTGTATGAAACATCTGGTCTGTAGATGCATGCTGTATGAACCTGTGGTCTGTGCACGGAAGTCTGTGGGCTGGTGCAGTTTCTGACCCATTGCAAACTTCTCATTTCCTGGCCATGAGGAAATAAATACGTGTAGAATGACAGCATGAAGGAAACAGAGAGGAAAAATCTTCTGTGTCATTCTGGACTTTGTGAAGCAATGAAAAGGGACACAATGAAGTTTATAAAGTCCATAGTTGACTTCACCCGAAGTAAAATTCATAAGCTATAGACTTCAAATCTTTTTGTGTCTATAAACCAGCAATTCTGCTTCACAGGTCTTAAAAAAAATAAAATTAGCCACACTGAGCATGAGTTTCCTCAGATGGGTAAAAAGGAAAAATAAACATCACAATGTTTTGATACTTAGCTCAAAAAACTGGAGAAAGGCCCTATAATCACGATAGTAGTCACCAAGTTAGAAAACTGTGTTATATGCAAAGGGGGGGAAGAGTGCAAAAACAACAAAGCACCAAATTGTCTTTGTAGATCACTTTTGAGCTGCTTGGCATTGCTTCACTTTAGAGGACTGGAGATTTCGGCAGTTCCCAACTGAGGTGATAGAAAGAGATGCTCTTTTACTGACTGTGACAGGAGCGTGCTTAATCTTTGCTATAAAGTGGTAAGAGTGCTCCCAGGATTTAGCCATCAAAAATTGTATTCAGAATTGTCACTGATGCAGAAAGGTTACAGATATATTCACAGCTGGGGACAGGGTTTAAAAATGCTTTGATTTCATCTTCTTTGGAATGAGGAAGGGGAAGATGATTCCTAATGATTATTTTTTTTAAAAAAACAGTAAGGCTTTCTTTGGATGGCTGATCGAGCAGTTTGCCTGTTATTGGCACTGGAGATAAACTCAGGTCTATAAGCTCAGCTTCCTGTGCTGGTTGTGTCTGCACCCAAACTGTATTGACTCTGTCCTCAGCGGCAGTCACAAAGTCCATATGCAGTTACTGCATTGTGAATTAGGGAAACTGTTGTGTTCAGATCCTTTATCTGCGTACAGTGGGGAGATGCAAGAAACTTCTGAGACCTTCCTCTCACAGGTTTCTCAATCCAGCTAGGTTAATGATGAACAGTGCAGCAAAAATAGACGATCTTCTCTCTTCTATCCCTTTCCCTGACATTGAACTGAAAACATGGATTCTTTAGGAGGCTTTTGATTGAGAGAGAAAGATGAAAACAGAGAGGAAGTCTGTCAGAGTTGGATCAATTTGCCCAAACAGCTCAGTTTTTCAGCTGACAGCATTTTAGCACTCAGAGGGGAGTTGTCAAAATCTCTCCACAGGCAGTCATGTCCTTCATGCTGAGAAATACCTTATACTATCCCGAAATATAAGAAAGAAGAAAAGAAGAGGAAAAAAAAAGACAAGAAAGACGAGGTGGCTTAGATTTCTGTTCTTTTAGGTCATGGAGAAAATACCCACTCCTGTTTCACTTCTTCATCAAATTGTGTCATGTTAATCTCGTTTGCTGCTTGATCACTCACTTTAAGATGGAGTCTGTCCCCTCTTGCAGTGTCCCGCTGCACCACTGCTGAGGCTTGGCAGCAGGCAGGAATGCAGGGCCAGGCAGGCAGCACGGCCTGTCTCAGGGCTCCTGGTGCAGATCAGAGGAAGTGATTAATGCTGTTAGGGTGCACTGACCCACTCGGAAAACAGATTACTCATCTCTTTGCACTTCCTTAATGAGAGCAGCTGATTAAAAATACCTGTAATGAAGAAGATGTTTTAATGCTTTATTGTCTGACAACCCTTTCTGGGCTGCAGTCACAGTCAGGAATAGTCCCAGAAACCCATGGGAGATAAGATTTAAGGTTTGCATGGTGTATTGGCCACATAGGAATGGAGGATGGAGCTGATTAAGCTGGACAGGAGGATGCAGGTTGAGAGGCAGGGAATCAGGCCTGTGATGAAATGGGAGCTCACAGCAGAAGTACAGGCAGTAACAGGGAGGTACAATGTAGGAATGGAGGTCGTGCTACACATGCAGAGATACAAAGGTTGGAAAATAAAGACAAAATTGGAAGGGACATCTGCTATGGGCTATCACAAATGGGGGTAGGCGAGAGTGACAAATTCTTACACCACATCACACAGTATCTGAAACCACGAGACACTTCAATTACTGTCTCCAGGCTGGTGACTCACAGATCTACCTGTCTGCTCTGGACGTGTCTGCTACCTCATAATCCAGCATCTCAGCTGATTTCTCTGACAGCCCCCCTGGATGCTTTGCCACTGAAATTTAAGCTCAGCATGGCAAGAGCTACTGCCTGATTTCTTCTTCTCCCCCACTGCTCCCCTTTCTGCAAGAACAAGAGTGGCATAAGTAAGAGGAAGACAGGGCTATGTCCCAAACTCTGCCTGTGAGGAGCTGTGTGCTGTAACGCATTCGGCTTTCATTAAACCCCTTGACCTGGAGTTGCTCTCTAAATTATGCTGGCAGGTGAATTTAAAGCTGTCTGAAAGGCAGTGAAGGAAGGTTGCAATTGGTAGGAGTCTCCCTGGGGCAAGGAGAGTCTGATGTGGGGGTGGAGGGCTCCTCCAGATACAATGCCACTACTGTTCTCGGGTGTGGCTTTATGTCACGGTTAAACTGATAGCTGTCCCCATCCCACCCCTAGCTCTTTTATTCTTGCCCTTTCCTCTGCATCAGATCTGGCACTGCTACCACAGCAGCCTAAACTGGTTCTGCTTATTGAGCCAGTGGAAAACTAGTAATTATTGTTTTGAGTGGGGCGTTTTCCATCAGATCAGCTCTACCTCGCCCTGTCCTTGCATTTCTTGCCAGATCTGCTCCAGGAGGGAATGGGAATGGCCATGTCACAGGGGAGAGGAGACTGCTGTGAAATGGTTCAGCTCTAGCACGAGGCTGCAGCCCTGCTTAAGAGCTGCACCCAGCTAAAAGAGATGGGGGAGAAAATAAATAATTAGCAATATTCCTTCCCTCCAAAGAAAGGTAAATCTAAGCAAAAATCTTCTGGTGATGAGACCTGATTCTCAGCATCTGATAGTGTGAGGTGGACAGCCCCAAGGAGATACCTTTCAAAGCAGTATAAGGAATTATTTTGCCTCTGCAAGACATAGAATGGATGGCTTTGGCTGGATTTTCTCTAAACTTCTCTATCCCAAGTCTTTTCAGGCACATCAGAGGCAGAACAGGCTGGGCTTGACCCACTAGGGAGATTGGAAACATCCTGTTTGACTTGTGGGACAAGAGCACAGTAAGGACAGCAGGAGCTGGCATAGAGCTCTTCATATCAGATTTTATCTCTGAGAGGTAACCAAAAAAAATCTCACTGGGTTTTGCTGTATTTGTGATTGCTAAACCTGCTCTGGGTGGTTTGTGACCGATATTTGTCATCTGCTCTCCAGTGTTGCAAGGACTGCATTGCTCCAAATCCCTCTGTTTCCTCTGCACCAGATTAGTCCTCCTCTTCTCCCATGTTTTGCAGTATAGGTGACTGATAAATTGTATTTCATAGCACAGCAAGCACATCTGGGAGATGTGGAAAAATTCAACATGTCATATTTCTTTAGCGTGCTGGGCAAGCCTTTGGGGAAACAAGCTCAAAAAATGTGCAGCCCTGGAGGTCAGGTTCCTGCTTTGGGCACTGAGGAAAGCCAGGCCTGGATGCAACCTTCCTGNGGGGGGGGGCAGGGAAGACAGGAGATCTTTAACACAGTTTAATTATCATGGCATGTGTGAAATATTTCCCAGATTTTGTAGTTCTTCCTCCTTCCCAGGCTTTATACCAGGCTCTTGTACCACAGTGTAGATTTTGGGATGTGCACTGCAGGATGCAGAGTATCACTGGGGCCAAAGTGCTGCTAAGTCAAATGATTTAAGTCCTTAACAGAAGGACGAGGTTCATCTAAAAACAGAAATTACAATGATCGCACATCAAAATAAGGAGTCTTGGTGTGACTTGAAGAAGCTCATTCACTTCTGACTTCAGCTGGAACATGAGTTTCTGAGTCCTTAATACTCCTTGGAAAATACACATCTGCCACTAGTGAAAAGCTTCCAGTTGTTTTACTTGCTATAATACTCAGTTTTTAACCCATTCCTTTGGCATTATTTTTGTCCTTATTTTCTCCTGTAGCTCAAACCAAGCTTTTCAGGTGATGGTTGTCAAATGAGGGACAGCTTGGTTATCAAAAGGGGTAATTTTGATTTCCTTCTTCTCATGGTTAGGGCTGTTTGTTATGACAAATTAAAAACAGGAATAGTACTACCTCAGAAAAGCCTAGGCCAACCTCTGCTCACCCAGGCACGCTGCCAGATGCTGCTTTAGGATTTACATTTAGTCTAAAACATGCAATGCATGTGTGACAGGGACTTAACCAAACATCTTCCCAGTTTACTCCTTTCCCTGCCTTCTTCCTTGAACTTCCTTCCTCACATCCAAGGTCTTCTTTGCATTTGACAGCTGCCTTGACCAAAGTCTGCTTTGGTGCTGGGACAGTCAGCCACAGCCCCTGGAGGCTGCTGGTGTTGGTGCCCTGTTTTCAGCAGGCAGGCGTGACCAGGAGCCAGCTGTTCCTCACAGAAGCCGCACTGCAGGTACCCTCCTTTTTCCTGCTGCTGTGGCTTTAAGCTGGCGATAGTTCCCGGTATGAAATACGAGAGAGAAAATGGCAAGAGAGCAGAGATAATGTAGTCAGAGAGTTCCTCTCCGAAAAGAGGGTTTTCTTGTATTCAGGAACATCCACAGCTTCGAGGGAAGGACAGGGAAATGACCGTGGGAGCAAGGGAAGAGGAGGGAGCGCATGAGCTGCTGCTACCCTAAGGAGTTAAAAGGGCATTGAGAGATGAAAGAGAGATGTACAGATGAAAGAGAGAGACTCCATAAAAGGCCATGAATAAATGAAGCAGTGGACAGAATCTGTGCTAACTCTGACAGGTCTGGGGAAGAGAATGGCTTTATAAAAGCTTTATTTTAAAAAGAAAGCTTTTAATGCAAAATGGAAAAGGGTGGGCAGTGAGGGAATGGTGTTTTGTAAATGAAAGGCAGGAAAAAAAGGCTGCCAGGGGAAGTCTGAATATATGCAGAGTAATAGGTCTGAATTTAATTTGTTTAATGGCGTGTCAAAAGAGTTTGTTAACAAGCCCACCAGCTTTTTAATTTCTCTTTTCATATGTTTTTATATATGCCTGCATATTATGGGATTCAAAAAGACTCATGAGGGCAGAAAAAAGGACAAGAAAAAATTAACTAGTTTTGTAAATTACAGGGGATGAGAATGATGATCCTAGAAGCTGCACTCCAACAAAGTGAATGTTCACTTAGGAGAATTTGAAAGATAATAAATTGTATTTTTAAAAAAATCCTGTTAGAATTTACAGAATTACATAAATGTTCCCAAGAAGTAATGTATTTTACAGATCAGATCAACAGAGAAACTCGACTGCTTTTAAAAATTTTTTTCCAGTTACATGGGGGGGGGGGAAGCCACAGCATATAAAGGATATTTTATCTGTAGAGATATTAGTAAAATTGATGTTATGTTTTCCAAGACTTTTCCTCAGAATATAAATTTTGCATACCTAATGTGTNGAATGGATGTGTGGTTTCATGGGTATTAACTAATTAATGGTCCAAGCAAATGGACTAACAGATGAAGGATTAAATCCATGGAGGTGCCTACATTCAGAGGTGCAGAGAAGAAGGGGTGTAGGAGAGGCAGTACCTGGGAACACGGGTCATCAGAGATACCAGCACAAAATTAAATTAAATCCTCTGCATGAAATGCTGACTAGGTTGTCTAAAAAGGATCTTGGGAACTAGTGAACCTGTGGAAGACAAAAGAATGCTAAAAGAGGCTGGAAAATGGGTGTAAATCTGAGTAATCTGACATGACAGCAAAAAAATGTGTTGCAGTGATCGCCTGTGGATAAAAGAGCAAAGAAAGGGAACTCTCATCCCTTGAGAACAAGGAGTCTGAAGCATGTTTGTTTAAAAAAAAAATATCTCCTGATGGCTTCTCACTGCTGCTGCTGGATCTGAGTCAGGTGTGGGGCAGAACTGCAACTCAGGTGAATGACTGTCCATAGCCACCATGGGCACTGAGCAAAGGAGCAGCAGGGAAAACGGAGAGCTGTCCATTCAGGTGACTGTGATTATCCTCATTGCATCACCAGGGAGACAAGTCATTGAAGGTTTTAAAAAGGCTTAGTTTTAGCCTGGTAAATGTTGGTGTTTTTTTCCTTTGCTTTTGGGGGGTTTGAATCTTTCAGTCCTGTGTTTTCTATTCAGGTTTTCTCTTCAGTAGTGCCCTGGAAAATCTCAGGTAGAAAATGAGCAGGATGAATGCAGAAAAGTTTCCCATGTGCACACATGACAATAGGCTAGAAAAATATACTCTAGAAAAATCAAATGTCACCAGCCCTGGAAATTTGGCCCAGGATCGGGAGGAAGGCCTTCCCTCTCAGGTGCTACAAACAGTGGGTGTGCTTCCGAAAAGGATCAGGAGGAAGTGGTTTTAATAGATACACAGATGAGACTTCTTTGTTGCTACTTTTCTTGGTTAGTCCATGCATTTGCACATTTTTTCTGAAGTTTTGTATCAGTGCATCTATAGATGACTAAATCACTTAGGGCAGATTTTTGAAGATGTGTGGATATTTATTTTACGTCTATGAGCATCCAGATGCCTTTTAAAACAAAAAGCAGTAAAAAAAAATCCCTTAGGCAAAGCTATTATGTTTCCTTCAGTCTTCACAAAACATTATCTTTGTTCTTCTAAGCTATTGGCTTTTTAAAATGCATTGTATCTCTCATGTGTCAGACCTGAAAATAATGGCCAGTCAAGCACTTTTTCTAATTCACAAACATCTTTCTCATTTCCTCTACCAGAGGAAGGCATGTCACCAGGTAGACTTTAAAGGTCATATCCATATTGTTGCTCCAAAAATTGATTCTACCAAACATGGGTTGTTTTTTTTTCACATTGTCGCAGCACACGCTGGTGGCTTAGCTGCTATGAAGACTGCTGGTTTGTGGCTACCTGTGCCACATCTGCTCTTTGCCCTGTCTCACCTGTGATGGTGTTGATATTTAGGCAGTGTTGTGATGCAGGAAAAGTAGGTCAGAGATGATCCACAGCTGTCTTCCAGCATTAGCCCTCACAGGGAGCCATAGGCACAGGCATCTGTGGGGATAAAGGAAATGGAACACAACCTGAGCTGGTAGGTACAAAACTGGCAACTTCCTCAGACATTACTTTGATGATTACATTTAATTGTTGTTTACTTTTTTACCTGGGAGCAGGCTGCGGAAAGAGCAGATGGTTATAGGCAGGATGGGATTGGGAGAAGGCCATGCAAGCTGTTCCGTACGAGACACGCTCAACTTCCCATCAGCAGCAGAGACATCTTGACCTTTGGTATTTTGTCAGAGTCTTCTTTCTTTTTCCTGCACCACTGTCAGCTCAAACTCAATATGCAGAGAAAACAGATGAGGGATTGAAGAGACAGGTGTGGAGTGTTTCTGCCTTTTATTTCTTTTTTTTAAGGCTCTCACATCCATCTTTTAAAGTGCTTTTCTGCAGCAGCTGGAACTGAAGAGAGGGAGATACGAGTTCCTCACTCCTAGGACTTGGGTTTGCAGTAAGCATCTGAAATTGCAAAACATATTCCATAAGGACTGGAAGTCCACCTCACTTGGGAAAGCTCGTTCTGTCAGTCTTTGAGATCAACTTGATCTGTACCAGTGATATCACTCCCAAAACCTTTCATAGGTCCGTTGGGTAAAATTTTGGCTTTTAATTGAGTGAGTGGCAGCACTTTCAATGTCATTAAAGCCAAGAAGACTATGTGCTTGTGTACCAGTCCCATTGCCAGGCCTTGATTCAGACACTTCCCCTTGCCTCCCTTCTCTCAACTGTCTCAAAGGTCACCTATAGTAAAACCAGAGCAAAAATGTATAGGCAATAATAGTGAAACCAAAGCAAAAATGTGATTCTATTGAAATAAAAAGATTTATAAGGTAACAGTGGAGACCCGTTGTTTCCCCAGTGTGAACACACTGATGAGTCTGAAGAACAAGTGAGCTGGCATTCATGCCCAGAAAATGAATCACAGCAACTGTTTGCGTTGCTTTTTTTTCGCGAAGGAATATTAAAACCCAAAGTTTGAATTATTGGCATTGTGAGAAGTGTGCAGTCTAACTGAAGTCTGTTTTTTTAGTAGCAGTATGTAATAGTAGTAGTAGTAGTAGTAACAGAAGTTAGACTTTTTTTTTTTTTTGGAAGTATACTGTGTTTTGCATCAGCAGCAAATAGCTAAAAGCTTTCTGCAACTTGCTTCATTTATCACTAGAGAGCATTTGACGCGACTGCTTCCTCCATATAAAGTAAAAGCTTTAATAAAGCAATAATAAGCTTCCATAGTTATGGCTGAATTGTAATGAATGTCTATACAAACTCACAGATGTTTTTTAGTTTTTCATATAATGTGGGTGTATCTTTTTTACTCCAGCCTAGTCCTTTAAGCTTCCAGAATCATTCATTTTTTGGTTTGCTCCCAGGAAGACCAGGTGATAAAAAAAAAACCAAAACAAAACATAACATGTGTCAGCAGTGTGCCCTGAGCAAGTCCAGCAAAGGGCAATAAGGATGATAAAAGGATTGAAGTATCTCATTGTGGGGATGGGCTGAAAAGCCGTGAGTATCCAGCCTGGACCACATCATCCAAGGGATCTTACTGATGTGTACTTAAGTACATGATGACAGGGAATAAAGAAGATGGAGCCAGGCTCTTCTTACAGGCACATAGTGGAAAAGCTTTTCTATTTATTTATTTTTTCCTATGAGGGTGGCAAAGCACTGGTACAGATTGCCCAGAGAGATTGTGGAGTCTCCATCCTTAGAAATACTGGAAATCAGATTGGACACTTGCTATGGGCTCTTGCTGCCCTTGAGCTGTGCTAGGTGATTTCCAGAGTTTCCTGCCAAGCTCAGCTATTTTACATTTCAGTGGTATCTCTGATGCAGCAAATGAGGAGACAGTTCTGTGGTTATAAGGGCACTGATCATCTTGCACGTTGAGCAGCTCGGAGTGAGAGCAGACGGTCTGCTTGTTCCTGCTGCAGAACAGAGCAGCTATTAAATAATGACTTTTGCTCACTAATGACATCAGATGGGTTTTTAACATGTAAATGAGGAGAGGAAAGCAGAGTAACTTGTTATTTGCTATGGGTTCGCCTGAAGCAGATTTCCCATGTTAAAGCACTTAAAAGCAAATACAGAATTTATGACGTGTCGGTAGATTTTAAACCTGAATTACGTCCAGTTGTTGTAATGGCTAATAATGCAAATTATCTGAGTCATCCTCAGTGTAAAGCAATAAATATAACCTGCACATTCAGACACACTTTTTTTTTCCTCTCCCCTTTCTCATTAATATTTTATCTCCCTGAAGAGATGTTTTTAACATATTATGTGCACCAGCATACTGTGTTTGTGGTATTCCTGGATGTCATTACAAAGAAGCCTGAAGACTGTACCGCTGCTCCTCTGCCTGTGATGCTAGCTTGGAAATTGCTCGGAGCAACAACAGCAAGTGTCAACAGGGAGCTGTATTAATTATTTGGAATGTGTCTCTTAAGAGGAATCAACTGCTTTTATTGCAGAACGAATAATACTTGAAATGGGAAGGTTACTCTAACTGTTATCATAATCTATGTGTCATTAACTTTCCATGTTTAGAAGAAGAGATTAACAACCCTCTAAATTGGTACAGTAAATAGATGAATTATAAAAAATGTTTTTAGTATAAATAGAAGTTTCTCAATATAGTTACCTCCAAATTGCTGGAGAAAGATTGAGTCTTTAGCAACTGAGAAACTGCACGATGGTTTTGGGAACCAAAAAAATCTTCCACTCTTGTGAACGCAATGCTGAGCTCTGAAAAATTATGTGTGTCACTTGCAGGTGGGACAAACAGGTGGGGTTGTGCTTCATACCATGAATGTTTCCTTCAGAAATGGCTGTGACATAGGAATGCTTGCTTCCCTCTTGAAGTGATATTCACAGATGGAATGGGCTTGTGTGAAATTGGTTTCTCCTCCATAGCATATATATGTATGTATAGAGAGAGAGAGACCAGGTTTCAAGAGAACATGGTGCAAAGTATACGTGCCAGTGGTAAAGCAGGAGTAACTCAGGTTTATCAGAGTTCCTGTGTCTGCAAGGGTACTGCAGGTACCTCCACAACATGGAAGTTCGTCGTGGAAAACACACAGAACAAAATACTTGCAAACCTGTTTGTAATCCAAATGCTGTGTATTTGACTGTAGCCCTGACAGATCTCTGTAGGAAACAGCAGAACTAAACCACTTATTTGTCCACAGGGCAGGCTCACCATGGGCAGGTTTCCTACATTGCCCCACCCATCCACCTGGATTCGGATGTGGAGAGACCGCCATCCAAGGGTGAGTCCGTGGGACAGTCTCCATTCACCTGCATTCCAAAGCAGCCACAGGCATGGGTGGATATCCCTCACTCATTCACTGAGCCTCCGTGGCCAAGCTGTCATCCTCCATCCGAGGACGCTCTGGGGGGCAAATTAATTCCTGCAGGAGAGACGTACATGAGATGATCGTGTCCCATGATGTCCCATTACACAGCTTTGAACATCCCATCACTTCACAGGGTGGTTTGCTCTCCCCACTAGTTTACTCCTGCAGGGACAGGTACACCTTAGGTGCTGCCTTCTGTCTTGCACCTTTCCTTCCTAATGGCAGTGCAAAGGCACAAGGAGCTGATGGCAGAATGCAAAAGGGCAGATTTCAGCTGCCCTTCAGGTGAGTAAAGGGTACAGAATGGGTTGTACAGTGGTTCAAGCCTGGATTCAGTCCTCATTGCTGTTGCTTGAGGGTTTTTTTTTCCTAGACTTGGTGAGATGTTCATTATGGAGGATGGTTCAAATTTTAGGTGTGCTGATTACCATTGGGAGCGATGCTAGTAGCCAATATGTACAGACTAAGTCCAGAATAGCCCTGCTGAGACAGGTGCCTGTCTTGAATGATGACAATAAAGCAATATGAATGCAAGCCCTTGATTTCTCTGATTCCTTTGATTCCCATTTGGAGGATCATTCCCTAGTGCTGAGCCTCCAGTGTTCCCTCCTGAGGCCTGGGGAAATGAGCCTGTCCCCAGAGCCAGCATATGTGGGGGTGCAGAGTTCTTACACCTCCCTGTGCTCCTTTTGGTGAGGCTGGTCAATATTCAGGTATGATATTGAAGTAAATAGCCTGTTCTTCTTGGAATAGATAATAGCAAAGTGAAAATCATACAGGAATATGAAGGGATTTCTTGGTTAACTCTGCAAAGGTGTATGAACATCAAACCCAGGGAATGTTGTGGAAGAAGAGAAGGGGAGGATGAGGACAGTCAAAGTGTAATAACATGGAGATACTCTATACCTTAAATTTGTGGTTTTTTCCCTTTTTCCCACTCTTCAAAGGCTGCTACAGTGGCAGAAAGAGTACCAAACTGACCTGTGTAGTGATTGTCACCATTCTGCCACAACCCTAAAAGGCTGTTGGTGTGTGTTTGTGTCTGCACAAGTTTCTCTAGCTGCTCTTAACTGAAAAATACAAGGTGGAACCATGTGCTGGGTGGTGTGAGGATGCCAGATTCACAGTCCTCTCTCCAAACTGTGTCTTGCCATGAGTCAGGCTGGTTGTGTACAATCTCCTGGCGGTCCACAACCTTCACTCAGCTTTAAGTGAACTATCCTGGCATTTGACATGTGCCATTTAGATCATCAGCTTCTTCTAAGTCATTTGAAAACCTCCACTTGTGCGGTAAAATTTACTGCCTTTCTTTTATAGCAGAGCACTCTAGTGAGGCAGAGACAGTTATGACTTGCAGGACCTTCTTGCTCTAGTCTGTCATTGAGGTGATGAATCAGAGCTTACTTAGAATAGGTCAATGTAAATCCTTGTCTTGGCATCTGAAAAGACTATAGAAGATTGAAGGATGTTGGAACAGCAGCAGACAGAGAACCTGTGTCTTGCTTTCTCCAGCTGAAAGAGCTAGAGACTAACAAAACTCTTCAGTGATCTGCCATTCATGAGGACAGAGCTACCTCTGCAAGATAAATGGCAGTGCCACCAGGGCAGGACAAAGTGGGTCAGGCAGAACAGTGCTTGCAGAGAGGATAAAATAGAGTTTATCCAACATAAACTGCTACACTGACAGCTTTCACCAGGGCCTCCACCCCCCTAGTTGAGAGATCTTAAAGAAAGAGCTGCTCATGGTGGAAGTGCTGATACTACTGCTGCTGTGTGCTGGTAAGAGGATTTGAATACTCTTGTGTAACTTAACAGGAGAGGGCCAAAGAAAAAGCCAGCACAGTCCATTAGCTGCTGACTAGGGGCTGTTACAAACATAGTAATTGGTACTGTCTCCTGGGGGAGGAGCAAGGCTTTCCTCTGGCCCTGGCATGTGGGGTGTGTAGCTCTGCCTCATTTCTAGCCTCAGCATCCAAAATCCATTACAGTATTGTAATAATATTTTCCTTTTTCACCTAAGTATACTAGACTTATGATTACTTTTTGTTTGTCTGCTTTTTCTGACACCTTAGGACATGCTTGCGTCGTGTTCCAAGCTTCATCCCGTAACCACAAGAGCTGTTTTAAACAAAGGAGTCAAAACCACCTGTCCTTAAGCTTGTGTTCCTCCACATTTCCTGTAGCTGGCTCTCTAAAACCAGAGCAGCATTATGACAGTCAGCATAAAGCACTAATGCTTCTGGCTACTCCTTTGCTCTTCATTTCCCCTCCATGCTTCCCCTTGCACTAAGCTGAACACCAGGTGCAGGCCAACCTTGTACTTAGAGTGGCAAAAATAAGCAACCACCATGCAGTTTTAATTGTAATAAATGGAAATAGAACCTAGGTAGGATGCTGCTTTAAGAGAAGCATCTTTCCTTCCTGTATTATCAAAAAAAAAAAAGATACAGCTTTAGTGCTCCTGTGGGTCTATGCAGTTGCAATTCTCAGCTGACAGATTTATTTGTAACTGCCTCTTCCTTCTCCTTTTTAAAAATTTTATCACTGGTGACATTTACACACATTCTTTATGCATGCAGGGGATTTTTACCTGCCTTTCAGAGTCCCGATGCTGGTGGTGAACAGAGTATAAACTGCAGTAGTTTACTAGTACATTAGTGTCACTGTGCATTACAGGGTAATTACTCTGAGCCACTGCTCTGTGCAGCCACCCAGTAATGACGCTGTACATCACTGAATGGAAATGAAGCCTTGAATCAGCATTTTTCATCTAGACACGTCTTAGTCCCCACCCGCTTTTTCATTTGAGGCTGTTGTAAAATTAGTTCCCTATATGAAGCACTGTTAACTACTATTTTTACACCTCCTTTCAATACAATAATTTGGATGTGAGTACATGATTTTTATGCAAGTGTTTGCACCTTCTTTGTAGAGAATAATTCCAGGCATAACTGAGACCATAAGTTGTGATATCATAGATTAAACCTGTGTTTAAAAAATGGATCACTGGTTGCTGACAATAACAAGGAGTTTCAAAGATGAGAGTGACACTGATACTCTGGCTTAGAAAGAGATTTTATAGGATTATCATATATAGCAATAAATTAAATTAAATGTTTATGCTCAAATTCTGCCAGGTACTAAAACAGTAAAAAGTGAATTAAACACATTGAATATGTTCACTGAAACTATTTATAAAGCTGTGTAGAAGCAGATTTTAATGTATCTGTGGAATCATATTAAACTTGAAATGTATGCCTGGCATTTAAAGCTAAGCAGCCTGAGAAACTTTCCTGCCCTGTTGAGCTGCTGTTTTGTGAAGGTTTCCTTCTAAGTTGAAGTCCAGAGAGTAGTTATCCTGGAGATTGATATGCTTGAAGTCAGTACATTTCCTAAACATGAACTGATAAGCAAAACTCTGTGCTGGTCCCCTGTTCTAGAGATAAATAGCAAATAAAGGAGGCACAGGAAGTTCTTTCCCTTCTGTGCAGATTTCTCTAGCCAGGGAGATTATTATGGAATGGTGGGAGGTTTTCCTGTAAACCAGAATCTGGCCCTAGTCCTTAGACAGCACATCAGGGAGCCAGAGGTTTTGCTGGGTTTGCGCCTTTCTTTTCCATCTTAGTGGAAGATGTCCCTTTGTGCTTTCTTTCTTCAAAACCTGGATCCATTCTGCCATTTCCCCCCCCCCGTTGCATTTGCAGTCTCTGAACAGTAGAAGCACAATGAAATCTTATAAGCAAAAAGAGAGTAGGCTTTTTGTAAGTATGTATTCTGGGTCTTACTTATTTTTTCCCTCCCAAAGGTCCCAAGAGGGTCGATGGCTTTGCGGATGATGTAGGAGGATCTGACAGCTGGGCTTATTGCACAGCCCCAGTCCTCCTGCCCAGGTCCAGAGAAAGGGGAGAGCTGGGCAGCGAGACCCAGTGGCACTCCTTACCTTAATTCAAGCTGACAGGTGGGGTCACATATCCTGTGCTCACCAGGCCCTGAAACACCAGCTTGCCTGCCACTCCCTCCCCAGATGCAGCCCTGTGAGAGAGGTACTGTTCAGCCCTCCCTGCTGTGAGACAACAGTGGCCAGGCACCTTCTGTTTCCAGGCTATTTCATTTGCTGCTGGAGTCCCCCTGGGGAAGGCATTCTCTCAGCTCAGGAGTCCTTCTCCCGAGGAAGGGCAGTCTCCCTCTGCTGCTCTCAGAGGTCCTGTTTTTACTCATCCTGCTCCTTCCGAGTTAGCTATATGTTTCCAACTTCTTAAGGCAGTATTATTTTCCTCACGTCATTCAGGTGAAGAGTCCAGGGGAGAGACTAATTTGATGCCTTTAAGCTGAGAAAGGATCATGCAGTGAATGCTGTTTGGGGTCTCCTATGCTCAGGACCCTCATTCCCTTTCCCCTATGCAATTCTGGGATTTTATATTGTGTCCTGCTCTTTTTTGGTCATGTACTTTGATTTTGCTCAGCCTTTTTTACAAGGATGACATCTCTCAGGGCTTCCCCTTTGTGGCTGCCCTGAGTCCACTAGAGCATCCCCCTTACTCTAGCATGGGGTGTGAGTGCTCGTTGCATCAGGCTAGCACCATTCTGCTATCCCACGTGGCTTTTAGGAAAGCAGTGTGTGAGAGGCATGCAGGTACCTGGTGTTGCAGCAGCTGGGTGGAAGGGAGGTGACTGTCACCACTCCTGCACCGGCAGTGGAAAGGTTTTGCAATGACTACAAGCCTCATGTGTACTGTGAATTTGCAGCTGCCTTGTTTCAAAGTCTGTTCTTGAATCCGTCTACAGAGATTTGTTTGTTGTGTTCCTTTACTGTTTGTTTGCTTTTCATTTAAGTCCTGGTTGTTTTTGTTGTTTGTTTTTTTTTTTTCCTTGTGATAGGCAGCCTCACTGGAGGGTAGATATCCATCTTCAAATAGGACGACATTGCAGTGGGGTGGGTTTTGGGCAGGGTGGTAGAAGTGCATGCAAGAATCTATTGCCAGATGTGGAGCTTGTTTGGGTCCTGAAAATGGTGGAGGGATGGATGAGCTCTGATACAATGCTTTTCTCAGTTTTATGCAGAGCTCTCAGAAAAGCTCCCATTGTGGCTCAGATCTATACTGAAATGTCCACCTTTCTGGACTACACTGATGTTCCTTGGGCAGGCAGCTGCTTTGAACATGGCCCATGCTCCGTATTTATGAATTTCTCATTAGGTGTCATGGGTGGGGCTAATGACTATCAGAACCAGAGCAGCCAGAGCTCCTGGAAATCTTGCACATAACCTGTGGTTCTCCTGTTTGCTTGTTGCCATCAGTGAGGTCCTGTAGCTCCACAGTCAGAGTTAATTGCACACTGCTCACCTTTTTGGTTTTCACTATGGTGCTGAACTGTTGCTTTGATTTCTCTGGAATGTGTGTTTTCACCGCAGAGGAGCACCTTGAGGCATTGCTGTTTATTTATAAGATAACAGCGTTTGCTCCAGCAGAAAGCTGGAGCTGACAAAGTCTCTCAAGGAGGAGTGCTAACTCCTGTGTGCTGGTGGAAACTGTTCAAAGTATTTACACATGAAAATATTTAAGGATTTTGGGGAAGGGGAGAAGAACAGTCTGAGTGATATTTAACACCTTTTCCATTATTTTTAGTCATCTAAAAAAATTTAAAATGACACTTTTTAAGATGCTTTTTTTTTACCAGCTAGCTACTGTCTTGTAAAGGAGTTTTGCTATGGAGATCAGCCTGAACTGTGATTTAAAGATGCCTTGAAATGTTACTCTTTGTAGGCCATTTGAAGCCACTGTATGACCTGACAAGCTCAAAATGCACATGGACATGCACCCAGGAGATTCTTTTGACAGTGGCTTTCGTTTTCCACTGCACTGAGTTTTGCCACTCGCCATCAGTGGTAGAAGTTTTCACCTACCTGACAGTGGCAACAGCTGGAAAGCAGAGTCAGCTATGATGGTGCACCCTCAAGCATCACTAATCTAAAGTGAATGTCCTATTACCAGCTTGAAAAAAAGCTGTTGAACCAGTTCAATGTGAAAAAAATAGTGTAGTGCTGCATACAACACCAGACCCTTTCTCAAACTTTATTTTTTTCCTTTTCTGCCAGACTAATTTTTGGCTACACTTCTCTTCCTGAAATATTTATAGGGCAAATAACTGTTTTAAATGAGCAGATGGGGGAGACATAAGACAAGCTGTTAAATTAATAAACATGTGTGGTGCTTTATCAGTAAGGGAGCCCATTTTGGCATTTCTTCTGGATGATTTGTATGGCCTATCACCATTGCACCTGGTGCAGGGACAAGAAATGGGCACTTAATAACCAAACAATGTGCAAACTCCTTCCATTATAACTTCATTATGTCAGATATAATCGTCTATAACTAGATGTCAAATACATAATTTATGTCCGGCTCCCCTGTGGAATAATGGGCATATGAATGAATGGCCCCATTAATGGGAAGGAGCTTTTACTGTAACTTTCCCCCTCCTGGTACATGGTCCATTTTGTCATCTGGTATTAATTCTGAATCATTTCAAGGCTGCAGAAAAAATGCCTGTTATATTTATATTTGTGTAATGGGAGAAGATGGCAAATAAATCATATGAGAGATCAAATTTCAGGTTCACTGATTTCCTAAGCCATATGCCTGTGTGAAAGAGACTAGGGTTGGTCTGCAGTCCTTTGATTGAGAGGCGTAACTGGCCTTCATTTTACACATCCAGAGATGTTAAAAAGGTGCATGATGTGAGGTAGCACTTCCTGTGGGAGCCCTGTGCCAGGAGGAGCTTAGCCCCTGGAAAGCCAGGATTTGCCTCTGCAGCCGTGCTGCTGGCATCCTTTGCTGTGTGTTGTGTTGTCTGTCACATTGTGTCATGAGGGGCCTGCCTAGTGAAAGTCTCCTTGACATAACTGAAGTGTATCATCATCACTTGGAAGGATGGAGGATATGAAAACCCTGTTTTTCTAGAGGATTCTTCAGGAAATAGGGGTGTGTTGGAGTGGGACATAGGATCCCAGTTGTTCAGTGGAGGGCTTGTGTATATTCACGAATAGGTACAAATTGGAAGAATCCGGGTGGCAAAATTGCCTTTTATACATTATTATAATTAATGTTATAATATGTAATACTGTTATATTGTGTTACAGTGTATAATGATCAGGGGTCTGAAGCAGCTCTCCTATAAAAGCAGCCCCAGAGTTGATGTTGTTCAGCATGGAGAAGAGAAGGCCCCCAGGAGACCTTCCAGCACCTTCAGGGGGCCTGCAAGAAAGATGGGGACAAACATTTTAGTAAGGACTGGTTACAACAGGACAAGGGATAATGCCTTTAAACTGAAGAAAGAGATATTAGGAACAAATTCTTTACTTGTGAGTGTGGTGAGGCACTGGCACAAGTTGCCCAGAGAAGCTGTGAATGACCCATCCTTGGAACTGTTCAAGGCCATGTTGGGTGGGGCTCTGAGCAGGCTGGTTTAGTGGAAGGTGTCCCTGCCTGTGGCAGGAAGGTTGGAACCATATGGTCCTGAAGGTCCCTTTCAACCCAAACTATTCTATGACTCTGTGATTTTTCTGTTGCTGTTATTTTTCACTATGTGTATGATGTATTCACCCTTACAAAAGAAATATGAAGAATATAAAATATTTTCTAGTTAATGACAAGTTAAGAACAGCAACTTCCTAAGACCTGGGCTATCCAGTGGTGTAGTCTGTCTGTCGTCCAGTAAAATATAGAAATATAGTTTACCATGTTCTTGTAGAAGTTTATCAGCAGTGCTGTAGAAAGGCAGGCAGATGATTCCCCATACAAGCAAATCATGTTCGGCTCAGATACACTAGTCTTGACAGCACTGAGTCAAAGGGTTCTGTACTTATTTGATGGCTCTTAGCTGTGCAGTGGGATTTTCTGTAGGTAAGCAGGTGGGTTTTTTACAGCTTTAGGCTCTTGGAATCATCTTTGGCTGAATCAGATAGAGTTGGAAATGAGAGATTTCCACCAGAGAGGGTGATCTGATGCTTTATAAAATGTCTGTATTTTGAGCCTGTTTTCGTCCCTGAATTTCCTCAAAGTGTGGAATTTTGGTTCTTTTCTTTGTGTCTTGTTTGTTACAGGGAATCCTAGTGATGTTATCCATTCAGAGGGAAAGTTATACCTGTGAATTGTGTACCTCACTCTTAAAAAGTGCTTTTGGATAGCCCAACCTTATAAATGCGTACTAAATACTGATTTACTGATTATGGAACACCATGCTAAGATTGTAACTTGGCTCCCTCATAAGAGTCCTCATATTTTATGACTTTCAGCCAAGTAAATTTGGCTTGAAAGCTGCAGTGTTTGCTCAGAAGAGAAGGACTGCTATCCTCCAGCTCCAAATGGTTTGTTGCTGCCTTCAAACTGGCTTGATGTAGTTTGTTCTCCTTGAAAACTCACAAGAAGCAGTATTTGAAAGATTTACTGCCTGTAAGAACAGATACTAAGGCTGATTAGCTGTAATTACAGGGGTTAGGGGCCAGCATGCATGAGGGTGCAGCAGCTATGGGGCTGTTGGCCAAGGAGCTTTCAGGGATGGAGAGAAAATGGCTGGACTTCCAGGGCAAGAAGAGGACTTTTCCCTTACCCAGCCTGGGATGCTGGGATTTTTGCAGATAGGCACAGGGAAAAGCTTGTAGATATATCATGCTAATTAGTACTAACTCACTGCAGCTGTTTTTTTTGTTAAGAAAATTGCTTGGGCCTTCTTTATTGGAAAATGACCGCAACTATGGATGTTCTCGTGACAGTCTCCCCTTTAGATTTTGTCAAAGTCCTGGGTTCATGTTTATCTCATTATGAGCACTGCTTTCCACAGATGAGTGTGCGTGTGACTGTATTATGCCCACAAATTTAGTAGTAGACATGCAGCAAAATAACACTGTTACTGAGTAAACAATTACATTTCATTTTCAGGAGTAAAAGGGAATGTGTGCCCATAAATCTTCTTCTAAATAATCTGTGTTGGAGAGTAAAAAGAAGATGAGGTTTCTAAATTCATGAAGGCCTTTCACAGTGGAATCCTGTATGCCACTGAAGTGTAACCAGCTTATTTATATTTTATTGTGCTTCTAGATCAAGCTGTATTATTATGGGCTGCATTCCCCCGACACTATAGCTGTTGCTAAGGAAGAGGTACATTATGTTAATATTTTGTGACCATAACTATGCAGGCTGGGTTATGTACATTGAAGCAGTTGGGGTGGGGGGAGAAGTTAATGCACCATTTTGATTAGAGCTTCGTCAGATTGTTGCTCACATTTAAAAGCAAAACCTAAGCTTGAATTTGAGAATAAGTCACACAGAAAATGGGAGAAAAACCAAACAATTGAAACAATTTGTTCACTGAACTTTAAAATTGCTCAGCAGTTGGAATCTGGAACCAGTACTGCTAAGAGGGACTATGGCAGAAAGAAAGCTGAACGCTTTTACCAAACACGTACAGCAAAGAATTTCACAGCTTCCTCACGCCTTAATGTGTTTGGATCATGTAAACAGAGCATTCATCCTTAATTCCTATTTCCTGGTCATTTCCAGTGCTGGTGTCTATTATGTGATTTTGGTACTTTCTCATTCATTTAGCTGGATTCACTAAGAGCCCTCAGTGTGGCCAGCACCATAGACAAAGTAAAATGGCAAATGATTCATTAGCTCCAGTGCATGGGGTCACAGAAAAGGCCAGAGTGCTGAACATGATACCAATGTCCACGCTGCTTATTTTAACTAATGCACTCTACAGACTGTATTGAAAATTATTATGAAAATGTTTACACAACAAGTAAAATAAACAAGGAAGGATCTTGGCATTTCTCCTAAAGGAATGTTCTGAACTGAGTTTCCCCTTTCAAAACTGTTTTCTCGTTAATACTGCTGCCAAGGCATGAAGCAGCCACAGAGGAGGCCCGGATGGGTAGGAGCTTGCCTCATTTCTGCTGTGCCTTGCCACCTCGCTGATTTAGCCAGGACTGTGTCCTCAGGAGTATTCTCAGGGCTATCATGGTCATGGCACCTGACAGCAGATAGTATTTGCCTTGTACTACTGTCTCACACTTTCAAACATGCAATGCAACAGAGCTGGGTTGGCACCTGGATCAGGTGGGTGAGGCTTATCCCCTGCTAAACTCATCTCCTAAGTTGAGGGGTGCTGAGCAAGCAGGTCCACCCAGCTGAGATCAGTCCTGTCTGCCAGAGCTACAGCAAGCAGCAATCCTCAAGTAGGGCTGGGAAACCCATCAGAGACTTGCCAGCGTCCTGGCTCTGTTAGTGCTTTCTGACATCAGCTTCAGCCTCTGACCCTGCCATGATGAGCACAGCAAACTTTCCTCCTTTATCCTCTGCCTTCCCTCCTCTCTGTCCGTTTTGCTCAAACCTTGTGAGCGGGTTCTTGTGACCCTTAACAAGGCTTTAGGAAAGTTAATATTACCTTTTCCTAGCTAAGATTGTAATTATTTATGTTAGACCTTGTTGCATGCACCTGATCATAAAATCCTTCTGGAAGCTAAGGTGCTTGGGAAGTGTCTCTTGGGCAAATTAAACATGGTCTGAGACAAGAGCAAGATGGAGGAGTGAGAAGGAAAAGAGTACTCAGTCCTGAGAGTCAGTGTGTGCTTCATGCTGGTGGTGTGTGTTGTAAAGAAGAAAATGGGAGGAATAAAGACTAACAGAGGGTAGAAACAGGCAGCAGGATCTGTGCAGAGAGGATGAACATGGAGAGCTTGTTGGGCAAGCTGCATGGCTTAGAGTGTAGAGGAAGGCAAGATGGGATGGAAAAAATGGGGAAGGAGGGCTTTAATAAGATTTTTATGTAATGTATAGAAAAATTTAAAATCCTTTAGTTTTAGACAATTGAGACTTTCACTGCCTCCAGCAACTATGCACAGACTAATCACATAACATTTATATTCCTGCTTTCCTACTCCAGGCACCTATTTCTATCTGCTTGCTTCTTTCCAGCTTTTGCTCTGAGCTGCTGCAATTTAACAGCAAAAATCCAGATATTTCCTTCATCATCATTAACTACTCCTCTCTGTCCTCCTAGCATTAATATAGAGCTCAGCCTAAATGTCAAGAGCAGCTCCGTGTGCACATCCATTTTTGGAATGTGTTGAAGTCTCCTCATCCTGGCCTCCCAAATCTTCAGCTCCTGTCCCTTTCAGATTGGTAAGACTGGGCCTGCTGACTCCTGAGGTCATGGGCTGGGATATTCGAAGTCCATGGTCTCCCCATAATCTACCCATGGTTTTAAAAAGTGTTCACTTACAGCCTAAGGTTTGTGCTTATCTTCACAGGACATTGCTCCTCGCATTGTGTTTGGTTAAATAACCATGGCTTGGTGTAGATATTTTGCATCTAAGCTGACAGGGTTGACATTGTGAGTATTTTGCAATCATTTGTTTAATTAGCTGAAGCTCTCTGGGGAGAAGTATATGAAATGGCATACTCCCAAAGTCTAATTTAAATCTGTTTTGCTTTTTTTTTATTATTTTTTGATGGAGGGCTTGTAATGCAGAACATTAGAAAAGGTACAAGTGAATGGAAAGCAAGAAAAAACCTTCTGTTAATGGGCAGTGCCTCAGCAACAAAATCGTGCAAATACAGAAAGGAAATTACATTGAGTAAAATGACCTACAAGAGGAAAAAATGGAATTAAATCTGTGCAGCTGTCTTGTCTTTCTTTTTTTTTTTTTTTTTTAACCTGTACTTCCCCTCTGTTTTCTTTTAGTGCAATGCTTAATTAAACTTCTCTTTTGTTTGGAGGTTAATTCCTTTTCTAATCTACAGCTATTTGTACAAAGGTGTTCATTACTGGAGCGAACAAAGGCTGGAGACAGGAGAGTGGCAGGTGTTGAGCCTCGTTTAGTGGGAAGAGATTTTTTTTTGTATTTTGCCCACAGCAAAATCTTGAGGCCTTGCTTTCAGATACAGGGCTTCTGTGTCCATTCTGCTCTGCTTGCTGCTTCCAGTGAAATGGCTCCTGGGGGGAGCTGAAGGTTCTGCTGCAGCACCAGGGCTGTGCTGTCCTGTCTGCTCACTTAATGCACCGAATTAGAGACCTTTGTGCTGACGCAGACCCTCAAACTCTTACCTGACTAATCTATAATGACCACTGGTTTCTTTTTGATGGGCTTACCTGCCCACTGAAATCATATTTAGTGAGATCTGGTGCCCTCTTCTTGAGTCCCGTGGAGCATTGAGTTCCTGCACACACAGTTGCAGTGCAGCCTCATTGCTCAGGGTAGGATCTCCTGCTTGCTGCCATCACAGTGGTCAGAGTACCTGAAGTCTCTGGTTTGACTGTGGTATTTGTCGAGCACACATGAATCATATAAAAGTGTTTATATTGCAAGAAACTGGGAGAGCAGTGCTAAATTTTGCTGCTGAGCTGTAGTGCTGGGGAGCAGGCAACAGTAATGGTGTAGGGACCAGCCCACCACAGGGCTGTCAGTCTGTCTCTCTTGCTTGTCGTGCTTGCCCAGGCAAATGGAAATAACACAAGAGCAAGAGCTAAAACAGCTTTTAGAGTAACAAAGTCTATGATCCCTAAAGGAATAACAGAATGCCCCAACAGTTAAAGCAGGATCCCTTTTACTTGGATAGTCCTGTTAGGAGCAATGTGGACAACCCCATCTCCAGGCATTGCTCTGACCACTCATTCCTTCACCTTCCTGGCATGGTTTTAGTAAAGGGTTGCTCCTTCCAAACAGTGGGGAAAGCTGGGCTTGGCCTAGGAACCATTGCTTGCTGTCGGGAGACCAGATTTTATTTTTACATTTCCTTGTGCTGGTTGTGTGATTAGTCATTTCATGCTCTCACACATATATCTAGTTTCTGTAGAAAGTGATTTTTTAACTGTGGCACCCTCTAACCTTATGGCTGTTTATTTCATGTACTATTATGAGTAATGGGAAATGGTCTTTTTGGTTCTGTGGAACCTCTAGGTTTGAAGGAAAAGAGAAAAAGCAATTGTAGAGCTGGTCAGTTATTGCTGGCACAGTGAATTAATGTACAAATATTTCTAAAATCAGCAGCTAATGACAGAAATGCATGTCCTATCCTTTTCATGCAGAAATGTGTTTATACTTCAAATGCTGCTTGTTTGTTGTGCTCTCTAGGCACCATTGTTGATAATCTGCACACATGGGTAAAATATTTTGCACTTTTTGACATTTTGTTTTTTTTCCAGAAGAATTGTCAAGATGAGAAATGGCACAAATGGCTCAAGGAAGGAGTATTGACTTTTGCAATCAGTAGCTAGTGAAATTAACATCTTCCTTCTGTTCTCTTTGCGCAGATAATTACAAATTAGATCCAGAAAACATGTTCCCAGAGGCGTGGGTTTGGGTTTTAAGAGAACACTGGCATGTGAAGGAGGGAAAACATCTTAGCATGGAGCATTTTACCCGCATTTGTAGGTGGCTCAAAGCTACAAGCCTTAAGAAAATTTTTTAAAAAATTCAATAGAAGAGGAAGAGAAGAAAAATGTGTGTGGGAAAGCAACACAGGACAAAACAAGGGGCTGTGTGAACAGCTTAATTAGTACAGATTTCATTCAGTTGTGCAAGAGGTGCTGGGAAAATACAGAGCAGGGTATATGAGCAGTGAGGATGGAGGAACAGAGGTGCATGCTGAGCAAGGCAGGTTCTCCTGTCCACCAGAATTGTGCCTTTGAGCATTTCCAAAAGCAGAGGAGAAAAAGCAGAGCAGAAAGGGCTCCCAGTGAAGAACCCAAGCTGCACTTACAGTCCTGGGGTTTTCCCATAGCCAGATCCCACCAGGGATGTGGTGGTATTTCTGGGGTGTTTTCTTCACCCACATTTCCAGCCTCATCTCCAACATATTGTCCATGTACAGCCTCTTCCCAGAGGCACTGACTGTCCCTGGAGTGGTGCAGCACAGGGAGAGAGTGCTCTGTGAGCACCTCAGACACAGAGTTGTTACTTGGAACTTTAGCAAACCCAGTTTCTGCCCCAGAATCCTCACACACACACTCACATGCCCCAGAGGACCTCAGTACATAAACCTGCATCTCTTGGACTCAGATGCCAAAGAAATGTAAGTAACGAACAACTTTTATTGACTGTAATTGCACTTGAATTAACTAGGCACTTGCCTGTGTAGTTGATGGCTCCTGCAGCCTGACATCCCTCCTGCAGCACTGGAAACCTCATTGCTTTGCCTCACAACACTTCCCATGCCAGAAAGCTTCAGAGGGCACAGCTCTCTTGGCATGACTCTAAAATAACTTGGCAAGTAAGCTCCGGAGGCTTAAACTCTTGTCCCAGCTGGGATACGTAATGATCTAGCTACCTGCTTCTTTGATCTTCCCTTTGTTCTCTGATTTTCACAGAGCTATCATTTGTTCACAACCCCCCCCAAAAAAAAGAAAAAGAAAAAAAAGAAAAAGAAAAGAAAAAAAAGGAGGGAGGCAGAAATAGAAGGGGAAAGCAAGAAAAGGAATAGGATTGGACACACTCCCTGCAATCTGCAGGCAGGGCTGAGATGCAGCCTTGGCTCTGCTCTTTGTGTCCTCAGGGTGGTAGTGCAGCTACTGCTTCCCCATGTACTGCCTTGCCCGGCTGGCAGGGAGGAGGAAGCACCTCCTAGCATTTAATTTGCTGCTTAGAGTTTTGTTGTACCTGCATCCCTGTATTTAAATGACATGGATGCATCTGCTTGTGAGCTTTGTTTCCTTAAGCTGTTAGGGCTGGCAGGATGAGTAGCAAAGGGGGCAGGTTTGTTAGGGTGTTAGATGAGAGAGGGTTTGGATTTGAGGACTGCAAGTCATGTCAGATCAGCAAGGATGTAGCAAAAATTCCTTCTGCCACTCTATTGCAACCTCAGGGGATGGGGTGTGACTTCTGTGGGCAGCTACGTACATGAAGAATAAAGAAACAAATATATAGGCAGCTTTTACTGAGTTCGAAGATACTCAGATTTTTTTTCTCTGTGTCCAAATAAAGACCAATGCAGTTTATCAGATATCTTTAAAGAAACTGCTATTACTGAGTGGATAACAGTTTTTCGTGCAGTAGTTTTCAAAAGGCAAAGGTACTTCACACAGTTACAGCAACAGCCACAAGCAAGAATGAACCACAGTGTAGTTATTGAGGCTGCATCCCTCAATGCTTCTTTGGTCCTTAAATTTCTTTTGTTGGGGTTTATTCACAATGCTGGTGTGCTGCTATTCTGAAAAGTGTGGTATTACAGGAAAATATAATTGCATGGTGGGATTTAAGCTGTTGCAGAAGGGAGTGTAGAGTTCATGGTCCACTTAAAATGAAGAGCGTAGCTAAAAAGTCACCAAATTTTACAGTGCACAGACCATAATATACTTCAGGACATCCATCTTTAGCAGGAGGGGTTCAAATCAGTGGAGCTTTTCAGCCTTCATCTATGAAATCACTTTAGTGTTTGGGTTTTTCATTTGGCTTTCTACTCTATTTGATTGTGGCCATGCTTAAATAATGTCAGAGCGGAAATTGGTTTTATTGGACTTAATTTTGTCCACAGCAAGATGTACATTGCTTTGAAATATGATGCAATTCCCAAGCAGAACGAGATGGGCTTCTCTTCAAGTCAGACCTCGGCTCTGGTGTCTTGGTTTTTAATACACCAGGCTGCAAAGTAGCAGGAAATGGTGGAAATTGCAAGGTGGAAGTGGGTTTAAATGGCAGTAATCTCTACCCTTGCTTCAGGCAGAGAGCTGTAAATTGCTACTGTCTCTTGGCTCTTGCCCTAATGCAGGTTGTTGCTTGGCTTTTGTTTGATGGTATTTCACCTTTAAGTGGACAAAGGTAAAAAAAAAAAAATACTGGGAAAAGAAAGTTATATAGCCTTCGAAAAAAAAAAAAAAAAGGGGCTGTCCAAACACCTCATAGTGCTGGATGTGACTATTTTTTAGATAGAAAAAACTTCCAAAGGTGAATGCACACAGATGGATATACTGGCTGTGAGTGAGAAATAGGTGCAGTCTTTGATTAAATGCAGTTTGAGTGAAAAAAAACAAAGAAACATGGTGCAAAATCTCCCAAAGCCCTGAAATTATTAATGGCTCATCCAGCAGCCATGTTCCAGGTGGGAGCCTCTGAGGCACCACACTGTTATCTTGAAAAACAATGAAGGAATTTCAGCAGTGTGAAGAACTATTTAAAAAAAAGAATAAAAAATTGCTCACATTTTCAGGTTGCCATGGTTTTTGGAGACAGTTGTATTCACTGCCTTCTAGATTTTGAATATAGACATAGCTAATTTCACCTGGAAGAGTGGTGGGATTTTCTCTTCTTTTTAAAAGGAAGATTCTGTCTGTTTGTTCTTGACCTCCAGTTTCTGTGGGGCTGCTTGTTTGTCTGTGGATTTTGTGTGTGTGTGTGCAGAAATGTCACCAAACAAGATCGATAGTGAGTCTCTTGGGCTCTGCTTGATAATGCTGAGGTTTAGCTGGCGTAGGTGTGTGGTAACTCGGTGCACTGAGTGCCCGTATCGCAGATAAAGGGTGGCAAGCCAATTTCTGGCTGAGAGTCGCTGCTTTCTCAGCAGGCAGATTCAGCAGTTGGACCAATCTGACAGTGATGCAAGCCCCAGAGCCTGAGTTTTTGGCACAGGGGCTGAAACAGTACCAGTTGGTTCCCACAGAGGTCAGAGCAGATGATTCCCGATGCCTTCTTGCTTTAAAAGCCTGCGAACCAGTGCAAGGAGTTTCTGTGTATATTTTTGGAAGAGGGATAGTTTATTCTACTGTGCATACTGTAATGGCTTTGTGCTGGGCTGCATTATCCTCGCTGGCTTGGTGGGGGGAAATGACATTTCCCCTCTCCTCTTCCTGGCAGTATTTGGGATTTGGTGTATATATTCAGCTTCAAAGGGATTTTCCATTTGCGCATGGGAATATTTGTCTTATCGTAATAACCGTGGCCTCAAAATTTGCCGCTAACTGAAAAAAGAAGATTGTCTCAGAGCTGCACACACTCCTTATGAAGATGTTTCTCTTAGCCTACATGGGGTTTTTTTGGTTAAAGAAATTTGTAACTGAAATCCAGGAGAGGCTGTGCAAGTCAGAGCGTGGTTTGTTCACTCTGTGCTCAATCCCCGCTTGAGCCCAGTGCAGTTTGTCACTAATCCAGCTGGATTTGAGCTGCAGGCTGTAATGTAGGAAGAGAAATGCACAGCAGGGTGCATGTCCTACCAGGTGAGAGACAGGAAGGAGGGCTGTTCCAGCACGGGATTGTAGCTGGGACTGATGCTCCTCCTGCCTTTCTCTAAATAGGTCCTGGTGGTCACACACCACTTTAAATGTGAAAAATTTGAGGCAGAGGTGGAGACATAGATACAGTTTTCTGTAGACAAAGCAGTACATATCCATACATGTTATCTGGAGACAGTGGTGGGGATAGCAAATTAATTTCATTTTTTGTTCTGCTGAATATTCCCTTTTCCCTGCTAAAAGGCACATTTTATTTTGCTTTTGACACCTGTAGCCATTTGCTGTACCAGTGGAAATGGAGGGTAAAAATATCCCTATGATAATTTGGTAGTACTTTGCACCAACTGTGCCATCACTTTGCACAGGCATAAAAATGACTGGATGAGGTACAGAAAATCAGTCTGTAAATCCATAAAAATTGGGGGTTTTAGCATCTACTGATTTCCCATTGTCTGTATTCATTAACAGAGAGCAAAATGGATGAATTAGTACTCAGTTCCAGGCAGCTGTTCATCTAACTTCCCCAGGCTGCACATGCTGAGGGTGTTTAGGATATTTTCACTTACAAAGAAATAAAAAAAATTCACCAGCTTCTGTTATCTCTTCTGCTTTCTGTGGAGCCTTCTGGGGCCAGGGAGACAACTGCTGTGTTTTGTGCTTCCCTGAAGCTTGTCTCTGATGGTGTGGCCACCTTCTAACAAAGACTTCATACCAAAGAGTGGCTTTTGCAGGGATCCTTCTACTTCTCTGAATGCTTCGCAGACTTCAGCCACCAACCTCTGTTTTGGGGCTTACGTTTTCCATTAGGAACAGCCTGGGAGGTGCTGAGCTCTGCTTTCTATGTTGGTCCTGCTGGAGTGCATAAAGAAATAGCTCTACATTGGCAACAGGGGATTTTTGAACTTGGAAGAGCAGTGGGAAAGCTTTGAGCTTACTGTGGCAGCATAGTAAAAGGACTGTAACTTGTATGTGCCACTTACTGAGCAGTAGAAAGGCTTGATTTATTTTATGAGAAGCCATCGTGCTGTCCTGCATGTTTACAAGGATGGGGAAGGCTGTGGATTAGGCACACTTTGGCAGGAGATCTGTAAATTCACAGCCCACGGGGAAAAGGGATTTGGAGCAGTGTTGGGGGTGTCCCACTGCTCCAGGCACAGCTGGAGGGAGAGGGCAAGAAACCAGGAAAAAGCCAGCTCACAATCAAGGACCTGGTGCGTGCTGGAAGGAGGGTGGAAGGAAGCTGTCTGGGGTTTCAAAAGGAAATATTAGCCCTGCTTCTTTGGCCTTACACACACTGAAGAGCAGAGAGACAAAAGCCCTCCTAACAGAGCTGGGCAGTAGGGCCTATCTTGGGCAGTGGGCTGAGGAGACGCAGCCAGGAGAGGGGCAGATGCTCGGACCTGCCTGGAAAACACGACTGAGTAATTTGGGATACAGATGGCATGTCAGAGAGAAAGACTGCACAGGTTATTAATATGGCAAGTGTCTTTCTTGGGGAGGGCACTTCTTAAGCTGTTATTTTTCTCACTTTCTTTGGCTCCATGCTGCTGATCACAAGAGGAGAAGAGGGTTATTATAGATATTAGCTATTCAGACACTAGAGATAACTCACAATGCTGAAAACTGAACTTACCTCTGATTAAAATTTAATTGCTCCCAAGCTTCCACTAGTTACTTGCATTAAGTTTCACACCATTGGAAAGTGCTCATCAACCAGTGTTGGATTTAACAGGAATTTGGCAGATGTTAGTGAAGTGCTGGAGGAAGTCCAAACCACAAGATCTGTGGCATATCATATGTTTGAAAATTTGTTGGCAGCTGAAAGAAAAATCACAAAACTGGAAATAGCAAGAACTGGACATGGATCTCTTCTCATCAAGCAGCCAAAAAGTTGGATCATCACTCCAGCACCTGGAAGACAAGCATAGGTCACGAAGTGCTGTCTGCCAGGTGTCTCAGTGAGGTGTAAAAGCAGCAGATATTATATTATTGGCTTTTGGAGTGCTTTATGTGAGGAACATTGGTATCACCATGGAAATCTTCATGAAAAAAAATGCCAGTCTGTTCTGAGGCATTTTAGCAAATTAGCTATGTTTTATGAAACTTATGTTTTCACTGCAGATTTTCCTTCCTCTTGAGGACATTTATTCAGAAACAGGCTCCTTTTTCATTAAGTGACTAATTTATTTCTGTTACATCTTTCCTTCCTGTTGCTCTTTGTCTGTAACATTGTACCTTCAGCTCTGCTTAGCTTTTTGTCACCAAGATGTGCTTCTGATGCGAGGAGGGGACAAACACTACCAAGGTTTGAGAAAGCTTCATCTATTTCTCATAAGTATTTAAAATATCAACTTGTCTGTGTGTAGTATTAGGAAAACCACAGCAACTACAGCACAGTGAGATGGCAGAGGAGCAAGATGCCTGTTTTGGACAAGTAGGACCTGAATTAAAATTTAGAATGGTGCAACTATTTTTCAAAGAAACCAGTTAGTTGCTTTTGAAAAGCAGTATTACACACTTCATATTTAGTATCTGTCATGTTTTAGTGCGTGCAAGAGTCTTGACAGTGGTTGTGGCAGGAACTTGTATAGAAAAAAGTAAATCTCACCTTAAGCCTTTTTCAACTGAAACAATGTTCAGTGGCGTTTGTGTGAAAGATTAACCCGGATTCCGCCCTTCTTGGGGCTGAGCTGATGGGGCACAGAGATAAACCAGGATCAGTCTTGTGCTGTTGCAGCATTTGAACTCTAATGCACTATTTAATTTGTTCTCTAGTGTATAGCAAAATGCATTTCATATGCTCTTGTCCTCCCTAGTGTGGCCTGGGGTTGACAGATCTCTGTTTTTAGGTAAGCAGTTCCTGGGTGTGCTGGATCCCTCTGTTAGTCCTGCCTCAGTTTTTGGTGTTCATGTCCCTGTTTGTTTCATCTCCTGGGAAGTTGAGCAAATGAGGATTTAAAAGTTTGTGTCTCTGGCTGTGAAATGAGTTAAATCCATGCTAGGCTCTTAAGTGTAAGTCTAGATATAAAAGTCGTACTGAACTGGGGACTTTGTATTGCCATGTTCTGCACTACCAGGTTAACAAGTTTAGTAGGTGGTAGTCCATGTCCCTAAGTTATGTTTTAAGTTGTATTACTGCTAATACCTAATATAGTGTTTATTGTAAAAAGGCAAAGCGAAATGCTTCAGTGTCAATCGCAGTTCAGATGCAAAACCCATCAATGCTCCATTTCACATAGTATTTTTTTAAAGATTTGTAGAGTACATCCTCTATATTCAGAAATACAAGGATAGAAATTCTTTTTCCAGCAGTGAAACTTGTTCAAAAGCTGATAAGAAAGGAGCTGATTTTTTTTTTTCCCCCAAGCACCAAAGACAGTCAATTTGGAACTCAAGCAGTGACGTGGGAGGCAGAAGGTACACATAGGCTGGTGCAGGGCTCTCTGCCAGAGAGTGGGGAGAAATAGGGCAGCACAGGCTCTCTTTGGGTGTTTCAAAGCAAATCTGGAGCAGATGTTCCTTAGCCCTGAGACACTGTTCTAACCATGAGTGCTAATCTAACCTGAACGTAATAAAGGCTATCCCTGCTTCTAATTCTGTCCACCAAATGCAAAGAGACGTACACAGAGGTAGCAAACCATGGGAGGGATTTAAGTCATCTTGAGCTATTTAAAATTTGATGGGCTGAACCTTCCACTGGCGCTCCCTCTGCCACCAAGGGAGGGGAACACCTTCAGACAGAGATTAGGAAAAGCACCTTGCAAAAGTGCGCATTCCTGTAGGCGTATGAAGAGGATGTTTGTGGTTTACTGGAAATTATAGGTATTTGAGGTGTGATGTAAATACATCAGTCACTGCTTGCTAATATGCACTCAGGATTTCCCAGCTGCATGAATTTGGAGCCTTATTGTTTTAGGGTTCATCTTATATCTGATCTCCCCTGTGCAGCTTCGTTAGACTGGACTCTCGAGTCAGTACTGAGCCTGTGGTAGGAGAAGATGAAACCTGATTTGAAAGTAAGGCTGAGATCCCTAAATAACTTGATACTCAAAAGGCCAGTGTTTGTTTAAGGCAGTGGGAGATGCTGCTTTCTTAGTGTTTTTAAAAATCAGGTCACTTGTTCAGAGACTAACACTGGGATCCTGTTTATTAAAGTCTTGACCTAAATGTCTTACTGTGTTTGCATTGTTTTTTTCCTATGGGGAAAATAATGAAGTGCAAAAATTAGGAGAAAGGGAAGTGTGCAAAGTCCTGCCTGACCCACTTGTAATGGCACAGGCTGCAGAGAGCTCAATCTGTACGGAGCACAGCCCATTCCTCTGCATCCCTCTGCTGTTCTGCTCTCAGTGGGACAGTGGTTTCCTAAATATTCAGTGCCCAAGCAATTTTCTCTTCTTGGGTAGGACTGTAACAATTCTGAGGAACTAATTGCAAACAACAAAAGCAACTGAACTCGTGTCTGCTTCACAAGCTCCTTCACTGACCCACGGAGCAAGAGCTCCACAGGGAGCACATACTCCACTCCTTGGCACATCTCTGTCTCAACTTCTTGATGTTCTCAGGGCAGCATTTGGGTAGCTGTCTAATTTTTCAAAGGTCAAATACTTCTTCAGATACCCATAGCTCTTTCTGTCCTTGGCCTACAAGCTTGGTAATAAAATGAGCCTTTCTTTACCTGAGAGCTCTTGGAGGCTGCTGTGATATTGCCAGGTGTGTGGTGATGTTTTCTTCCCCCACACCTCATGCTACCTCCAACACTGTAGGCCTGGAATAAATATCCAGCTGCTCCTGCTGCATCCTAAAGCTTCTATGCATGAATGCAATAAGACCAATCATTATGTGTTTCTTTGACTGGCTGCCCAAATGATGCGTCATGTTTGCTAAATCATTACCTATCATCATTCATGCCATTTCCACGTGCCAGCTGCTCATCTGCTGCAGATGGCCTAACCTCAGACACCAAGGACAGTGGGGACTGAGCACTGAGAAAACTGAGGATGCCCTGCAACAAGGAAGGTTTAATCAGGGCATTGTTGTGCTCCCATCTTGCTGCATGGCAGAGTGGCAATGAGAGACAGGCAGTGTGGAAAATTTTGCTGACACAACTCTGATACTGTCAGCAATTAATTAGAAAGTTTTGTTCAATAAAATGTATTCTGGCCTAGGAAGGATGCCCTTGACTTCAAGTTGGGTTATTACAGAACTGTCTCATAATATACTTTTTTCTTTCTAGTATGCTTGCTTATCATTAGAAAAAAAACAGGTCTTTGCCTGCAGTCTGATTGAGCACAGATGACTTGTAGAAGGTCAAATCACAAATGTTTATATCTGTATCAATTTTGGTTCAATTTGTCTGTTAAAACAAACAAACAACCTTTAAAAGAATGCCAGTTATAATGAGATAGGTGTTCTGAGTGCAAATCTACTATCCCATCTTTTTTCATGTGCTGTTTGATCAGAGGCAGATGACTCTAATTGTAATTTGTTTTGTGGAGGAGAAAGAAGAAGTATATACAAACACATCACCACAAACACAAGTAGTTCATCTGGCAGTTCTGGGTGTGGGGAAATGAATGAAATTTCCACCCTGCAACCAGACTTTAATCCTTCCCTGCTGGTTATGGTTCTCCAAAGTTGGAGGAAGTGGGAATTCAGTAAATGTTAGCACTGGGATGTAGCACATCAGCCAGAGAGACACCATTTCACCCTGCAAGTCGTGCCCACAGGACTTTGAGGTGGGTCGGTGGGATAGCGTCAAATGTCAAGCAAAGGAGATATCCAGAATTGTTTACCTTGAGAGAATCCTACATTTTGGAGTTCAGATAACAGACAGCTGAGAAGCAGGCATGAGGCTGAAGAAGGATCCATGTGAGGATGTGTTCCTTTTCTGGGAAAGGAAAGCAAATGGAAGACAATGGAGAAATAAAACCAGAAGGAGCAGCTCAGTACCCAAAGGGGCAGATGTAGAAGTGGTTTGTAGGCAATGACAAGTGAGACAGGCAGGGGTTAGTTTTGGAACTGACCTAGGGTGAGGAAAAGAGCTAAAAATAGAGATTTAAGATCCCTTTTAGTGGAGGTGAGCCAGCACTGTGCCCAGAGAGCTGTAATACAGGTTCCACATGAATGAGATTTTATTCGATGTGCAGGGAGAGAAATCTGGCTAAGAGGGAGATTGGGGGTTTTCTAAATGTAAGACTGAATTTCCAGCAGGGATCCTATCACCTGCAAGGGCTTGGCCTCACCAGTGCAATGTTTCTGTTGGCTGATGAAGGAAATATAACACTGCATTCACCACTTGGAGGATCCCTGCAAAGAAATTGTCTCCAAAGGAAAAATATTCAGTAACACTGACTTAACTCGTACTGCTTTCATGCAGACAGGCTGGTTTTAAGATTTAGATACTATCAAAAAGGAAAAAGCAACCTAGAAAGGCCCAGCGGTTAACTGTAGGGGGAAGGAATTTTTAAGCCAGCTTGGTCTGTGCATTTGGCTTCTTTCTCATTTTACACCCTTTGCATCTGCTTTCCTTTATTCTTCATCTCTGTCCCATCTCATCCAGCATACTCTCAGGCTGGGCCTGGGTCAGTTCCATCTTGGTTTTGTTTTTCATTTAGGCAGACACCACCATGTGGACTTGCCTCAGCTTGACAGAAATGGACAGATAATATTCTGTTATATTGCTAGTGGAGTTCTGTATGTTGCAGCCTCAGCTGCCAAACAGATTGTTAAACGTCCTTGAACAATGTTTGCTTTGTGTGCAAGAGAGAAAAGAAATCTCATATCTGTTTTTAGATTCAGTCCCTTCCTTATATGTTTTATTTGGTTTTCTTTGCACACACTTAAAATTTCCTTTCTATTAGAACATACTCACCCTGTGTTGCTTAGTGAGATTTGAAATCCAGCAACTGCTTGCTCTTGTTTAAAAGCTGGCAGGATCTAGAGCTGACTGTTCTCCTTATTTCTACCCATTTCCCTCAGAGGTGGTAAATGGCAGTGGATAGTTCTTCCTCTGGGAGCTAAACATCCCTATCCTCACATAAATCAGCAGCTGCCAGTGGGTGAAAGCCCTCTGTGGCAAATAAGTGTCAGCTCAGGGTGCTGTGGTAGGCAGCAGTGTCTATTGGCCACTCTTGCAAGATGCTCCTGCGTCTTCAGTGCAGGATGCACGTTGCTGTTACTGAAGACAAAAGCTCAGCCAGGAAGCACAATCCACATTGCTGTCCCTGGACCTCAAATGATTCATGCTGCTAAAATAAAGTTGCATTTCCCTTAGTTACAACTCACTGGAGTCTGTTTGCCCCGGCATCTCAGTCTCTATGAGATTTCTGTGTGCTCTGCTCCGAACAAGAGCTGCAGACAGCGAGGGTTTAACTGAATCAGTGATGCTGTTTTAGCTCAAATATGATGTTTAATAAGGGAAAATAACAGCTTAATTTGGAAAGTCATCTTGTAGGCCAGGGGGACTGACCTTGTAGGAGTGACTGCTGCCAAGAGGATTAGGGAGTTGCATGTTGTGCTCAGAAATGTACCTTGGACATGCTGAGCTTGGCACAGAAGATGTGAAGAGTGGTCCCTCAAGCCCAATACCTTGTCTGAGCTTCAGGCTTTGCAGAGAGAGATTCCTCATGGAATAACCTGTATCGAAAGAAGGGCTCATTCTTTTGCATTAGTGAATAATTTCCTCATACAATAACACAGGAGGATCAAAGCCTTTCCTGTCCACCTCTTGTTTTACTGTAATCCTTGGCACGTCTCAGCACTTCCCAGGAGTGTGTTGTGGACTGTGATGAATGGATGTCCTCTGCAGGAGGAGAAGGAAATAAGGACATCAGGTTGGCTGCTTGAGGTGGAGTTTTCCCCTGCCTCTCCTGCTACTCTGTTCTTAGCATCTGTGCCGTAGTTCCCGATTTTCTGGTTATCCGTGGAAGGGCTTAAGCCTTCCCCAGCACAAACTAAACACCTCAAGGACAGGCAAACAAATACTTGAGATGCTTGCAGTTTCTTTTGTAGCCCAGAGATTTGCTGTAACAGACACTGAGCTTTTTGCCCACAAAGTCAGTAGCTGCTTGCTGATGGATGGCGCAGTTTGCAGCTGAGGCTTAGGCATGGAGATGTTGATACAGTGAAGGCAATGGCATTGCACCAACCTGTAGGCTCCTGCACCTCCAAAGAGCACCTGGGGTCTTGGACAAATTGAATGGCTTTTGATGCTACCTTTTATTGTCTATAAAGTGGCTGACTCAGGTTCCTAAATCAAATCTCTCTCTTTTTTTTTTTTCAAGCAAAACCACATTTCTCTCTGCCTTGGAACAATCTCTGTGGCAGCTAAACATAGTGAATGAGCTGTTTGCCACTGCAGTGCCTACCTCAGGAATTTGTATTTTGCTGAGCCATCTCCAGGTTGAATGCCATGCCAGTGAATGCCATGTCTCTGATCTGTGATCAGCTAGGCTCTAGCCTTAAAAGAAGAAAAAGCAGCAAAATGTGTCTAGTATTTATTTGAAGGTTTAAGCATTTCTTGACTTGCTTAGTGCTGACCTGAAGATCTGTCACAGGTGACCTTCTTCCTCCCTTTTCCTCTTGAGCCTGACCACCAAGCTAGAAATTCTGCTTTTTCCTTCAATTCCAAGTGAGTTCAGGGTTATGCTCTATTATTTTTAGTATTACTGGCATGACAGATCTCCTCTCCTTATAAATTATTCTGTCTGCTTCTGCTGCATGCTTTTTCTCATTTATATTTAAGATAATGGAAGAAGAGTTGCTTTTGATGACATAAGTGAGCTAGATTTTTGGTTGGTATTATTATGAAATGAGAGTTCTGGCTGGATAATGTAAAATATTAGGGCTTTTGAGTTTTTTAGTACCTGTGAAGCACTGCAATGACTTAGAAAAACTAATATGCTTCTTCCCTGCAAATTGATGAAACTTCTTCATGCATGCATGGAATGTGAAAGGCTCAGGGCTAATAACATTACAGGTCTCAACACGTGCACTAAGTGGTCTGCTGTAAAAAATTTACAAAACAAAAATATTTGAACATATTTGATACCGAAGACAGGGAAAACTAATAATCACTGTAGACTGGTGCATTTATTTTATGTTACCTGTGAGAGCTGTAAAATGAGGTTTAGGCTGTGTGCTGGAAGCATATAGCAGCTCCTTAGCCATGCACTCTAGCAGTAGTTTTTATCCTAGATTGAAAGTAAGAAAACATCTGTAAGTATATCTGCATCTCTGCTGTTTTTCAGAATTGGTTACATTTTTTTTTCCCCCTCCTGTTTCTCTGTTATGCTTTTGAATCGTGCTGTGCTATGGAGATGCATTCACATTTAGTTAAGTCTGTATGTCTGTGTTTGTCTATAAAACAAATGTAGCTATTTAGCAGTTATATTTTTAAGACATGTGCATTAGACCAGGTCAGATTTTCTGTCTCTCCTCTTTTTTCACATGCTGAATATGTGTATTTTTTTTCCTTATGAGAAACATGATTCTTTTGTTCAAAATATCAAATTTGTGCTTTGCAGTGACATTAGGTACTTCATTTTATGGATGTATATTTTGTAAAAAGGCAAGGAGATTACACAGCTGAAAAATGTCTAAAGGATACAATTTACTTTTTCATCTTTGTGTCATCCTATTTGATTTTTTATTTCTACTAGTTCCCAAGTTCCTGAGATTCTGTTGTTGTTTGTGAAGCTCTGCAATGCTTTTGTTGGTAGCCCAAGTGGATCAGGTGCAGTTTAGGCTTCCAGGCTAAGAGTACATTATGGAAAATCCCTGGTCCAGCACAGCCGCACCTGGACATTCTTCTGTGTTTTTGGTGCCTCTGGTTTGGACCAGTAATTCCCCTGGACATGTAAACTTTAGCACCTGACTGCATGTAAAACCACATGCCAAACCTGGGGAAGCAGGCATACAACTTTGACCTAAAATACTTGTTTTTCAGTATTCCTGTTCACTTTCTTCCACGTTTTTAATGTATTTTCTCTTTTGTGGGCCCAGTTCTGAGTCTTAAAAGGTCAATGGGTATATTCTTTGGCTTCACACAAGAAAACATGCTCGCCTTGCAATGTGCTGGTCGGAGCTATCCATTGACAAGAGTTATCTGAAAGCTGACAGATGTAAAGTTACAAATCAACATTGAAAGTTTTCCACCCTGGGATTATGTATTGTGATCTTGTCATCAACCCCTTGGGTAAGAGTCTAAAACTACCTCGGCCAAAGCCGACTTCATGAGGGCTGGTAGCCCTTAATGGTTCAGAGAAAAAATTATTGGGCAAAACCTCCTTTTCTGATGTTTTGGAGGCTGTTCTTTCCTGCCTCTCGGGTTTCTGCTGTGACTTTTCAACTGAGATGACTGGCCATGGCAATGCTTCCAGCCCTGGAGCCTTCAGGGTGGAGATCTGAGATGCTGAGCATATGAATGAATAGTCACCATTGCTACCAGCACCCCAGTGGCCTCCCTCAAATAAAAAACTAGGCTCTGGGACATGCATGAAAACTGCTTGCATGCCAGGCTTTTTAGGATATCAGCATGGACTTGATAGTGCACCAAGCTGCCTGTGTCCAGGGCTCAAGTCTGTTAGGAAAACTGGAGATCCCTGAAAGTGCTACTCAGTTCATTTCTCCTTAAAACACCCTGTATATCGCACAGTTTGTTTATTTGTTATAAATCTGCTTTGCTGAAGTAAATGTGTTTTTCATAATATTAATGGTATTTTCATTGTTGGAGCCCTCTGCAGAAGTCAGATATCTATAAAACAAATTTAGACACCAGTGCTGTAGTTAAGCATTGTTTAGGCAGATCCCTGAGCCAACATGAATACATCTATTAGAATTGAGCTTTACAATATATTGACATTTCTACATAAGTAATAAAGAGTTTAGAAAGGGAGCTGAGCAGCATTTTATGGTTTTTTTTCAGGGAAACTGCTTTATTTCTGAAAGTTGCTGAATATTGATATTCTTACAAGGGAGATTTGTCAGCTTTCTAGGATTGGTTTACGTGAAATGTTTGGAGTTTTTTGCATAGGCTTGTTTCTTCTCTCTCTCCTTTCCATCTGTGTCTCGAGGAGTAGAAAGCAAACCGCTGCTGAGTTTGGGGAGAGGATTGAACTAACCTGAGCTCCAAACCAAGACATGGCCAAGGGGCTGAAGCCATGCCTGCCCTCTGAATTTCAGGGTGGTCTGGACAGCACATCTGTACCACATCCAAGGTGCACCAGGACATGCTCAAAGGATGAGAAAAGGCAGCCTTTCTTGCCATTTCTCTATTTCTGGTGGTTTCAGTGGTCAGTTCTCTCCACAGTTCAGGCTGGTTTCCTCATAGGAGCAAGACTATGGAACAAATAAGTGAAATAGAAGCCAATGCAGTCAGAGACTGAGCGGAGCAAATGGCCTGTAGAGAGGAAGCACCTTTGGTGGCTCTGGAGAAGGAGTTTGGATTTTAAAACAGGTTTGAAATAGCTAGTGGGTAGCAAGAGGAGAAAATAGATAGGTTTGGTGAAAGACAAAAGGTGAGGTTTTGCTGGCAGATTTATGATTCCTGTTGCTCTAGATGTAACGTACTATACAGACAGCAGGGCCTGCTGTCAGGTCTCCAGTTCATGTCTGGGAATGCAATATGATCTGCATGCTAATGAAGTCAATCCTGACATGGGTTAGAGGAAGAAGGGTGTGAGCAACTATAACTCCATCTTTGATATTTCATGGTTTATTCCTTTTCCTCTCTTTGATTTCAGCTGACCAACCCACCCTCAGAGTGTGTTTACACTTAAAACACTGGGCATCGGGGCTGATCTGGAAGCCTGGTACATGAATGCAGGAGGCACCTCAAATCCCAAGTCTCAGAGAAGCTGAGATCAAGGGACAGTGGTGCAAAGGGAGGTGAATTGTAATGCAAAAAGCAGTCTTCATGATTTTAATCTGCCAAGCTAGACAGGAGGGAGTGGGGACCGGGCAAATTTTCATCCATCTCTCCCTAGCACCCTTTGCACACTCGTGTGCTGTGGGGCCAGGGAGCTGATTTCTTGTAATTCTGGCAGAGTGTCTCCTTGGGGTCAGTTGTATGTACTATGCCCTCTTCCTCAAGAAAACAGCGTAACACAATCAGGTTTTAAATATTAATACGGAGATCACAGGAGTGTAGCTTAGAAGCACAGAATAGTGAGAATTGAAAAGTCTAATCTGTCCTTTTTGAAAGCTGTCCAATTTCTTTTTTATTTACAACATTTGAACCATTTCACAAATTGGAAAGCAACTAACCAGCCCTTTCACAGGCAGATTATGAAATGTTTAAGAAAGTCCAAGGCATTTATCTGAATGCAATTGGCCATCTTGCTGACTAACATCTAGATTGGAGATATTACACACACAGTTGAACAGAGACTATTTGAAGATGATGGTTTTCTCTTATTAAGTTGTGTTTGTAGCTGCAGCTGAAGAAATGTTTCAGGTAGCGGTACAGGCTGACTGCCTGTGGCTCCGCAAAGGACTCGTCACATTGATTGGGTAGATGAGAAAATGCTGGGGCGTGAACAGTGGCTTTATGATTCCTGCACTCGCTCCCATTCTTTGCAAATGCAGAGGTGGAGAACTGCTGGAGAGAGACTGGCTCCATCTGGCACTTCCTCTGCACAGTGCACACAAGTTGTTTGATTAAAGATGCAGAAGTGCAGGCAAAAAGTGAGAAACACACATTAGATGAAGCTACACCTATTGCCATGCAGATGGAAAAAATTGAGTTTCCCCTCTTACCAGCTGCACATGTGCTTATTCTGCCTAGAATGAGGTGTGTGTCAGTTTGCATGGATGGAACATACATGGTTTAATAAATTAAAAGATAAAAACAACCCAAAACCCAACAAAGCTGGCAATCCCAGCCTCCAGTAAATCTCTTAAAGCTGTTAAGTGTGTAGTGCTCACGTGACTGAACTCTAATGTGGTCTGAATGAAAAACTGACAGCACCTGTTACTGAAATCAAAAGTGATCTCTCTAACAATGGGATCCTGGGGAATTCCTTCCAGGCTTCTCTTTAATAGAGTTTGAAGGATTCAGGTTGGAAGACAGTGCATAAGATCTGCACCACTGGCTCTGATGGATGTGAATCATGCCAAGGGACAGTGATTGTTTCGGAGGTTAGAAGTTCACTCCATACATTCAGTGATAGTACGCAGCTGGTATGTCCTTAAAAAAAAAGATTGTATGGTTCTTTTTTTCCCCTGTGTGAAACTACATGTGGATTGAAAAAAAAAAATAATCAGATTTTATACATTCAAATCCAGAAATTCAAAGTAACTGTAACAACATCTGACAGTATTTTTGAGAACTTGAGTGAACTGAAGCTAGAGTGCCTAAAAATAGCCCTTGAACTGAACTCTAAAAACTATTAGATTTGTCCATGTATAATAAATCCTGATCTACTGTCCATTAGATCATCTCTTCTGTAATCTTTTCCTATGGGCATAGTTAATCTGCATTTCTAAAAGCATTACAGCGTGATGTTGAAAGAAATGCTTAACTTTTTGGTGTCTTGTGTATGATGGTCCAGTTAACTTCTGCATTTTGCATTCAGAATCAGATGCAAAGTCTGGAACAAGCAATAGGGCATTAATACCCTTAGTGGATGGTTGCCAAAGGGTACAAGAGGTTCACAAAGGTGGATTTGGCAGAGGTCCTGGGCAGGAAACCAGAGATAAGACTTCTGATAGAAGAGGACCATGGTGAGGACAACAGGTGATGCTCCCGGGCTGTACCCATTCATCTCCCAGTATTGCTAGATATGTGCTGTAAAATAAGACTTAAAATTTTGTCTGATGTTTCTGAAGTTACATATTTTAAGCAGGATTCAGTGGTTTCTTGGAGAAGAATGGGTCAGCGAGAAAAAAGAGAAAAAAATAAAGAAGTATCTATCTTCTTTTATTCAAATGACAACTAAATTGGGCACCTGACATTAAAAGCTGTTTGGAGACAGAAAAAGTATTAAGTGCTGACACACACACACCCCCACGAAAGTCCCACAAGAAGCATAAAAGTTGATATTTCAGGAAAACGCAGTCAGGCTGCTGTTTGGGTTCTTATTTCTTCAATTTCAAATTTCAGCCTAGAAATGTGCAATAATAGCAAGAATCTTTTTGACAGAACAGCCTTTCTGTAACAATCCAGCACATGGAATGAACTGTTGATGATCATTGTCAGAAAAGCAGAGTTTTGAGTCAGAGGGGCTCTGATAGGCATACTTTTTGCCTATGGAAAATTGGTGCATTCAGTGGCTCTTTGAATGTGTGAATTGTCTTCTGAGAGTAGTGCTGCAGTGAAAAGGAGGAGCTGGGGCAGTTGGAGTCAACTTGAGCCTGTTGTGATGATTTTGCCCCCTCTGGCTCTCGTTCTTTGTTGTTTAATGTTAAATGCTGAGACTGATATGCAGAGGAAAGTCCCAGCATGTTGAGTGATTCCAGCTTGAAGTGCCTTGAAACAGCTGAGTCTGCACCATGTCTTGGACCGCTGCTGTAGGTTTCCTCTTGGTACAGGAACTCAACATATGGCCCATATCCATTGCAGCGTCTGCCCAAGCTCAGCAGAGAAGTCATAAATGGGCAGGGTGGCCTTGGGCACAAAAACTGATCCCCTGCTAGAAGAGGCAGGAAGAAAGAAAATCCAGAAACTGTTTTTCCATTTGTCAGCTGCCCACGAGGGAATGGATCTTCCTTCTCTCAGATGCAGCATTCTCCTCCTCTGCTTGTCCCTGTTACCTTGTGTTAGTTAAGAGGGAGGAAGAGGAGGAGCTGTGTATGTGCCTTTTTCAGGGAGCAGGGCTCTGTGCAGTTGTGTTGTTGAAGACAATGTGCCACGCTGAGCACTGTAGGGGCACTGCATATGTAATCTTTCCATCAATGGGTTTTGCAAGCCTTTTGTCAGTGTCAGTAAATAAAGCTCCACAATCCCAACCGCCCCAAAAGCAGTGTGTGAACTCCTGTTCGCACACAGGATTCTGGCTCAGCTTCCCAAAATAATGGCATGTGTGAGCAGAGGGGAGAACTGTTTGGATGTTTGATGTGAGGCCGACTTGGCCTTCGCCTGCAGTAAAAATAAATCATAGCTGCTCTCAAACACATGGAAGGAGCTGTACATAATTTAGGGGCTAATCTCACCTTGTCAATTCCCTGGCCTGCAGCTCTTGAGTGGCACCAGCATGTGGCTTTTGGTCTTCCAGCAGACATCTACCATGAGAAGGTTTTGCAGGGTGGTGTCTTTAGCGTAGACTAGCATAGACTCAGTGTAACTTTGCAATCCAACGGTGTGTTAATGAGTTGGTGCTGTCTGTGTATGTGCTTCTTTTCATCATCCTTTCCTGTCACCTCACATGAAGTTCTCCAAAAAAAACCCACACAAAAACAAGAAAAAAAGGCAAAAGAAAATGGGAATATATTTACTTTCAAGCATTACTGCTTTTCTAGGGAGTTTCAGAAGATGTTCTGAAATGCATTTGAAAATGCCTGTAGAAAATTAATTCCCACGAGATGCATTTATGTGACAGGGTAGAGAAAAACAGCTGTGATATAATTCTCCAATTGTATTAGGTTTATGGGGTTTTGTGCTGCTTATTTCAAGGCATGCCTAAACCTTCTTATTTGCTATGTAAATACAACTTGCACCATCTTTCAGCAGAAGAGGAAATGATAAAAGGGATGCTGTAAGCAAAGGATGCGGTTGCCAAATACGAAAAGGGCAAAACTACAGGGAGAGAGAAAAGGGAGAGACCTCCAGGTTTTGTGCTTCTTGCGGCCTTCCCGACTCCTGCAGTGCTCCATTTGCCTTGATGCAGCAGCAAAATGTGTAAATAATTGTTCACGGAGTCTGGACACACTGGGATTGCTGCTGTTGAGCTGCTGGATTCGTTGTACCTCACTTGGTCCAGCCCTGCTTTGGGTGCAGCACAGGGAGCAGGCAGGGCCTCCTGGCTGCTGGCGCCCCATCCCATCTCCTTGAGCGTCAGGCTCAGGAATGCAGAACTTGCCAGAGAGTGAAGTAATCGTGGTTTTCTTGGACCTTGAGCGTGGAACTTGGAGTGCAGCCTCTCCTTCCAATTACGTGAGCAAGTGCTGGCTCGTAGCACACAGCCAGCAGGCTGAACCTTTGGATTGTGACCCCGGGGGGACAGCTTGATGGATGTCTCCTGTCATCCCTCACCTCGCCAAAGCCAGTGAGCCTCACCCAGGAAATCCTCTCTGCAATTTCTGCTCGAGGGGCACCTAGTTATCTTTGTTCATGGGACAAAAAGTGCATGATGTCTCTTATAAAGTATTGTTGAGTACACAGGGTCATTGGCTGGAGACTCAGGTGCCAAAATGTTAAAAAAAAAAAAAAAAGGGAGAAAAGGTAACAAATTGCCTTTCTTGCAATCAACGCTGCTTTTGTGATGGGAAAACACCAGGCAGAGTAATTTGAGAAAGCATTCTCCTATGTCTGGGAGCACCAGGAAGAGGTGAGCAGGCCAGCTCACCACATCATGGTTATATGACATGTGGTGGATTTTCCTCATGGCAAATACAAAGTGCTGGTCACTTGTCATCTCACTACTTCAGTGAAGGGGAACAGAGAAAAATGGGAGGAAAGACAGTCCATTATTGATGTGAGATTTTTTTTCCCTATGAGAAAATCCCTTCTGTGATTTTTCTTCCGCCAAGCAAAATTCTGCGTCCACAAGCCTGAGCTCTATGTGGAGGCTGCAAAACAAAAGAGAGAAGGGAAAAAACTAAAAATTTCTCTTTTCTTGCTAGTCAAATGTGCTCTGAGTAGAGGGAGACTCCTCTGGGAGTTGCAATTGCCCCCTTGTGGATTCTGGAAATGTTTTGGGGTTTGTTTTTTTTTATGACTGCAGCTCTAATCTGAACGATGGCAAAACTTAGTCTTCTGCTATTACTGCCAGCTCTCTAGATAGAGCAGGGAAGAAAAAAGTGAAGTATCACTTTAGGGTGTTTCTGGGGAAGAAATGTTTCCACAGCCATAAATTGCTTTCTTGGGAGCACTGAAAATTCCTATCCCGGTGCTGTGCTTCGTGGAATCAAAGTCAGCAAAGTCTTGAATTCATAAGGAGTAAAGACGAAAAAGTCTTACCCAAAAACTTTAGGGTCTTGATATGGCAATGCATGGTAAAAGCAAACAGTAAAAACAAAATAATTAAATTTAGACATTTCTAGTTGTAGTAGTGTTGTTTTGTTTTCTGCTTGTCTTGAAGCAAGGATTGTCTTGTGAAACATTATCTGAAGAATCCCTCAGTTGAAGCAGTGCTGCAGTGCTGCTTTGCCCCAAGTTAAAAATTCACAGTTTATTGGCAGCCTGAGTTAATCTGGAGGTTTGATCTCTGTTCTGTACTGTAGGATTTAGGTGCTTTTGCACGGGTTGCAGTCTCTTTGTGGTTTTGCTTGGATTTGAGAATCATTTATATGTAAATGATCCTGATCCCCTCTTCTTTTCCTCCTTACCAATTAACTTAGTTTTTAAAGCGCAGTTGTGTGAGCAAAATTGGGAAGTGGTGCTTCCTAGTGAAAAACTGGGTGGTGGTAGCATGGTGATCATGATTGCTAGAGCTCGTTACCAAATTGACTTTTTGAATAATCAAACCTTTGAACTCAGTTCAGTGGTATCTCATCCGTCTCACTCCATTAGGCAACTTCGAGGCAGCTCCTTCATGTCATCTTACAACTTGTCCTATGTAAATGGCAGCTATGTTTATTTTCAAAAGCAGCAAGAAAGCCCAGTGGAACAAGAAAAAAGTTGGAAGAACAAGCCCTCAAAGAGATTTTGACACTGGTGCCAGGGGGTTTATGAAAGATAAAACAGCTCATTTTTTTATGGCTATAGGAAAATGCCATTAAATCCCTTGTGCCTAACTGCTACAGTAAACTTGCCAGAGCTATTCCAAAAACAGCATGCCGTGGGATATTCAATGATTTTCAATGAAAACTAGGCTTAAAAATGCAGATCTCTTGCATGTGGATCAAGGGGAGCTCCAGGGTGCTCAGTATGTGTTTCTATACGCTCACACATGACTGTAAGAATTCTTTTAAACAGGGTTTTCTAGCTTCGACTTTGAAACTGCATCTGCTGTATCTACTCAGTTTCTTTGCACATGGCATTGGTAATTTTGCAGAAGGAAAATAACCTGTTATTGCAAGAGTAAATGGGAAAAATTTTACAGGTTGCTATCTACCAGGCTAATCTATATTATGAAGAAATAAAACATACTTGTGGCAAGTCCCGCTGCAGTAAAAATGTAATATTTGCTGAAGTTCTCTATAAATTTTAGTCCTCCTTGTAACATGAGGGGGAAATCATTGCTTGGTGACCTAGTGCAGCTTTGAGAAGAAACTGGAAGAAATCTGTCAGGGTCTGCATGTTTTTGCATTGTATTTTTCAGAGTTCATTTAAACTCAGGGTTCATGGTGAAAGGGAGGTGGCAGGAGAAGGCTGGAGAATCTGATCACTGAGTGTTGGAGACCTGTTTTCAGATTAGTGTCCTAGTGCCCAGGTGAGTTAGTGTAGAAACTTCATTTCCTGTTGCTGGTTCTGGAGCAACCGTGACTGAAGGCTTTGTGGATGCTGGAAGAGATGGGATCGTAGTGAGGTGTTACGGCATGGAAATTAAAGTGAGAACGGATCAGACAAATGTTTCCATATTCCTTCCTTACCTGCATTTCACAGTCAGCCCCAATGTTTTCACAGGCAGGGATGGAGGGGGCAGTTGTGAATATCTGGCATTCAACTGGAGCATAAGTCTTATGCTGAGAGAAGCTGGAGGGTGCTTATCTTTGAGAGAGGTAAAGATGGGGGAAGCAAGCTTCTCCACAAGCTGTGTGCAACATGGCATGACAGGGGTGGTGGGGGAGCAGCTGGGGGCAGCCTGCTTTAGTTTCCCCCTTTCAGGTCAAGCCACAGACAAATCCCTGTGAAGCTCCAGTCTGTGCAAGCACCTTGGTCTAAGCAGGAGGTTAAATAAGGTAATTGTAAGGTGGGCATCCCTCAATATTCCCCACACACTCAGTACTTGGTGCAGCTATTGCAGGATGTACAGTGGGTTAATGCACTTCTAAAGCCTGTTCCGAACCTCTTGCTGCTTGACTGCTTATTGCAGGTTTTCAATGAATTAGCCCACTGAGCATTAAAGTCTGGAGGATCTGGCTGGGCTGACGTGCACTTGCGCTTGTGTCCTGTGGCCTGCAGATCAAGGGGCCAGGCATTGCTCTTGGGATGGAGAAGCAAAGCACGAACCTCAGAGAAAATTGATGGCTTGCTCCACAGTGCAGCCTTGTGTTCATCCCTCTGTGCACTTTTGATTTTGGGAACGGATTTGTGGTTTCTTTTTGGATTTTTTTTGGAGGTTGTTTTTATTTTCGGGGGGGTGGAGTGTTGTTGGTTTTTTTTTTTATTAAACCAAGGAAAACATTTTTCTGTCCAAACCAGCTGGGTCTTCAGCAACACTTAACAATTAAAAGCATTTCTGTGCTAGGTGTTCCCTAAAAGATGGAAAATAAGATTTTTACATTAAAATGCCAGGAAGAAAAATGGTGAGGGCATAAAGTGCTGCTTTATTTTCATCAGATGCTATTGCTTTTGGAAAATCAGTCGTGCTCCAGTGGTCATTGCCCCCTTGTGTGCTTGTCTCACTGTTGGCTCTGAAGGGCGGCTATGCAGAAAGCCTTGCCTTAGTCGTAGCTCCTGAAGGGCGCTGGAGTCATCAGAGGGGACATTCTCAGGATCTAGGCTTGAGTCCTGTTCCCTTCCTCTTTCTAACCAGCTCTGCCTTTGTTTCAGGAGTATCAACATCGGGGGCTCTGGGCCCGGGGAGCACCACGGCCAGCACCACTCCACGGGCAGCCACCAGCACCACGGGCCGCACCACCACCACGTCGGCCTCGGGCAGGAGGAACAGGAGCACCAGCACCCCGTCCCCCATGGCCGACGTCCCCGAGGACATGACCACGCACCTGCCGCCCGCCTCCTCCCAGCTGCCGCCTGCCGGGGCCGAGAGCTGCGAACCCGTGGAAGCCCGCGACATTATGTGGTCCCGCACTCGGCAGGGCCAGGTGGCGAAGCAGCCGTGTCCCTTGGGCTCCATAGGTGAGTCAGGGGCTGAGAGGACACAGCAGGCTGTGTCTTCACTTCCTATGGCACCTTGTCGGTCTGCAGTCGGTACTAAAAACCTCCTTGGGCTGTGCTTGATGTGCTGAAGAGCCTCTGCTTCCAGAAGTTGTGTACGATGTGCCTGGTTTTGCCTGTTTTGGTAGCCCCTGGGCTCACTGACTGATGTGTTGGTGGCTAATTCTTTGCTTGTTTTGCTGAGAGGAGACAGGGGAGGAAATCGACGAAACTTGTATTTTGAAGCTCCTGAACCAGTGTGAGTGATTTTTTTAAACTGCAGCCAGCATCCATTGTGATCAGCTGGGAAAGTGGGGGCAGGAAACAAAGCCAAATCTTTCAAAATGGTTTATTGCTTATTGGATTTTGCTCCTTTTCTTCTGCTCTTCCCGCAATTGTTTTCTTGAAAAATGTTGCTTTTGGAAATTTTCTGTTCAATTTGAAACATAATCGTGTTAAGAATGGGTTTTGGCATATGGTTCAGTTTGCTGTGCTTTAACAAATGCAGGTTTCTAAAAATAGTTATTTTTCATGCTAGTTTTGATGTCCAGCCCCAAAAGCTTGCTTTCAAAGAAGAAATCCTAAAAGTATAAGAAATTGGCTGAAAATGGGGGCTGAAGGGATCTGACTTGCAGAGGAGACACTCTGTGTTCATTCTCCACTCCTGAAGAGCCATTCACACCTGTTCATATGAGTACTGACTCATTCTGGAATTTGGTGAGGGCAGACTGATAAAATATATGTTAAAGTATGAGGAGCATGGAAAGGTATCAGGGGTGAGAATAGGTAAAGAACATTTTTGCTGTCTTTCCCAGCCCTACTTGGTATAATTAATTGAAAAAGTACAATGTGATTCCCAGAGAGGAGAAAGGGTATTCTGAAAAATACCCTCAAATATCCTTTTTTACAAAGCTGTAGAAAGGAAAAGAAGATGAAAAAGGAAAATGAAGCTTGGATGCAGGGAGTCCTTTCCTAAGCACAAGAGCTAAGGACTGGATGAAAATAACTAAGGAAAAGATAATAGCCCAACTTATGTATAGGGGATGGCCATAAGCCTTTCCTGTCTGTAATTTCAGTGATTCATGCAACGTGTTAAAAGCTGTGATATATTAGCTGTGATATATTAGCTCTTTGTCTGAAAGGGTCTGAGGCATTTTGCTGTCCTTTCCAGCTGGGATTGGGCAGCTCTTCCCTAACAAAACTCCCCTCTAAAGTCCCTCTTGACAGTTGGGTGCTGACAGTAAACCTCAGCTTGGTGTTGGTAGCATTAAAACTTTTGTGTGTTTCCACCCAAATGTTGTAATGATGATTCATAGCCATAAAATCTTCATAAAGCAGCAAGGAAGATGAGGAACAGGGTCTGATCCCAAATCACCAGTGGTGGGGCAGAGCACTCAAGGTGCTGGCTCAGTGTTTGAGATCTACTTCTGATTTCTTAATACCTGGCAGCTTTCCTGCAAGTCCTCTGTCTGTAATTGCTGTTTGCTAAATTGGAAATAATATTCCTGCACAGCATCATGGATCTTTTATGTCTTAGGGCCCTTAAAGGACCAAGATAATTGGAGACTAGGGCACTGAGATGACTCAGAAGTGTCCCGCTCAAGACTTGAGCACTAATAATCTCCCAGAAGCCTTTGACACGGGGTGCTGGGGGCAAAATGCAACCAGTCACACTGAACATGGCAACTCTCCTCTTACAGGTGTTGCAACTTTCCGATGTCTTGCGCCTGATGGTATCTGGGAACCCCAAGGACCTGATCTTAGCAACTGCTCTTCACCCTGGATCAACCACATCACTCAAAAGGTAAAACCCTTCCCCGTGTGTTGGCCACTCTGAGTCTGCACAGTGACCTTGCTCAGCTCCCTGATTTTCTCACTCAAGGAACTCAAAAGAATCAACAGTCACACATAAAGGACAAGCCATGCATAGCAGCCAGGAATTGCAAGGAGAAAGCAAGTGTCTCATGGAAATTAAAGCAAAGAGCATAAGGGAAGGCGAAGGAGAGGAACTGGAGAGTGGAGAGTTGAATTAAACTAGAGTGAATGACATTTCTTGTTTGTGGCAAGAAAAGGAAGAAGAGGGAGGAGGAGGAGGTGGGTGGACATATGGAAAGTACTGAGTTGTTGAAGAAGGAAACACCCTTTCCTGCATCCTCAAGGATTTTTTCATGTCACGCAAGCACAGGATAAACCCCATAGTTAAGAAATCTTTACCAAAGAAAGGCAGGCTCAATGTGAAATGTTTGGTTTGTGACTCTGACTTTCTGTTTTTAACTTCTGCCCAAATTATAAAAGAACTAGTGGAATAGAAAACAATGCTGCAGTAATGCTTATCTTTTGACTCTTAAGTCCCTTGATGAATGTTTTCTAGCACTTCATCATTTATCAGTGTTAAAAGTGCATTAACATGTGACAGTGGAAGTTCAAGACAAGCAGAGCTTATTTGGTAGCAATATGTTGAGCATTTTTGTTATTAATGCACAATGGTGCTTTCAGCTGATTTCATTACAAACAGAGACCAGATGTGTGTTTACGCCACTGAGTCTGTGGGCTGAATCTTTATTATAGCAATTTGTGGGGATTTATTCACTCCTTTAGCCAGAGTGAGCGAGTCCTGGCATGCAAGTGAGCTGTGCTGCTGCACAGTAGTGACACAGAACTCCCAAAGAGCCACTGCTCAGTGGGATGGGGTTACCCCACAGACATGACTCTTGGACATTCTTCCCTCTGCACCCCATCTAAACTGAGACCTAATAATCTGTGAATTGCTAGCACTGGTCATCCCTGTCTTGCTCCATCTGTGCTTATACCCATCCCTCCACAAAGGAGAACATCAGTTAGTGCGGGGCTGCTGTGTTATGGCACAGCCACTACAAAGCCCATGGTCCTTCTGTCCCTCTCCTGCCGTACACCCAGCGAGCTGATGAATACAGGCTGCCTTTGCTGGCATTAGCAGCTGTGTACAGCTCTTGTTTTATGACCTATGTACTTACCCTGGAGGGTTAATATTACTTACTCCAGCCATAATTCACCCAGGCAGCTGGGAGACCTCTTGCTGCTCGGTGAAGATGACGAGGCCGTTAGCCATTAGCAGAGGGAAATAATAGCCTGCACTGATGAAATCTCCATCAAGGTTAGGCTTATTTTATTTGAAAGCCTAGCTATCATTTGCGTAACAAATGAGCCCCATTTAATTTGTTACGTGCTTTCAAAGCTGGCTAAAATTAAACAGGCAGGTTTTTAGAAATGCCCAGCAGGTTACAACTGGTACTAGACTTTTTGGGGGGTTTTTTGTTGGTTTTTTTTTTTTTTTCCGAAGGAATTTAGTTACATTCAGTGTTTAATACCTTCTACCAGTCAGTAGAAGGACTTGGAGAATCTATGAGATGACTCCGGATCTAAGCTTTTTGCCTGAGTGGGAATTTATTGGTGTATGTGACCCAACCTCAATGACAGCTGTTACAAAACATCAAGACTTTTCAGAAGTGACTTTTGAGGGGAAAGCCTTGTAAGGCTCGCCAAGGGGTTTGTGTTGGGGGTTGCAAATATTGAAACATTCATACTGAAGAAGATTTCTAAAGATCATTGGGTCCAACCATTCACCCAGCACTGCCATGTCCACCACTAATCCATTGCCCTAAATGCCATGTACTACATGTCTTTTAAATCCCTCCAGGAGTGGTGACTCAACCACTTCCCTGGGCAATCTGTTCCAATGCTTGACCACTGTATTTGAAGAAACTTATTCCTAATACCCGATATAAACCTTCCCTGGTGCAACCTCAGGTAGTTTCTTCTTGTCCTGTTATTTCTTGCCAAAAGAAGAGACTGACACCCACCTTGCTGCCTCCCTCCAAACCTCCTTTTCTCCAGGAGGAAAGCTGCCTGAGGAGCTGCCTGAGCTGCTCCTCATAAGCCTTGTGCTCCAGACCTTTCCCCGGCTCTGTTGTCCTTCTCTGGACTCTTTCCAGCACCTCAGTGTCCTTCTTGTAATGTGGAGGCCAGAACTGGACACAGGACTTGAGCTATGGCCAGTGCTGAGTACACAATCACTGCCCTGGCCCTGCTGGCCACACTATTGCTAGCCCAGACCAGGATGCTATTGTCCTTCTCAGAAGGGCACAGCTGGCTCACGTTTTATGCTGGACAGCTCTCCAGTTAGCCTTCCCCAGCCTGTAGTGCTACATGGGGTTGTTGTGACCCAAAGGCAGGCCTGATTGAACCTCATACCATTGGCCCATCAATCCAGCCTGTCTAGATCCTGCACAGGCCACATGAGGGTACTCAACTTGATCTGCTCCATGATATTGCATCACATTTTCAACTTCCAGTCCACTAGGACACTCCCAGTTAGCCAGGACTGCTGATAAATGATGGAAAGTGGTTTAGTAAGCTCTTCTGCCAGTTCCCTCAGTAACCTTGGGTGGATCTCATCTATCCCCATAGACCTGTGGATGTGTAAATGGTGCGTCAGGCCACTGACCATTTTTTCCCTGGATTGTGGGATTTTCTTCTGCTCCCCATCTCTGTCTTCCAGCTCAGGGTGCTGGGTACTCTGAGGACAACTGGTTTTGCTGTTAAAGACTGAGCTGAAGAGGGCATTAACTACCACCTCAACCTTTTCTCATTCTTTGTCACTATATTTCCCACATATCCAGTGGAGATTCTCCACAGCTCTCCTTTTTTCTTAAGCGTATTTAGAGAAACTTTTTGTCTTTTATGGCAGCAGGCAGGTAAAGTTCTAGTTGAGCTTTAGCCCTGCTAATTTTCTCTCTGTATAACCTCACAACATGCTTGTAGTCCTCCTTAGTTACCTGCCCTTTTCCCAGAGGCCATAAGCTCTCTTTTTTTT